>OY101441.1:110430001-110787501 GCA_956483585.1 Gymnocheta viridis
TTTTTATATTTTAAATTGTTTCATCGACTTTTAAATGATATTAAAAATTTTAATTTTCTCAATGATTGGAAGTTATTGCGAGAGGTTGTCCGCCGGGAAGGTATACACTTTGTTTTGCCGCCATTTTGGTAAACATTAGTCTTGAAAGTTCATATTTGGTAGTCGTAAAGTAGACACGTGGCAAATTTATTATGGAAAAATATTCGATAAGCCAACGCGTTTTAATCGTTAAAACATTTTATAAAAATCAATCATCGATTAGTGTGACAATGAGAAAGTTAAGTGAAATTTTTGGGAGAAACAACGTGCCAACAAAACGCACTATTTATCGTGTAGTGAATGATTTCGAAGAAAGAGGGTTTGTAGGTGATAGGCCCAAGCATGGACCACAACGTACTCCAAGATCGGCTGAAAACATTACAGCTGCTCAAGAAAGTATTCAAAACAATCCAAAAACCTCGATTCGACGCCGCGCTCAGGAGCTTGGTCTTCAGAGAACAACTTTAGCCACAATTTTGCACAAGGATTTGCATTTGTTTCCATTTAAGATTCAGTTGACACAAGAGCTTCTTCCACAAGACCATTTACACCGCCGTACATACTCCAATAGGATGTTACAGCTCGCCCATGACAACCCCGATCTTCATTAAAAAATCGTAATGAGTTACGAGGCACATTTTCATTTGATTTGATTGGATGTGTGAATAAACAGAATAGTCGGTTCTGGGCAATGGAAAACCCTCAAATTATTCCTCAGTCACCTTTGCATCCATAAAAGTGACAGTCTGGTGTGCAATTTGGTCAGGAGGAATCATTGGATTTTACTTCTTTGAAAATGAAAACGGCGTAACGGTAACTGTGAATGGGGAGCGATATCGTGATGTGATTGAAAACTTTTCAACGCCACAACTGCATGCTTTGGGCTTGATTAACATGTGGTATCAAAAAGACGGTGCCACATCGCATACAGCCAGGATTCCACAACAAGTTATTTCAAGAAATAGTGATGTTGATTGGCATCCACGGTCGCCTGATTTGACTGCTCCGGACTTCTTTTTGTGGGAATATCTGAAAAGCAAGGTTTATGCAAACAAACCAGAAGCGCTTGAGCAACTCAAACAAAATATTCGTGATGAAATTAATGAAATACCGCGTGAAATGTAATGAAAAATGTGTTGAAAAGGGCTCGCATTTGTGAGGCTAAAAGAAGCGGACATTTATCTGATATTGTATTCCATACATAATTGCCGACATTAAATAAAACATTTATCAATATAAAATCCATTCTCTTTCATTTAATCAAAAATTATTAACAAAGAAAGTAGTATACCTTCCCGGCGGACACCCTGTATTAGAATATTTTACGATTTTTTCTAAATTTTTTTAAAATTTTATGCATTTTTGCGATTATCACGATATGATTGACTCAGTGGCCTTTTTATTGCTTCATTGAATTTTTAAGCTTTTATAAAAAGTTTTTTTCTGCTTTTCCTATATTTTGACAGAGATGCCACATGGTAGCAAATTATAACGATTTTGTTAACAAGCAGCAAATGAATTGCAAAATCGTTAATGCAAACAACAACATTTGTAGACAAATTTTGCTTTTAACGAATCGTTAAAAATTAGTGAATCGCACGCACCACAGGTATCTTTTTTATATCAAATTTACTTTCATTCGAGGATCTTTTTTTTGTATTATTTTGCTTCATTTGAGTTTTGGTGTATCAATGAAAGTTATTTTAAAAAGTTTGCGTAACTACAGATATCTTTTAAACATCAACACATAAAAACCATATTATCTTAGTAAATAAAATGTTTAATATTCTAGTCAAAAGCACAAGAAATTGTTTCTAAGATGACCTTAACTATGATTTTTTAATTAATAAATAAGTTTTTTTTTAAATTCTTCTATTTATTTACATTATTCAAATATTTGCAAGCGATTTCAAAAAAATTATTGAATAGAATTGTTGCCGTACTGTCGTTCAAATTGAACGATTAAACGAACGCGTTAATTTTTGCTAATTGAACGAAAATTACCGACCGATCACTGAAACGAACGATTTCACACATCTCTTATGATCATATTATTATAATGCCGTAAAATTAAAAGCCGATTTCACGGATATTGAAATCAATAATAAATCTTCACCGAAAAAATCTTTTTTTTTTTATCAGAAAAAATCATCGCAAAAAAATTTCTTTAGACAAATACAATTTCTACGATCCATACGTTTGTATAATTTCATTTTGGTCACTTTGCAATCTTTGCAAACACGTTTATTCAAGTACCTATTTATAAATTATAAAACTTTGGTAGAAACCAATAAGAAACTAATCATTAAATTCATAAAATTTGCGATCATATCAAAAACACTATCAAGCACTTTATTTGTTAATAGAAAAAAATAGCAATAAAATAAAGAAAAAATTATAATTATTTTTTGACCAAGTTTAAAGTTTAAGACTGGCTAAAATAACGAATACGTTAATGTTGGCTTTTTCTTTTCGCAGTTTAAGCTAAACGAACAAGTATTTGCAACACTTGGCTTTAAGGCAAAATCTTGTGGTCATAAAATGTACAAAAAATAAATTATTAAAAATTATTTTAATATTCTTTAGAGTAAAAAAAAACTAATAAAATAAAATATGAATCGATTAAACATATTTATGCAAGTATTTGCATATTTTATTAAAGTAAACAACAGTTGCACACTTGTAATATTGTAATAGCATGAAAAAGGTGGAGCATAACACTGAAAAATGCACTTAGAGAAATAGAGATGTACATACATGGAATCATCTACGTTGGATCCTTGGAAAAAGGACAAACAACAAGTGTGACAATTAAGTAAAACAAATCAAGAAAGCCGTCACAAATATAAAAGTGATCGGTTGTAATCGGATCCAAACACAGAAAAAAAAACATCAATGTAAAACCAAAATTAAACAATGTTGATTTCATGTCATGTAATTTTGTGCTAACATACTCGTATATTCATATTGATTCAATGCATAAAACTTTAAATTTGAACTAACAAATAGTAGATTGAACATTTTTCGTAGTTAAAATAATATTGTGCAATATTGAATTGACACACCTCAGCTTCATAGTAAAATAAATGAATTATTACGTGAAATTAACTTTGGATTTGATAAAACCAGTATTGAGTAGTGTAAAGACAACATTTCTTCATTTTAAATCAACATTTTGTTAATAAGTATTTCACGAATTTCAATGAGAATTTCTAAAATTAAAAAATATAAGAAATTCTCATTGGTTTTTCAAAAGTTTTCGTATAAGATAAGAGGTTTGAAATTTTTCAAAAATATAATTTAAGGTCTACTCATCATTTGGCGTTAGCAGCAAATTTATGTAAATAAAATAAATATTCAAAAAGTAAATACATAATAGAAATCGTTTTTATTACAAAAATTATAACTCGATGTGACGACTTCAAGATACCAATAGCTATTCAACCAACCAACTGGTCTATATATATAGTCTAGATAGACTGGCTAAAACCAAAAAAAAACCCTCAACAAACAAAAAATTTCTGAAAATCGCAATCTCGATTAATAAATTTAAAAAATACTTAAGATCTTTAACTAAAATACATTAATTATTCTTTTATCTACACTGATGGGTCAAAAAACGAAAACAAGACCGGATTTAGGGTTACAACAGATAATACTATTATTTTCATTGGGAACCTACCACAGTACACCACTACTTTAACGGCAGAATTAATAGCAATAACAAAAGCAATAGATAACATCTGCAACAAGAATGGAAAATTCGATGTCTGTAGTGACTCCCTCTCCTCTCTTCTCTTAAAGCCATAGCAAACATAACCAACAACAACATATATGCTATCAAAGTTCCTAACATCATCATCAGAAGGTCACGCGACATTAAACTAATAGGGATTCCAAGTCACTGTGGTAACGATTTTGCAGATAAAGCGGCTAAGTTCACGTTAAAATCTCCGCTTATCACTACTGAAAATCATAACACCAAAGATGTATGTAATCGATTAATAAACTACCACAAATATAAATATAAATCGCTGTTCGAAACATCTCCTTGGTATAAAAAAAACTTAACGCCAAATATCCTGAAATATCAGGTAACATTCACAAAAAATTTTAACACAAACACACAAAACTAAATTAAAATCACACGATTGTGTCACACAAAAACTACACACGCCTGTTTGCTAAAGCTCACAATAATATATCCGTGCGATTGTCCTATATCATATCCTACCGATCCAACGGATCATCTAACTGAATGTACACAGTACCAAACCGAAAGAAGACATTGTTTCAACGGGAAGAATCCAATTGATTTACTTAGTAAGCCAACAGATAAAAACATCGCTATTGTAATAAAGTATTTAAAAGTCACTACTTTCAATAATTTGATGTATATGTACTCGTATATGTGTATTGTAAACATGTTAACCAAACCTATATCTATCAGTTACTCAGATACTAAAAGCTGAAGGCCATGTTGCTATTGCTGATCAAATAAGTTAGCATATAATTTTAATTATAAGCTGATTTTCAATAAATAAATAAATAAATAATACATTTTTTATGGGTTATCTAATTATGTGGATCATTTTGAAACAACAATCGCTTTAATGTTCAAAGAATTTCGTGTTAGATCAATCATTGAATCGTATTAACTCATCATTATAATTACTTACATATTAAAGGAATTTCATGCTGAAAACAACAACAACAAGATTCGTCATATTATTTTAATGTTGGGGTACATTTTTATTCAATTAGACTCTTATGTTATATTGAAATGGACTGCTGTTGTTTGCAAGTTATCTTAAAGTCAAGTTGATTTACCACGAAACGACTATAAAGCAAAATCGTTAACGAAAAATGTAAAATCAACCTTGTTTTCGTTCGTTTTACATTGTGTATTTTTCTGTATGCCTACTTGTGCAGTTTCCATGTAAAAAAGTGAATTGTTTTCACTTATAGCTCATGCCCCAGATTTTTTTTGTTAGGAATAATACTCAGGGGATGTTCCGTACATATTCAACGCATTGAGCTGGATTTAGGAAAATATGTCATGGGAAAAAGAATAGAGGGAGTAGTGTTTTCGATTTGAATCCTCCCGACTTGAAAATGACGGGAAAGAACTCTACGGGTAGTTTATTCCACATACGAACTATGCGTCCAAAAAACGAATGTTCTCTGTAATGCATGGTACGATTCACTGGCCAATCGACCACAAATGGATGGGCTCGATGTGAAAAATGTGTGGTACATAAAATAGTTCGGGTATCGGGAACAAGCTCCCTGATTTCATTAGAGCACATTGAATTCAAGACATTCATTGAAGACATCCCACATTGCGACGATGTTCCAGTGAATCAATAGAGTTGGCTCCACTACTCTTACAGATGAGCTTATTTACCCTCTCCTGCACGGGGTCGAGTAACTTCAAAACCGAATTAGAAGCACCGGCCCATACATGAGAGTTGTATTCCATTTACGGTCGGATATACATGGTATAAATATTAAGGAGATCTGTAGAGCGATTCACTAATTTTTAACGATTCGTTAAAAGCAAAATTTGCCTACAAATATTGCTTTTTGCATTAACGATTTTGCAATTCACTTACTGCTTGTTAACAAAATTCAATAAACCATAAAAAAAAGATCAATCATATCGTGATAATCGCAAAAATGTCCAAAATTTTACAAAATTTAGAAAAAGCCATAAAATATTCTAATATGAGCTACAAATGCAAGAAATGTGAAAAACTCGCGAAAAACTACCAAAATGGCGAAAATTCTTAATAACTTCCAATCATTGAGAAAATTAAAATGTTTAATATCATTTAAAAGTCGATGAAACAATAAAAAATAGAAAAAGTCATCCACATTGTAAAAAAAAACGCGACATTCCGCGAAAAGTTGCGAAGTTTTGAGAAATCCGTAAAATCTTCTAAAAAAAAAAGTGCTCAAAATGTAAGGAATATGAATGTATATCACATTCCTTAAGTTCTTACCTCCATTTAGGAAATTTTATGGCTCTTTCTAAATTTTTAAACTATTCGCGATTTTTCAGCTATTTTCGCGATATGAGATTAATTCTTTGTTATTTTATTTCTTCATTGAATTGTACTTTTTGAAATTAATCAATTAATGTTAATTCAATTAATGTTGTGCAATACCGCGCACGGTAGAGTTTTTGGAATTGAGTGGCTGTTAAGTCAAATGGATTCTTTAACTTACGGAAAATAATTCGCTCCTTGTAGGACCATGTAGACTCAACCTGTAAGAAAATGCTTGCCAAATTTTCAAAAGCCATCTGAATATAAAATAAATAATTTGTATCGATAAAATAAATAATTCAAAATTTTATGTCGCTTGGCTACCGATAACTAAAATAGAAAACAAAAATAGCTGACTTCAGCCGATAACGAACGTCGTTAAAAATGTTACTGAATAGCAAATTCGATAGATTTTCGTTATACGTATTTTAACTATACTATTATCGTTATAAATCTTTGTGAATCGACCTACAGATGGTGTGAAGTAACTCTTACAACGTCTTAGAAAATCGATGGACTTGAATGCTTCTTTTTTTCGTCTTGGACCAACACTCAGGGGATGACCCCTTCACATGCAGTGCGTGGTGCTGGAACTAGTGGGAAGGGATAGTGATAGATATGACAGGAGGTGAAGCTTCATTCGTTTTTTGGCACGTTTATTCTTAGAGCGGTGTTGCAGCGCCACTGTTGTCGAGAAGGGGCATTACGAGCTTGGAAGCTGTGCTTAGTAGCCACTTTTTTTTATTAATTATTTAACTTCGCCGGTGATTCTGCTACTCAATACCAACGAAGAAGGGCGCTCTGATGTTACATTAGAATTATTATCAGCTGAAGTTGGTACTGTTCAGTGATCAGTGATGATGCGACTTCGCCACTGAAATCTTCCGCCATCAACTGACACAAAGGCACACTAATGCACATCAGAGAAATGCTTGGTGTTTTTATTTCATGCCTCTGTCTGTCACTGGGTTCGAACCCAGGTCCTACTGCCTGAGCCAATGCCAGCCTGGCTACCTGGAAGATGTGGTCTGTCCATCGAACATCACACTAGAACTTCATGCCAAGAACATCAAGAGCAATCGATCGATATTTACAGGTGGAGCAGCCATGTTCGGTTAATACGTTTGTCCGTAAGCATGCAACACTGGGTCTTATGATCATTAACATCGACTCTATTCGCATGACCCCATTCAGAGATTGTTACAAGATCGTGATTGAGTGCATCATTCATGTTCAACCTCTTTAATCCAATCTCTAACAAGCCGTTCCTGTGACTGAGTGAATATGAATAGCAAATTCTGCTATCATCTGCATTCTTTTGAAGTTTGACATAGAAGGTCATTTAGAAATATAATAAATAGCGTAGAAGAAAGAACGCTTGCAACGGAATTTTGCTATTTCCTAATTTCAAGAAATGACTCGCAGCAAAATTATACCGAGTCGAAAGAGGCAGGCGGTCATATTTTTACTTTTGGTATCTCCCAAAATTTTTTCTTGCGGAGTATATAAAAAGTTGTAAAATTCCTGGATGAAATTTAGCGAGATAAAAAGAGATCTTATGTTGCAATTCGCAAAGATTACAGCAATCGATTTTTTTCTTTGAGTGTATATAAAATGTAATTTTTAATTATTTTTTTACCACAATACGAGCATATGATTGATACGCCTAAAGCCTGTTTAAGTCAAACAGCAATAAAACGAAAAAACAAAAATAACTGCAACCCATAGTGCACTACATAAAATGAGTTACGAGTCGGAAAAAGGCAAACTTTAGCAATTATGAACAGGGTATACAAAATAAAAAACGCGCGATTTGCAAAAGCAACATGATGCCGCGCCAACTGCAATTATTTGAAAATATTTTATATTTTCCTTAAAAAGTTGAAAATTATTAATAAAATCCGCACAACTTTTCATACAACAACAACAACAATCTAAACTTATAATTGTGTTTTATTTTTTAGTCAGAGAAAAAAATAAGGAGCTGTAGAAAAATTTCAAACATGTTGATTTTTGAATATGGTCACAGCCAGAGGAGTTCAGTTGAATGAGAGTTTAATATACACCTGTCGTCTGTCACATAACTTGATGTGGCCTGAACTGCTTTAAAGTTACAATGTTTACTTAAGATTTTTGCTTGCGAAATATTACCTTCTGAAGACTAGTATTCCAAACAAATACGTATTTAAATAAAGATCCTGTTTAAGTATCTTTCGTTCTCGTAAATGCAGCTTTGAAGATAAGTCAAGACAACTATTAACATCTCTTACCAGCAGCTTTGTAGTCACACACCCCTTTGAAATCTGCGGAAATAAAACTCGTTCAATCAAGTTTGTCAGTTAACTCGTAATAGCGAATCCAGAAAGACGTCAACAAGAGAAAGAGTGAGAGAGAGAGAGAGAGAGCGTGAGACATGCCAGAAGATGGGTGATTATTAATTTTCTTTTCAAGTGTAAGGACAAGTTTTGCTTTTATTTGCCAATTCAGCTTAATTTTTGTTTTCCAATACACCTCAGTTAATTAAATACATGCATTTGAAGCACTAACAGAGTTTCAAAAGAGTAAAATCTTTAACTGAAACACTTTTTTAAAAATTCCTAAAAATCAGAAGTTAGGATTCGAAATTTTATGCAAATGAATTTTCTTTAAACGAAGATGCTATTGTTATTAACATTAAAATGAAATTATGTGGAAAGCTCTTTATATAAAAATGTTTCAAATAATTAATGTTTGTACGTTTTATTTTACGAATAAAAATTATTCGATTATTATTAATCGATTAAATTTATTCGAATAACATGAATCGTATTAAATTATTATTATAAAACTATTAGAATAAATATTGTAAAAACAATATTATTAACATAAATTTTATTCCAGTAAGTATATTTTTTTTGGAAATTTTTTAAATCACATTAATCGAAAAATGTTATTCGAAAAAACTTATTCGAAAACTATTATTTAAATACAATTGCTAAAATAAATTAAATAAAATTTTATCGCAATAAATTTTTATGTGAACAATATTCAAATAAAATTATTTGCCAAAAACTTATTGAATTAATCAAATATTTTTTTAATCGAATTAATCGAAAATTAAATTCAAATGATATTATTCATATAACATTCAAACAAAATTATTAAATTAAATAAAACATGATAGTAAATTATTCGTCTGCAAAACAATCGCATATAAATTTCCACAAAACTTGTTGAATAAGAATTATTCGCCAAAAATTTATTTTTAATCGAATGAATCGATAATTATTATTCATTTAACATCCAAAAAAAGTATTTCATTTTATAAAAAATTTAATAAATTATTCGTCGGCAAAATATTCGAATGAAATTTTTTTTCACAGAACTCATTGAATAAAAATTATTCGTCAACATTTTTTTTAATCGAAAGAATTGAAAATTATTATTCATTTAACATTCAAAAACTTTATTAAATTAAATAAAAATATTAAATAAATTATTCGTCCGTAAAATATTCGCAGAGCACTTTTTGAATAAAACTTAATCGCCAAAGATTTTTTTAATCGAATGAATCAAATATTGTTATTCATATAACATTCAAAAATATTATTATATTAAATAAAAAAATTAAATACATTATTCGTTTTTAAAATATTCAAATAAAACTATTTGCAGAACTCTTTTTGAATAAAACTTAATCGGCACCATTTTTTTTAATCGAATGAATGGAAAATTATTGTTCAAACAAAATTATTCATATAATAATAAAAGACTATTAAATTAAATAAAACATTATAACAAATTATTCGTCTGCAAAATATTCGAATAAAATTATTTGCACAACACATGATAATTATTCATATTCAGATATTATTATTCAAATAAAGTTATTCATATAACATTAAAAAAATATTCAATTAAATAAAACATTATAATAAATTATTCGTATACAAAATATACGAATAAAACAAGTTCCATAATTTTTTTTTATAAAATTTTCCAAAAATATTTTAAAACAAAGTTATTCGAATAATATTTTTAGAACAAAGTCATTAAAATAAAAAGCATTCGAACTAAAGTTACTTGAGTAAAATTATTAGTAACAATAATTATTTAAATAAAAACCATTCGATTATAATTTATTCGAAGAAACATATTTCAATAAAATCAACGCAGTTAAAAAAAATTATACAAAGAAAACTATTAGAAAAAAAAATATTCAAATAAAATTAATTCAGTGAAAATTATTATTCGAACATTATTATACGATTAATAATTATTTGATAAAAACTATTCGAATAAAAGTATTTCAATTAAATAATTCAGTAAACACTTTTCTACTATTTGACAAAATACTTTCCCAATCAAAATTAAAATCAAAATTGTTCGCATAAAAATTATCTTATTGAAATAAAGTTTATTGAATAAAAACTATTCAAATAACAAATATTCGAATGGATGTGTTACGATAAAAATTATTTGACTAAAAACTATTCCCAAAATATTATTTCAATAAAAGTTATTCGATTAAATAAATTTTTCGTATAACAAAATTCAAAGAAACTACAAATCAAAAGCAATATTTTCTAATATTTGCAATATTAAAATTATTTGAATAAAATCACTCTAGCAAAAATTGTTCGAATCGAAGATGTTAAAATGAAGTTATCGAAAAGAAATTACGATTATAAATTTAAAAAACTAAATTTTAGCAATTCCTATAAAAAGCAGCAAATGAAACAATTCGATTATAAATTATTTAAAAATTAATAATTGGAATAATAAAGTTAGTCTAATAAAATTATCCGTATCAAAGTAGTTCGCATGAAATTATTGGGTTGTTCGAATAAATGTATTGTAACAAAATTATACGCATAAAAAACATTCTAAGCAACTTCAGCGAGTAAAACTTATTGGAACGAAACTATTCGACTAGAAAAATTATTGAAATAAAATTTCGTTTGGAATTGAATTATGCGAGGAATAATTATTCGAAGAAATTAATTTCTTTAAGAGTTATTTGAATAAAATTATTCGATTAATATTTTTCGAACAAAATTTATTCGATTAAATTATATGACAAAAATTGTTTGAATGAAAATTTTTCTGAGCAACTATATGAACAAAAGTTCTTTGACGAAAAACATTCGAATACAATAAAATAAAATTATGCGAAAAATAATTATTTGAAGATACGGGCTCCGAATTAAATTTTTCTAATAAAAATTATTCCAACAACAAATATTTGAATAAAGTTTATTCGAAGAGATTGATTTCTTTAAGAATTATTCGAATTACTTTAATGGAATAAATTTATTCGAACAAAATTATACGAATAAAACTGTTCGAATAAAATTATACGAACAAATATTATTTGACAGAAATTGTTTGAATGAAAGTTATTCTAAGCAAAAAAAGTTCTTTGGCGAAAACATTTCGCAATAAAAATTATTCGACTTAAATAAAAGAATTGATTCCTTTCCATTTTGCTCTTGTCATACGCATTTCATCTACATTGTAAACATATTGAAAAAAAATAACTACATCCCAAACATATTATTATAATAATCAGTCAGAAGCTTTATAACCAGATTTAAATTATTTTCTTGTTGAGTATGATTTCATCTCGGTCTTTGTATCTTCGTAGCTCTCCCCACCCTGTGTAAGTGGGTTCAAAAGTGCAATGACAGTTAAACTATCAATTACTATTATACTTTATGCTTTTGTTTTCGTTCTTTGTTTTTGCTCTTGCTGTCCCTGCTGTAACTGTTGTAATTATAATAAACATTTCTGTTTAAATCAAAAGTCATTAAATATTACGAGAGCAAAAAATTAAAAGTAAAATTAACAGAGATTAAAGAAACTAACTTATATGTCGTTCTAATAGTATTTAGTTGAGGAATTTGAAAATAATAACACACTTGGGGCGCCATTTAATGCACAACTACCAGATGAAAAGAATTGATTCATTTTGACACGCGGGAGAAATACTTGGAACGTTATATTTTCCATGAGATAAACGATTTTAAAAGAAAAATTAAAAAGATCTTAAAGAACAAGGACCTTAAATATTATCTTCACAATCAAGAGCTACATTACTGATCGTCAGCAGTATAGATCTCTATTTTGCCTCCCCTAAAAAACGAACGGACTATTCGATATTCGAAAAATCAACAGTTTGAAAAAACCGACAACCGTATTGCAGAAAAAAATCCGGTTTTAAAAACCGGCTGAAAAACCGAGTCGATCACCCTAGTCGTATGGCAGGCGGCAACATAAAGTTTTAGCAATTAAGTCCGGTTGCAAATGCAACAGACTTAAACAAGTTGTTTCAATGAAGAAGCAATGACAGCTAAGATTTGTCCACAGCTGCTTTAAGACATGACAAAAGTTATTAGATGTTCGTTTTTAGCTAAACGTTTTAAAGAAGATCACTGATATTAAGTTCGTATTTGAAATCTTAATACTTTCGACACTTTTTGGCTTAATGTGTATAATTTTTAAAAGCTTTGTCAATTCGAATGTGCGTAAAAGTCAGATTTTTTTTGGAATATTGTCCGCAGTTTAAGCACAGATGGTGCTACAGTAAACCAAAGGTGACCACTTAGTGGTTGGTAGAACCCACCTTTTGATAGTTACCCTTTGGAATTTTAACAAATTTTTAATTTCCCGCTTGAGGAAGTTACTGGGTTTTTTACCAAATTTTTTAAAAACGCCTTTTCAACAGATTTCCACGTGTTTTTTTTCAAGGTCCTGCGAGTCAATTCAGACTAATTTCAAGATGATATCTGTATTAGAGATGGGATCGTGAGTGACTTTTCACTCACGATAAAAAAATATCACTCATGCACGCACGACCTTATATTTTTGGCTCACGTTCACTCACGCTCACGTGAGTGGGAAAAAAATTAGTCACAATCACGAAAACTCACGCACACGAAATACTCACGAAAACAACACAGCCTATAAGTGTTTATACATTAAAATTTCTGAAAGCAAATAGAAAAATCTAATATATAATTAGAAAATTCTGCAATAAAAAAGGAAAATTATGTTTAACTGAGAAATATACTTTTCGGAAACAATTTGTTAGTTTAGAAATACAATTTTTAAATTTTGATATATGGATCAGTTCCGGTAACAGTCCACCAAACAAAATTTTTTGATAGTGATCCAACTTACTCTTTATCGTTTTTTTAAGGAATATTAGACTAGATATATATATTTTTTAATAACAAACACAATCCGCGAAGCCATTTTTACTTGTCTGCAGAAACACCCAGGGTCTAGGCAGGAACCGAACCTGCGACCCCTCGACTAATAGTCTAGTACTCTATCTATTAGTCTGCGGGGCTCCCCTAATATAATTTTATAAATAAACCAAATGTATTTCGATGATCATTAATGCACAAATTATTAACAAATCCTATGCTACCTCAGATCTTCAAATTTCATAACAGAAATTAACCATTTTTAGGCATTCATATCATTACTTTAGTGTATATGAAGATGGACCAATCGAAAGCCATATTTTTATACATTGAATTCACTTCAATTTTAGCAAAAAAATTTTGTGTTTACTATTTTGGAAACATTGAAATTAAGTATGAAGTTTCAGAGCAGAAAATAGAATGGAAGAAATGTAGCGTGCGTCACAAGAGGTTCACTCACGTCTTTTGATAAAAAAGGAAAAAAATTTTGAGCTGCAAAAAAGTTATTTTAGAATTCTCTTATATTCCTCTTTATTTTAGGAACTAGCTTCTGTGTGCTTTATACTTTAAACTATCAAAGTTACTTCCGTTGTTTGTAGCGTGCATCACTAAACTTTGTGATCAATTATTTCGCAACAAATAGCTGCTAAAAAATTATTTTTAATACCATTCGAAAGTTCACTTATATCATAAACTACACACCATGCATAAATTAAAGGTACGTACCTCTTTTGAAAGACCAAACAATTTTTATATATTAATGTGAAAACGCGTACGAATGTGGCGTTCGTCACGCAGGATTTACACATATGTATCAAGCGATTTCAAACTTTGTAGTTAAAATTAAATTTGACAATTGAATGCAATTGAAAATTCTTAAAGAAAATATAAATTTTCTTTTATTTTATAGTTTTGAAGTGAAATTTTAAATTATGTACATATGTACATTAGGGGTACAACCAAATAAGGCCCTATCACCACGCTGTAGCCGATGTTGTGCTGAAACCGAAAAATGTTTCCTCAGGTCATTTCAGAACAAAAAATTTTCCGCGTCGAAGCCGATTTCTGAAAGCCCTTTAAGATTTTTTTTTAACTTTTTCAAAATTTTTTATTTTTAAAAAATTTTTTATTTTATAATTATTTAAATATTTAAATTTCTTAATGTAATTATATGATTATAATCAAAATCACAATCTAAAAACTATCTTTGTTAAGTGAAATTAACTTAAGATTAAGAGTTGGTGTTGATTTGCATTGGGGAAAAAATATCTTGTACGACTTTGATGGTGCGTTCCGCACAAATGTTGCTGCGTTGTGTTTTTGGAATTCTTGATTCATATTTCACCCAATGCCTTAGAAAGCATTTCTGATAATGATTTGTTTAAGGCTTCGAAGTCATTTTTATTGTAACAATGGTCTGAAAACCTTTTTTTTTTGATACTTTTAGCAATAAATTATAGTATTTCGCAAATTTGCATAAGACAGCGTAGGTATAATTTATTTATCATTTAATGAATTTATAAGGAAAATATTTTTTTATTTTTTTAGAACTTACTGATTCCAAATTTAATTGCATTTGACGCGGAATCTTTTTTAACGATATCGAAAATCTAAAGATGCAGTTCTTATTGTTTTTTTTTGCGCTAATGTACATTTTTAAAATATTTTTATTAAAATCATTAATTTTCTTGCTCACAAGCAATCTGTGTAAAATATTAAAATTAAGTAGGATCTTGTGCTTTAGCGTTAGTAGATAATAGACAAATAGATTTATGCAGAAATTAAATTTTGTCAACATTTTTCCCGTGAAGTCTGTTTCACATCTCTTCAAGTAGTCTTCCTGGCGTTGAAAAAACTCCTTCGCTTGTAGCTGAGCTGGATGATAGACACAGTATTTGTTTAGCTAATTTTTGCAGAATTAGAAGATCTTTAGCTTTTTTCCAAAAATTTAAAATCTTTAGGTCTTGCTCGTCTGCTCGTCTGTGTGAACGCGAATGAAAAAACGAAAAAGAATTGCAGATGTTTTTCTTCCAAATGTTCGCCGGTCTAAACTCGGACTTATACTACTACTTTGACTCGTTCATTAACATCAGTACATTAATACATACGGGCACAAGTGGCAATCACTTGTTTGATTTCTTTATGGCAAAATTGAAAACCACGTATCTATTAAAAATATGAAAAATTCCAAAATCGAAAAAATCACGAAACAATCACGAAAAAAATCTACTTATGCACGCTCACTCACGTAAAGTTTTTTTATACTCACGCTCATGCACGCTCACGTGATTGAAACAAAAAACTGCTCACGATCATTGCTTGATTACGCGTGATCACGCATGATTCACGCTAATCACATGAGCGATGCCAATCTCTAATCCGTATATCTTTGTGTATGTTAATATCTCACAACTTAAGCAAACTGATGTTGTTTGTACAGATTTCAGCAAGGCATTTGACAAGATCAACCAACCATAAACATCTTTTGAAGAAGTTACACTGCATGGGTTTTTCACAAAATTGTTTAAATTGTATCAATTCATATCTACGAGTAACTAATAGGAAAGAAAATGACATTTTTAAAAATATGACATCTTAATCTATTCCCGTAACCAAAACTACAATGCCCATGGAAAAACGGTACAAAGGCAAAAAAACTCGACACATTGCTTCCAGAGATAATATCAATTTTATTGATGCATTGTTTTGCATTCATTTTTTGGTTTCTTCTTCTAATTCATGTCAGGTATGTTGGTGGAGTCACAAGATCACCCTGTATGATGTTAATGAAGTATTTGAAGAAAAAAAAAATCTGATAATGGAGAGCAGTCTTGAAACAACGGTCCTGTGGAACACCATAAGTTCTGAATCAGAGTCAGATTCTGACGATTTGGATCCATAACTTAAAAGACTGCGATTTTCAAGTCCGGGGTCATCAACATTAAGTGTTTTCGAGTACCCAAAAGTTTTTACAAATTTTTACTGAACTTTACTGCATTTTACTAAATTGCGTTCGTTTACTCAAGTTACAGTAAATAAGAACGCAAATTGAGAGCGTAAAGTGGACAGACAGTTCATGGCTGAGAATTTACAAATTTTTACTGCAGAAATTTCTTGTAGTAAAATTTAGTAAAACCAAAAAAACATATGATTCAAAATATAAACAAACAAAAAGTAGGAAATTAAAAAGTATACAATTTGTGAAAAAATTATTTAAAAATAGAAAAACTCAAACAAAATAATAAAAAATAATAATAAGTGAACAATTATATTTAAACTATTCCTTCGTTAAACATGTATGCATATGCCTTTTAAAAGGAAATCAATGTTGTAGAAACCATTTACAGCCATTTTCGTTGCTATTTTGTTATTTCTTTGGAGTTGCGAAAATGCTAAGTATATGGTTACTTAGTACTGCACTTGTTGTTAAGGTAGTCAATAGCAAAAACAAATAATCACATACTTTTGAATAAATTTAATCAGACACAAATTACGAAAATCAAATAAAATAAAAATAAACATATGAAATAGATCACAGAAAATAATTTGTTTATATTTTCTTAAAATATTCGTGTTATAATTAAAATATTGAATCGAGTACCAACAAGAAGAAGAGTTGAATAGTCCAAAGTGTAAATATATCTCAGCACTACATTGATTTCCATGCAGCTGTATCCTTAAACTTACTAATTTTTACAATTTATCCGTTTGCGTACTTTTTTGGACAACAGCTTTTTTTGAGAGTAAATTTTCAGTTTACTCAGTAATTACTCATTTACTGCATTTTACTGTAAAAGTACTCGAACGCAGCTATTATAAACATAATAATATTTTCGGGAAATTTTTCACTTTTGCGGCTGCCTGAGCTCTACCTAAACGGTATTAAGAATCATTTCTAGGTAGTTCATAGGTTCTAGAAAGTTGTTTATTGAGATCTTAGGTACATTTTTGTAGTTGATTGTTTTCTGGAATTTTCAACGGTTTGCTACCTATGTACCTGAACAGTGGAAAAAAGGTAAAAATAAATCGAATTTTTTTAAATTTTTTGCGATTTTTATCTTGAAAATGAAGATTTTTTGATTTTATATGTTCACAATTTTTGTTCTTTATGACAAGATCTACAAGTTTGCCTCAGAGATCAAATCAAAATTTCGAACGATTTGCAAGATATGAGCCTGAGAAAATGATCAGTATTTTGCAAAAATTACAAACGAGACCCCAAATCTTTGGGGGCCCATAAAAAAAGTGCATGAATTTTGGCAAAACTGGGAGATACGGTTCTTTTTTTTGTGGTCTTTTATCACGTAGTGGTGTCCGTATATGGTTATTTTTCCATGACCATACTTCGTGATAAACATGTTTAAATAAAACTGATTAAAAATTATTAGTCTGTGTTTTTTCGGTTGAATATTTTTGTGCATATTTTAAAGGTTTTCTTTTTTTTAGAATATTTGCAAGCATATTTGCATAATTTTTGTGCATATTTTAACTCTTCCTGATTATAAGTAAAGCAAGATTTCTAACTCGGTTTCATCAAACGTTGGCCTAAGGAATTTGAAGATCCCTATAATACTAAAGAACTGTTTACATCTCTGGTTCTTGAGAAAACATTTTGGCATTAAAATTTTTGTGGCTGTCTATGTGATTTAAAAATTCTAAAAAACAAAAATGGAATAAGCATCTTGGGAGTTTCATCAGCTTCCACTGCTTCTGAACCAGTCACCCTAATTATTGTAATATCATGTGTCTCTGGCTTTGAGCAACAGCTTTAGATCCGCAATATTGTTCGCTATTATATATTTATTGTCATTTATTATCATTGACGATCGGCCCCATTGTGCAGTGCGCCATAGAATAGATTCTCTACTTAACCTACAGACTTAAAAAAGAAAAAAATTCCATAATCTGACTGTACTTATAATTTGCAAGTCAAGAAACAAGCAAAAAAAAAGGCGAAACGTTTCTAAAAAAAGACTTTGAACCATGACATTTATTAATGAGCTTTAACGGAAATTATTACAACCGTTCAGCGTTAGATTTTCCTTACATCAGTATCTTATGTTTATGATTATAATTATAAGAAAAAAATAATAATAAACAAACGACTTTTATTAAAAATACATCGATTAATCAGCTATTAGAAAGAGTTTTCCAATCAGGACGGGTCAATGTTACAGTGCAATAAAACCGCACAAGTATGACATTATTTATAGAATACGATATTGTGCAAATGAACGCTTTGGCTTTGCATGATGGCGCACAGATTCTAGAAGTGCAATTCTTAATGATTCTGCCACATAGAGCCGGTTGAATTTAAGGGTCCTGGGAATTGAATCACATCCCCTCTGATAGATTCCAGAGCACAGCATCTTATTAAGACAAATAGCGTTCCCTATGTTAACCATAGCACCGTCTTATTGACAGCACATCCATATTCCGCATCCACATTGTACAATTTATCATTTCATGCATTCGCGTAACTTTTTATCAGTATCTGAACAACAATGAAAAAAACAAATTTCACTTATTGTCAACATCGACCCGTCCCATTTGCAAGAACCTTTATAAGTAGTTATAACACACAAACCCCATTAACTATTATTTAATCAAAAATATTAATTCTATTCACACATCATCTGAACAAAATTTCTTGGAACTTATTCACATGCCAAGAACATACTCAGATCAAGTAATAAATTATAGGGTCTTCCAATAAGAGGTTTTAATAGGGTATATTAAAAAGAACGAGTATTTTTGAGACCAAATCAATTAAATTAAGTGTGATGTCTTCCATTGTAAACAGGAGGCTTTGCCATTAATAATGCAAAACATTAACAGACAAACGGCCGCCAAGGATACACTTGCGGGATCATATTCTTTTCATGAAATTTTCCATCACCAATTCGCACATTTGCCGCTCGGTATGTACTCGATAACTTCAAGAACTCTACTCGTGAGGTAATGAAACGATTGTGGGCCATTGGCAGAGACTTTAACTTTTAAGTAGCCCCAAAGAAAAAATTCTGAAGGTCTCAAATCCCGAGATCTCGGTGACCAATTGTTATCGCCTCTTCGAAAAATCAAATTATCAGGAAACTGTTTACACAAAAGAGCGACGTTATCGTTACTTGTGTGGCCGTGTGTCTAAATTTAAATTCCAAATTCCTTCCACACAAACTCAGGCCCTTATTATGAGTTGCAGTCGATGTTCGATCTTCGCTAGCTATCGAACATCGAGCATTAAATGCAGTGTTGCCACCTTGGGAGTAATTACACATATTATGTGTAATTTTTATTTTCATGTGCAGCCCGTGTGTAATTGGCTGGATGGATGTGTAACTCATGTGTAATATAAAATTTTATCGTTTTTAAGCACTACTTTTATTTCGATGACGAATGTGATGACGACAAATAAGGATTGGCTGTGATATTTTAATTTAGTTATGAACCTATTTTGCTTTATTTTTTTCTTTAAATTTATTAAGTTTTTGTTTGTGATTGTCCTTTTTGCACAAGACATAACTGTGATATTTTTAAGGAGAATGGTGTAGAATTGGTCTCAAGAAGATTTTATATCTACAAAAACAAAAAAAATCCCTGAAGAAGTTGGAAAATACCAGCGGAACGGAATAACATGTAAAAAATAATCTTTTATTAGATGGCCCTGAAAGCCCAAATATTGAAAATATATTCATCATCGTAAAATTTTTGGTATTACACCAAAAAGGTCTAGTATTTAATCTAAACAAATCAAAGCACGTTATTTTCCACGTGTAAATCCAAATTTCATGTGCAATTTTGGCGTGATGCATGTGTAGTTTAACATTTCGTTGGTGGCAACACTGATTAAATGTCAAATTCGTATTATGGCAGCCGGCAGCACTGTCGAAAATTTAGTTGCACAACGAATTTTCCATCGAACACAATTATGCTTTCGATTCTGTATGACAGTTTTTAAAACTTATTGACAATTTTTCCTGTTTTTTTTTACAAATTCTAGTTGTTAAATATTTTATTTTAATTTCAATCAATTCTAAGGTTTTAAGTATAAAACAACAATTGAAAACTCCATTTCTGTAATTGAAAAAACCCCTCAACTGGATAAAAAAAATTATACAAAAGTCAAGCGGCAAAAAGAAAATAGGAAATCACGCTGGAGTTAAATCATCAGACGAATCATCGAACCATCGAATCATCGTGATCTTGTTAACTAATAATTAATTCAGTTTTTTTTTTCTTTTATAAATTCGTAAGCAAACTATATTTTTTTTAAAGTGACAGCTGATAAATATTCACTATTGTGAACAGTTTAATTAAGTAGAATTCACAATAGCGCTATTTTTATGGAATGTGCAGCATAATACCAAATGAGAATTCGTTCGATCAGTTAATTCGACCACAATCGCAAATCGAAAGCATGCTTATCATAATAGGCACCTCATTAATTAACGTTCGATAGAGCAATCCATTCACCGTAACAGTGACTCTGGTCTCATTTTCGGATTAAGTACGATCCAATTGCCACGTCAGACAAAAAATCAAACCAAACAGTCACACGTTGAAGATGGAGAGGCTTTTCAACAATAATTCTTGGGTTTTCCGAATCTCAAATGAGTCAATTCCGCTTGTTAACGCTGCCTCCGAGATGAAAGTGAGCCTCATCACTCAAGATGATTGTTCAATGAATTTCCTCATCAATTTGATGCATTTCAAGGACCTAGGCAGCAAAGACACGATGATGTTGATGATCGTCCGGCGTGAGATTTTGTGTTAACTGAACTTTAAAAGCCTTTATGCAAAATGTGGTAGGTACAGTGTCGTTTGTGGAATGTCCAATTCTAAAGATCGTCTAGAAATGGGGAAGCCTATGGGCAAATAACGGCATTCGATATCGAACGAAATTTCCATACAAATTCAATAAATTTGGATTAGTTTGATATTTATGACAGAGAAGATGTATAAGTGATGACGTGATGACGATCATTGGACCAGATCGTCTTTCTTTATCCGATGAGATCATAAGATAGGGAACAATTAAATGGTTGTCAGACCCAGTGCTGAATCCCACCACACAAAGAGATCCAAGGAGATTAGTGCTATGAGGCTTGACTTTTCACTCTACGAAGCAACGTCTCTTTCAGCAACCGATATTGAGAGCATGATTTTTAAAAAGAAGCTTTCAATTACATCGGGTTGCATGAAATTTTATTCGAAATTCTTTCAAATTTGTTGCAAAGCAACACCAATTTTATTCATTTTCTTATTTAAGTAGACATATTGAGATCATGAGCAAATATTTTTTTAATCATTAAGCTGAGGAAGAGGTTAATAACCAAACCGAAGTGTGAGTTTTAGTTTGATCATGAAATGTGTCTGTATACAAAATAAATATTTTAAAGAGGAAAAATAATTTATTTAAACATATCAAGTTTTGTTTTGTTTTGTTTAGTTTTTTTCTTTTTTTTCGTTTTAATTTAAGGTAGAAAAATTAAGTAAAAACTGAAGACGAGCAAAAAAAAAATACTTAAAAGTTAAATTAGTTAAACACTAATTTCCAATTCAGTTTCAGTCATGCAAATGTTAATTGACCACTTAAGCTAAAAACTTCACAATCAGCAAGTTTAAAGACCAAGGAAATACAACAACAGCAACAACAAAATCGAAAACAACAAAAGCAGCTTAAACAAACTTATAAAATTCAATGGTCAGCCAGACGCACGCCAAAAACATAACAGACAGACGGAGAGAGATAAATAGATAACTTAGCTAGTCTGATGATAAGTTTAAAGCACACTTAAAGAAATCTTTAGGTGATCTCCTGTTAATAAGTTTTTCAACAAGCTGAACGGAGTCTTAAAATACTTCGTTTAAAAATCTCTATTGAGCTACAAGTGACTCCTGGAGAAGGAACCCTTGTCTAGAAATAACTGGAACTGCTTACATATTACTACACTCTTTAGTCTCCAAGTTCTCTACAATTAACTGATTGTATCTGAGATCACAGTGTTCTGTAAAGCACAACATGATTTCAGCTAAATTCATGAACATGCCCGAGGTTAACTGTTATCAGCCTTAATTCATTCATAAACGATTAACAAAGTTAATGTGTGCTTTAAACCCGTCTTTGCCATATAGTAGCTTTATTAATCGTTTATGAATAAAGCAATAATATATGATAGTAAGGCTTTTAGCGCTTCCTGGAGGTCTATAGATTTTTACACCGCTTATACTTTATCCTTCTGCTCAAACATTTCTGAACTTAATGAAGACGACGTAAACTGCTTGCTGAAAATTTGGATCGCAGACTCTAGCTCGAGGCTTAATTATCCTGTTCGGAGACTTTCGGAAGCCAGATCTTTTCGACAATTTCATGCCACCAAACCTGATTTAATCATCGAAATACGTTCTTCCAGCAACTTTCATCAAAATTTAAGGATTTTTTTTTGTTATCTTGAATCTCATCGATATGTACCGGGTGATCCAAACCCTACTTGGGTTTTAAAAATGAAATAAAACTAACTAAACTTAATTTCTTTTGGAAAGATTATGATGGCTTTATCGTGGCTTATCCTGTCAAACTAGTTTTCTAAAACGGTGTCTTCGTCTATCTTACGAATGGTTTGGACGATATTAGCCCTAAAGCTGCGCATCGTTTCTAGATCATTCGCATAGCATCAGTCTTTAACGGCACCCCACAACAAAAATTTTTTAAAATTTCAGCTCCGTGACGGCTAATTGACATCGAAAAGACGGATGATAATAGGAACTTACAGCGTAAAAAATCGATTATTTGATGAACTATGTGACATGTTGCACCCGCTTTTCTGCTGAAACCAAAGATTATCTGAATTTATATCTCCCATTTCAGGTCATAAAAATTGTATCGCGCTCCTCGTTGGCTGAAATGGCGTTTCCAGAAGAAAAAAATGGTCCACACCAAACTGCCACTCTCTGTGAACGCATTGATTGGCCTCTTAATCCTTACTTGCGAGTTTTCCGATCACTGGATGGGGTAACTTCGTTAGATGCCGAAATGAAAATGCACCTTGTCAGAGAAGATGGGTTTTCTTCCAAATTCAATAGCCGATTGGAAATTGAAAAGCCTCAATTGAGAAGAGTAAAGGGACTCATTTTACTACACGGATACTGATAGTCAATATTTCGACCCGTAAAAATCTATCATTGTCAAAATAACATAAGATTTGAAAAGATACTTTAACCAACCGGTATATTCGCAATTATGACACATACCGCACAAATCGTAAAAGAATTTCGCCGATGAAGACGCTACACAAACAAGACTATTTGGCTCATCCTAAAATAGTAATAGGAATAGAAAAGGAATAGTTGACCTTTGACACAAAATAATTTCCATTTGTTGTTGTTATATTTACAGGGCACTAAATACCATACGAGATGTTTGCAAGAATAAGCTTTAGATTCAATTCAACATCGTCTCTTTAAACGCAAACATCTGCCCGAGCACAAATTGAGTTGTGATGGATAGTGTTCGGGAGTATTAATCAAGTGGTCGCATGTTTGATCCCTGACAAGGCACACAAATTAAGAACGCTTCACGGTTTTTGCTTGTTTATTGAAAAAAAAGAAACCGAGAGGTGTCATGAGGGCACCCGGTGAGAATTCTGTTCCTTAAGAACACATATTTCACAGGATTTAACATTTTACCTGGGAACAGTTTAGATTAAATTGTTTCGACTTATTTAGCATTCAACGAGTTTGAGTTTCAGCGAAAATTAACAAATAATCTAATTTAAATAGTTATTTTTTAAATACGCTTAGAATTTTTCAACAAAGAATTGCAATTAATAAGAAAAACGATAACCGCATCAGCACATGTATTGCTTTAATGGTAAAAGTGTCGGCTTTTTATTGTTACCAGGTTTTCTTTTCTACCCCTTATTCACATCGTGCCATAAAGAACATAACTACTTCTAAAATTTGTATAAAAGTTTTAGATATCTGGGATATAGTTTCTTTCAACACCCAATTACGATAGCGATCAAAATTTCAATAGAAATGGAGATTTCTATTTCGAATGCGGTAACGGCTACGCCACTGACCGGCCTGTTTTTTGTTTCCCGAGGGCTTGTTGAATTCGGAATTTCCAGAGCTTTATAAGAACGTGTTTCTCTTTTCTTTGTATGTCACAGTGAGTCTAAAGGACACTGACTGTGAACCCAACGTACAACGTTTGAAACTTTATGAAGTATTTTAGATGACAACCCTTTAAGCCTTCACAAATAAACTTCCAAAAAATTCCCGCCGTGTACGCACACATATGATGTGAAATGAAATGGGAACAATCCAAAGAATGGGGAAAAACTAAAACAAAAAAAAAACTCTAATCAAATATTACCTGTTGCGCTTAACAGGTAGACCTCCTTTAACGCGGCAGATTCGGTTAAAAAAAGTTACGTGTTGTGTGAAACCGCGTTAGATGAGGCAAAACGATAAATAAAATATAGAAGCGACGTAAGTATAACTTTTTTCCTGTTTTTATTTTCATTACAGTTATTTTAGTTTGCAAAGTCTCGAGTTGCTGGAAGACATGCGAAAGAGAACGAGAGACTTTCTTGCACTCACAAAGTCGTTTTGGTTTCTTCTGTTTGTTTATATCTGAAGTTGGATGCAACTGTGTATTTGTTGTTGCATTTTGATAAATTTTTAAAAACCATAAACTTTCTCGGTCTAGACAGAAAAGAAAGTTTAAAAAAGAATTCAAGAAAACTTGTCAAAGTAAATTTACAAAAAAAATCAAAGCAATTTTGATAGTATTTCATCTAATAGCAAAAATGGAATCGTGAGTAACTTTTCACTCACTTTTATTCACCCACGACCTAAAATTTTTGGCTTACATTTACGTAAGTGGAAAAGCAAATTGCAGTTAAGCAAAAGAAAACGAAACGATCACGCTAGAAATACATTCACTCACGCAAATTTTTTATAATCACGTTCACGTTCACTCACGTGAGTGAAACAAAAAATTTGTCACGTTCATGCGTAATTACGCATGATTCACGCTAACCACGTGAGCGGTGCCCATCTTTGATTTGAATTAGAGTAGCTTTTCACTCACACACGCTCACGATAAACAAATTTTACTCATCAATGCTTGTGCAACATCTTATATTTTTAGCTCACGTGAGTGGAAAAGCTAAAACTCACGCTTACAAAATACTTATGAAAAGTAACATAAAATAAAATATATAAAAAATTACAGTAAAACGAAAAATAATCACGAAACTATCATGCTAGAAATCTGCTCATGCACGCTCACACACACCCTATTTTTATACATACGTTGATGTGCACTCACGTGAGTTAAACAAAAAATCGATTCACGCTAGTCACGTGAGAAACGGCCATCTCTATCTGATAACGCTGCACAGCACACAAAATAATGTAAGAACATTTAACTTTTGCGTTGTCACAGTACCGTGCCTCATCTACCAATTCGCATTAGAGTGAAATGGTGTTGATACTAGTGTTATATGAGGGTTACCTGTATTTATTTTCTATGCCATTTTATAACGCTGTTCTTTATATTTAGTTGTTGTATTGGTGTTTGCTTCTTAAGTTCAATGAAGAACAGGTTGAAATGTTGCTGCTTTAGTAGCAGGTAGTTCGGTCATCAGCAGCATCAAGTTTTTTTTTTTAATTTAATTTTTAAGAGAGAAAACTTCTTGAAAAAAAATTAACAAAAAATTTAAAATCTTAAAGAACAAGTTTAACCCCGACACCATCATCATCAACAACTACTCAACTTGACATCAGCAGTGAGTGACACAATGGCAATTTGAATATTTTTATATGAATATGACTGTGATTACAATGCGGCGGTGAATAATTGACGCGATGCTTCCTTCTCTAAATGATTTTGGTTTTTTGTTTTATTTTATGTTAACAAGAAAGTTAGAAATAGTGTGAGGATTAAGGTGTAAAAGTTGTATTGCTTACTGCAGTAAAGTGATATTGCCGTATTTAAAGAGGCACAAAAGGCCAAGACGAGTCCCGCTTAGAATTATCGTCAGTAGGCATGGTCTCTAGTTCTTCAAGTTGAAAGTGTATTTCCATTCTTCTTAATAAAATCAATTTGAATGCTGCTGTTCAAATCCAAACAGAAATTTTAATTGAGCCGGCTGTTTCTCAAAACTCTAAAGTGTTTTATTACAAATAAAATACTTGTAAAAATTGCAAATATGTGTTTCTGCAGGCGACTAGTGTAAAATAAAAGTCAATATAAAAGAAGCCAATCGTGACGGCACCGCTGGCGGTTAGCTGAGCCGCCAACACACAACGCCGCACAGTGGGGTTTTTGTTACCAAAAATGGGAATTAATTGCAAAATTAAATTTAGGAGAACCGAATAAATTTTTGTAGTCGGTAAAAGTACACAACATTCTATATCACGATTTTGTTTTTGACAGCTACCGCTATGTCACTATACAATTTTAAATTTTGAGTTATTTGACGTTTTCCTCGCGTGCAATATAAATTTAAACTTTTGGTGTTTTCAAAATTACTTTTGAGTGTTTTCTAAAGTGATAATTAAAAATATTTTAATGGAACCTTTAACCTCAGGTTAGTAAGATTAATTTATGTTTTTAGTTTTTATGTGTAATTTGTGTTATTATTTTTAATTGATTTTCACGCGTAAGCCTATAAACTAGTGGACTTCGGAAAATAGTTGTGAATAAAACCAAATTAAGGAAAAAAACCTTTTTTTATTTTTCTAAAAATATGAACGCTTTTGAAAATATTTATGAAAAATTTGTCTGCACTTTTTTGCACATTTTAAAATAAAATTTAAATATATTGTTGCACCTACATATACAAAAAATCAACTTTTTATAAAAAGCAATAAAAACATTAGTGTTATATTTGCTTTTGTTTTCATGAGAGCTTGAATTTAATTATTAAATTAGAGTAGATAAAAACATATTAAAAGAAATACCAAGAAGCTCGAAACAAAGATTTCAAAAATTTTAGGGAGCATTTTTCGCGAAAATATTTTAGAGAAAAATCAAATGAAGATCTATTTAAAAGACCTGAAGTAACTGGTCCAGTAATATCAAATATGAGGAAATAGGAAGTGAAAAAACCCATAATTTTCCTATGGAAGCAATTCAATTGTTAATATTTGTATCAAATATCGATGGTGAAGAAGATGCCAATAACGATAATAATGATACCTATACTAATTATAGTGATAATGATGATAATAATAATTGCTGATGATGGTGATGATAAAGAATCGGATAAGGAATGGAAATGTGTGAATAAATATTCACCCTTATTCCAGTTGTCAACATGAATACAAAACGATATTGTTTTGCCTTGTTTACTTCAAATTGTTATTCCAGTTGTCGTTATCGGATATAATGCGATATTGTTTTGAAACTACTTTGAATTTGTCGTCGCCATTTTTCATAACGACTTCGACTTTATTTGAAATATACCTCAATTGAAAAATGAAAAAAACTGAAAAATTTTAAATAACAACTGCAACTCAGTTTGAAAAATTAGTGGAAGAGTTGCAGAAGAATCCCTCTCTTGCAGTGGGATTTTGCAGAGGCACTCCTCCAAGTAATTTTAGATGGGAAAATAGAATGGGAAGAAATCGCAAGAGTTTTAAATACTCTCTGATCGCCGATACGTTTAGGAGATGGATGACAAAAGGTAAGGAATTAATGAGCGAAATTAGTGGAACATAAAAATAAAATTTGTGTTCACTTGCTATCCGGTAGATTAAATAGATCGAATTTCTGTCTCAGAAGCTTTCGGTTTAATATGAGGTTTTGTTTTCTTGTATTTTCATCATCACTCGAGTCTGAATTTTTATCACAAGTAAAAAACATTTCAACTTTTTAGATATGTGTGTTTGATATCTTGACATAAACGATAAATCAATCGTCAACGTCGTCGTCATACTGTTATAGAATGCAAAAATGTTATTGAATTGATGACGACGTTGAAATAAAATGATATTGACAATAAAATGACGGCGACGTTGCCGACGACAATTGGAATAAGGGTGATTAGATTATTCTTTTTATTTTTTTTTAAATATTGCAATTTTTAGCAATATTATAGGTATACTCTAAAAATAAACTAATGGAAAATAAATAAAATGTGTACTAAATATTATTAAAAAAATTGTTTAGTTTTACTTCTTAAAGTGAATTTCACTGAAAAAAATTAAAATTAAAAACAGGGAAAGTTACCTCGAATTAATTCCCACTTTTGGTATCAAAATCCCACTGTGCGACGCCGATTTCAACGATTTGTTGGCGGCTTAATTTAAGCTAATAAATCACCTGAATCATTCAAAACGGTTTCTTAAAGTGCGTTTTAAATGCACAAAACCAAAAGATTTTATTTAAAAAAAATTCTTAAGCACTAAAATGATAAACAAACCCCATAAAAATAATGAATTGTGGCTACTCATAGAAGTTTTTTTGAGTGCTTTCTTGACAGCTGTTTGCTGCTTAGACGAGTGATGTCAGTAGGATACGAAAGACACATTATTCATATATTTTCATGACTTCAGGTACCATGTATAATCCTAACACTTTTCGTATCTTTTGAATCTGTACGCAAAATGTTAAATTTTCCGTCTCTGACAAAGTTTTCTGAAGTTATCATTTCGTTATGAAGACTAAAAAAAAAAACAGTGACAACTAAATACAAAAATAACATGTATTTTGTTGTTAAGTTTTCTAAGTTCTTCTGTCGTCTGCTTATTCTTGTGTATGTGTGTTAAGATGAAAGTTTTTACTTCGCTTGCTACCCCAATAGAAGATCACCATAAGAAATATGATTCAATAAAAAATTGCCCATCATTTTATAACGAAGTTTTAAAACAAATAAATTTAAAATTCTTATTTACCGATGAAATATTTAATATTAAATTTTAAATTTTATCGTAATGGTTCGAACACGCTCTCCTCAACCACGAAGAGCTTGGGTTAAACAGTGACATGCCCGCTGACGAGTATTGGGAAAAAGTGTTTAATTTAAAAAATGTTGTTAATGTGCCGATGTATAAAAATTTGAAAAAAAAAAGTAGTTTGTACTTCCATTTTCGAATGCATGTGTGGAGAGAATTTTTAGCCAGCTAAAGCTTATTAAGACTAATCATCGCAACCGAATCAATACTAATACAATAGCAGCTTTACTAATGGTGAAAGGAAACATTAAAGAAGTTTCAACATACAATCGTTTGATTACTAGCAGTGCGAAGTTGTTCTGAGTAAATATGAAAATCTTTTTTATTTTTAAGAAATTTATATGAACTTTTTCATATAATCGGATTAGTATAAACGTCTTAAGTCGTATATTAATTTTTACAAAAATGAATTTGTTTTGATAACATCCAAAGATAGTTACATATAATTAATTTTAAAGTTTGCTTACTGTATTTTTAAAAATTACGTACCTAATATTTATGACTTAATGATGAAATAGAACTGACGTTTGTTTTCCATACAATTTGACATAAAATTATGCCAGAGAATGTGGTCGTGAAATAGAATCTATTTTATTTTTACAGCGTTTTTTTCTTATACTCTCAATTTTAGACACTCATGCTCTCAACAATGTTGCCGTGTTTTCATGAAATCACATACATTTTTCATACGAAAAATGCAAACAAAAGAAAATTAAACAATAATAGAAGAGTATTTGAAGTTGCTGCCGTCGATTTTGTTATGGGCCACCAAGCGATTGCTCCTGAAGTTGCAGACTTGTTCTGTTTCATTATTTAAATAAATTTAAAAATGAATTTATATGATATCATTTTCCTTACAATATTCGTTAAATATGAAATAAAAACGTTTACGCGTTTAAAATGGATTTTAAATTTTTTTTCAAAATGTATCTTTTTGGGAAAAAATTTATCTTTTTGGAAACTAAAGTGTATTTTTCTCGAAATTGCACTGGCAACACTGGTTTAGACACATTTGTTGTTGATTTTTTTATTGTGCTTTCAATTGTTAACGTTGCAGGATTGTTTGGTAAGTTTTGATTTGTATTTTTGGTTTTACTTCTTTTAGTTTATTTTTTTTATCAAAATATTGATGGTAGGTTAGGTTTGAAAGGCGGGTGTGAAGCAAACCCCACACCCTTACCCAGAGACTAAACTGGTACATTGTAACGCCTTCAGAAAGATTTGAAAAGAAGGAAAAGAAAGAAAAGCAAAGAAGCTCCAGAATGGAGAAAGTAAAGAAAGAAAGAGAGAACAGCCCTGTTAAGCACACAAACTAACCTACGTGCCCTACACCCAGTCTCCTGTTGCGCAGCCAGGTCTTTCCCATTACGAATTCCATAAGATTCTCGAGCACACAACCCGAGACATTTCCTAATACGCCTAATAATCTACTACCTAGTCACCTCAGCCTGCTGTGACACAGAATGTGTTGCACTGTCTCCAGCTCCTCAGGGTCCTCATACAACCCGAAAATATCCGATAAGCCGGATCCTAATCTCACCGCCATCTTGCCAATCAACCAGTGGCCCGTGATGACACCTATCATGGTCCTGACGCAGGCCATATCGCTCGCGACACCCCGCAGTCCATTCGGGTCTTCCAGGCCGATGATAAGAAAAAGTGCACTTTTTATTATTATAATAAACTATATTTTTTAATAGAAACTCCAGTTATGAAGTTATTTATTTCTATATTCTTAAAATTAATAAGCAAATTCAAGTCGCTGTCTTACGTCGTTTGGGCTGTGCGTTGATATGTCAGACAGTCAGTGACACCATAAAATTACTCTTTTATATACGAGTATATAGATTATTCTAACGATTGCCGGTTCAATTCCCGCTAAAGACTTTGTAAGATTTCAGTGACTATAAGTTTGATACAAAGTGATTGGGGACGACGAAACCAGTTTTATAAAATCAGAAAAATCTCTTTAAAATTTTCAAACTCCTTTTCGCAAATGATTAATAAATAAATCATTTGAGATAAGATATTAAAAAGATCTTGTGTTTTTTTTTTATTTCAACGCGCACAGGTACTCCCACCAAGGAAAGCCAACAAACACATTGCCTTACAATTTACGCGTTCATCTACAATTATCTATTCCAGCTTGCGGTCATATATTTCATCCTTGCATGCTCTGTTACTGTTTTACTGTTTTTTTTCCAGTCAGTCATGACTATAACAAGTGTTTTAGTTTAGTTTTTTTTTCTTAGTCAAGGTAGTGGCCAAGAGCTTTTAAAATCATATTTAGACACATTATTGCATCTGAATAACTACATGTCGATGCCGATGCTGATGTCGTTGCCGTTGCCGTTGCCCATGCCGGTGTAAGTTATGTTTATGGAAAGTGGTTGAAGTAAAGTTGTGAGTTATTTTATGGCAACAGCTGTAAAAAGTTAATATATTTTTTCTGCATTTCCATTTGGCAGTTAAAAAAAAAAGTTATTGTCGTTGCATATTTCTGGACTTCAATTTTATTTATTTATTTATAGGAACCGACGACCGGTAGCTTTTCCTGGTGTTCTTTAAGCAGCCAAACAAGAAAACAACAACACACGCCACATTAAACAACAATAATAAAGCCAACAGCCAAGCAACAAGTATTTTAGTGGTATGTGTATCTTTTAGGGTATTCATTTAATCGGGATTTTGCTTTAATCGGTTAATCGCTCGATTAATTAACCGAGGATTTGGTTTAATCGATTAATAATTGGTTGATTTTGTTATTGATCGGTTAACCGATTAATAAAGTTTTTTTTTTTTTTTTTTTTTGGTAAATTAAGTAATAATATTCTCTTTCTTTTCGACCTAATAATTATAAATAATTGCGAGCCCGACAAAAATAATATTGGATAAAGAAGCATGAATTACAACGGATTAAATCGTCATATAGAAAGAAAGAAGAATTCATGAGAGCAATACGAATTACAGGGAATTTAGAAGAATACAAGAGGAAAGAATTTCTAATGATTTCCATGGAGAAGATAACAACGGACTTAATCGGAATATAGAAGGACCTCTTCAGAATGCAAATAAAGGTTACGGGGGATTCAGAAGAACGCGAGATGAGAAAGAATTTTTAATGATTTTTATAGAGCAAATAACTATAGAATAAATGATGGGAGAATTATCAACAATTTCAATAGAGGAAATAACTACAGGTTATTTAAGAAGAATGTTGAAGTAAGAACTGCAGTTAATAGGTATAAGACGATTAGAAATAAGGTAATAAAGTGTAAGGCCGCAATTACTTTTCTAATTCGATGCCGGAATACAGGTACTCGTATAATTCCAAATTTCATAAAAAACACCACTAAAAATATATTTAATCTAGTCTAGGTCTAGTCATTGGATGACTAAATAAAATAAATAAAGAAAAATAAAATTTTGTTACATCGGTTAATCGAGTGAAATGAACCGATATAATCGTTAATCGAAAATAGCCAATTTTAATTTAATCGATTACTTAATCGGGTAGTAATCAATCGATTAACCGAATGAATACCCTAGTATCTATGCACCAAGTTGCAAGAGATCAGTGATGCATGCGTGGTATGAATATTGGTTGGGCATGCAATACTGCGATGCGACTACATACACGTACAAGTATCTTATGCCATCCAACCATCCATCTACCTCCATTCGTCTATCTATCCACGCCTTAACATGCTACTAAACTATAAATTTTAAAATACAGGAGTATAAGAAAAAAAAAACCAACAGCAACAATTTAGTTTTTAGTTCGTCTGTTTGGTACGACTAAATGAAAGGCTATTGAGTTCAATATGAAGGCAATAATAAAACTATAAAACTTCTAAGGTGCAGAAGAGTAATAGGAAGTTGATGAAGGTTATTGCTAGATTTTCCTTGCTGTTGCGAAGTAGTTTTAATGCAATTGTTTGTGAACTAATTTCAGAGTAATTGTCTCCAGGGCGGAAATCGATTTCAGCAAACAAGACTACTATGTGTAGTAATTGTATTCATAAGAAGAGTTGTAAAGGAGGCTTGAGGAAGTCTGAGTGTTAAACTAGGAAGTCCTCATACAGCTAAAGCACTTGGTAGCTTTTAAAACAAAGTCCATCGATATCCGGTGGCGAAAGATCCGGAAACACTGCAGACAAAGCCAACCAGAACCCAGTCACTGTTGTATCTCAGAGATATTTCCGATCCTCAAAGATATCTAAGCTTCTAAGCCGGTATTCTTATAGAGTAACTATGTTAGTCTGATCCCTTCTGTTTTTCATCTAAGCAGCACCAGCAGTACTTAACACAAGGAATCCGGATGTGATTTCAATACTACAGCAATGAGACCAGACAAACCAGAACTATTAGTGACTGAATTAAATACAGGGTCTTCCCATAAGAGATTTCATTTCGTACATCATCATATGAATTCATAAAAGGCCTAAGTTACATTGAACAAACTTTACAGGAGAAGCCAAAAACTTTCTAATATGAAAAATTTACCCAAGAAAATTTTAATTTTATTTTCAATTTAAGCTGATTTGTTATCCGCGCAAAAACATAAATGTGAAAATAAGGCAAAGTTCCTATCCAAAAACTTTTGGGCCGTAAAAAGTACTTAGATCAAAATATAGTCCAAGTTCTTGATGTGCACAATACCATTTCATTTCTAGGCAACCTGTTAGCTTGGCAATATTTTTTGCCTTTGTAAAGCTTAGTACTCTGTTCAAATTTGCGAAAAATGTAGAGCAACATTGATTATTTGGTTTGAAAATTTTGACAACTGATCAGTGGCGACAATACCACGATTTATAACAAATTTATCGGTTTTATTGCCTTAAATTGAGCAACATTGTTTTTTCTTATAAAAACATTAAAAAAAATTAAAACAAATGGACAACAAAGTAATTTTAGGAGCTTTTACTGCAACGTATCAATTAATGCAATTCGCAGCTGCTGCGGAGGAGCTCATTGAAGACACACGATCTGCAGAAAGCACTCACCTGCATATTATATTTACATTTTTCCGTTATTTTAATTATTTTTGGGCAGCAAACTTAAAATTAAAACCGCAACGCCCATAAATATCTAATCAGCTGTTGTTTGCAATACCGTACGAAATAAGTGGTGCTTACATTATTTCGCAGTTGAAAAATACGTTGCCAGAAACATGTTGTGGTTGAACAAGTAATGTTGCCACAAACATTTCGTATGTTTTCATAAGATGAACAGAGTACAACTTCGGCCATGTTATTTTGCAATTATTTCGCATGAATTTTTTTTATATGGACTTTTGACTGCAGTTCGCTCGAAATGATGAACAGAGTACCATGCTTAATATGGGAAAACATTGCCAAGCTAACAGGTTGCCTAGCAATGAGATGGTATTGTGCCTATCAAGAACTTGGTCTTTATTTTGATCTCAGTACTTTTTACGGCCGAAATTTCTGGATAGGAACTTGGCCGTATTTTCACATTTATATTTTTCTGCGGTTCTCACTTCTTTTTTCCAAGTTATTTCTGTACAAATATTTATATTTGTATTTATATATAATTTTTTTTAATTAAAGTCTTATTGCTCAGCAGGTTCTACCTGCATACCAAATTTCACCTCTCTAGCTATAGTGGAAGTGCCCAATAATATTGTGTGAGTCAGTGAGTGAGTGAGTGAATATGGACTACTAAAATATGCACTTTTTACACCTTAATATCTCGGGAAGCTTTTACGGTAGAACTATGAGAAATTTCACCTATGAGGTTACCTCTGTAGGGAGGACCATATGTTTCAAGTTTCATTATTCATTATGATAAAGTGGAGCAAAGTTATGAGGGGGGTAAAAACAGCACGAATCTTTTCGTGTAATAATACACACTGTGTGGCCGGAACTTGGCCTCGCACACCACCGTGCCCCTAGATTAAGGAAATTAGTAAAATTTTAACATTTAATATTTTCCAGGAATATGTATTTTCTATGATGCATCATCGTAATCGATCGATCAATAAGTCGATTATAAATTTTTTGTAACCTAAATCTAGAAATCATATGTAAATAAGACCGAGTTTTCTTCAATTGTAAAGAGGAGGGTCTGCCATTAAAAATGGAAAACATTAACAGCCAAATGGCCGCCACGGATACGCTTGCAGGATCATAATCTTTACATGAAATTTTCCATCAGCAATGCGCACATTTGCCGCTCGGTATGTACTGGATAACTTCAAGAAATCTACTCGTAAGTTCTACTCCAGAAACGATTGTGGGCCATTGGCTTGGACTTCAACTTTTAAGTAGCCCCAAAGAAAAAATTCTGAAGGTCTCAAATTTCTAGATGACGGTGGCCAAATGTTATCGATTGTTCAGACAAAAGATCGACAGTATTTTTGAAATTCTCATTGGTTTTTCAAAAGTTTTTCTATAAGATATCGAGGCAATCTCGATTAATAAATTAAAAATTTTTTTTTTTAATTTCTTTGGAATTTTAGTTTGATATCGAATGTCGTAATTTGTCCCCTGAAAATAACTTCAACTGCTAAAATCTTCGTGTCTTAAAAGTGTCCTTCTGCCCATGGACTATCATTTACAACTTTAATGGACTTTCAACAACTGCGAGATGACAACACCCTCCCAGTTGCTTTTCCAACTACTTCCGCTACATTTTTCAATGCAGCAGCCATTTTGTTGCAAACAAACTTTGTAGTGGACAGTTAAGTGGTCGCTATCTAAATATTTTTTCTTGTTTCTTTCTTCTTGTTTTTTTTTTAATAATAATTTTATAACACTTATAGCACTTGTTGCATGATTTTGGCCATAAAGAGTTAAAAACACATATCACTACGGACAGTCAATCGGGTGTAATCCGTTAAAAAGTGGGTTTTTTTTTTTTAATTTGCTAAGCAGAAAAAAACGACTTAAGAAACTCAAAAAAAAAAAAAAAAGATGAAGATGAAGCAACAGAAACCACTTTTACAACTTTTGGTTTGGCCAAACAAAAAACTTCTATGAACAAGAAGAATACTTTACAAGGCAACGCAATGGAATTGTTGGTCAGATGAAGTGCCGGTTTCCACGTAATTTGTGGTCATCGTCGTCACCACCGCCACTTATATTTGGTTATTATTTATTTTATTTCTCAGGGGTTTTACTGAATGAATTCTGCTTTTTTTTACTAGTTTAAATTTTATTTTTTTTTTTTTTTTTTATGATTATTCGAAGGTGCGTAAATTTTTTACGATTGTTATTTGTTCGCTACGTTTAGTGAAATATCAATCCGTTATAAACAGTGTGCCAGAACAATTTGAAAATACATTTATTTATGAGTTTTTTATGAATTCTTTATGCATTTTTTATGCGTTTTTTAATATTGTTAAACTAGACAACAGATTGTTAGTTAAATTTATATATATATATTTTTTTATTGAGCAAAGAAATAAATTTTTATTACAAATTTGTCGAAGAGAGTTATTGAACATTTATGAAAATTTAAAAGGTCAGTAAATTAACAATAGGGCGCAACGTGTTGCTGGTAGCGTTTTTTCAATCTAAAGATATCCCGCTTTATCGGGATTTTTCATGCGGGATCTTGGGAAAAAATAAAAACATATAAAAACTTATTAACTGCTGTTGCCATACATTATGTCAAGAAATCCAATCGAAAAAATGTTTCAGGCTCTACATCTACGTATTGATGAAAGGAGGAACATAAAATTATACACTTTGGAAAATATTTAAAAGAGCCGGTTTTCTTCAACCATAATCACAAGAATTCTTTTCTTATGCTTCTAAGCACTCAGTAACTGAAAATGCACAAAAAAAATTTTGCTCTGAAATAACCAACAATTTTTTTTTTTCAAAAATAAAAAGCGTTGACAAGAAATATTGTTCAATTGACAAAATAATTAGTTAAAAATCAAACTTTGCAAAACTAGAACCAACACTTTAATTTGACAAATAATTAATCAGTTTAAGAATTGATTTTGACAAAAAAATGGTTCATTTGTCAAAAAAAAAAAAATTGTCAAAAATATTTTATTAGAAAAAACAACAATAATACACATCGTTACATCTGGCAACTGTGTGTTTTGTAATTTTTGAAATTCTCATTGGTTTTTTAAAAGATTTGTATAAGATAAGAGGTTTGAAAAATTTCAAAAATATGATTTAAGGTCTACTGATGATTTGGCATTAGCACCCATGAAATGCATGTATATAGACTACTCGTAGCTAAAAACCCCTCAACAAACAAAAGTTTTTTAATTTCCAAATATTTTGTCTTTTAGAATTATTTTAGAAGTCCCAAAAGATTATCCCAAAAAATAAAACTGTTGGATAATTACTAACAATCTCTTACTTTTCCAAAAAATTCAGGAAAATTCCCGATTTAGTATTTTTTTTCTGTGACTTCTAAAATAATTCTTGTGCACAAAATATTGAAACGTCAGAGTATAATTAAAACCAACACAAATCGAAGAATATATCTGTTTTATCCCAAAAAATAAAACTGTTGGATAATTACTAACAATCTCTTACTTTTCCAAAAAATTCACGAAAATTCCCGATTTAGTATTTTTTTCTGTGACTTCTAAAATAATTCTTGTGCACAAAATATTGAAACGTCAGAGTATAATTAAAACCAAAACAAATCGAAGAATATACCTGTTTTATCCCAAAAAATAAAACTGTTGGATAATTACTAACAATCTCTTACTTTTCCAAAAAATTCACGAAAATTCCCGATTTAGTATTTTTGTCTGTGACTTCTAAAATAATTCTTGTGCACAAAATATTGAAACGTCAGAGTATAATTAAAACCAACACAAAACGAAGAATATATCTGTTTTATCCCAAAAAATAAAACTGTTGGATAATTACTAACAATCTCTTACTTTTCCAAAAAATTCACGAAAATTCCCGATTTAGTATTTTGTTCTGTGACTTCTAAAATAATTATTGTGCACAAAATATTGAAACGTCAGAGTATAATTAAAACCAACACAAGACGAAGAATATATCTGTTTTATCCCAAAAAATAAAACTGTTGGATAATTACTAACAATCTCTTACTTTTCCAAAAAATTCACGAAAATTCCCGATTTAGTATTTTTTTCTGTGACTTCTAAAATAATTATTGTGCACAAAATATTGAAACGTCAGAGTATAATTAAAACCAACACAAATCGAAGAATATATCTGTTTTATCCCAAAAAATAAAACTGTTGGATAATTACTAACAATCTCTTACTTTTCCAAAAAATTCACGAAAATTCCCGATTTAGTATTTTGTTCTGTGACTTCTAAAATAATTATTGTGCACAAAATATTGAAACGTCAGAGTATAATTAAAACCAACACAAATCGAAGAATATATCTGTTTTATCCCAAAAAATAAAACTGTTGGATAATTACTAACAATCTCTTACTTTTCCAAAAAATTCACGAAAATTCCCGATTTAGTATTCTTTTCTGTGACTTCTAAAATAATTCTTGTGCACAAAATATTGAAACGTCAGAGTATAATTAAAACCAACACAAATCGAAGAATATATCTGTTTTATCCCAAAAAATTAAACTGTTGGATAATTACTAACAATCTCTTACTTTTCCAAAAAATTCACGAAAATTCCCGATTTAGTATTTTGTTCTGTGACTTCTAAAATAATTATTGTGCACAAAATATTGAAACGTCAGAGTATAATTAAGACCAACACAAATCGAAGAATATATCTGTTTTATCCCAAAAAATAAAACTGTTGGATAATTACTAACAATCTCTTACTTTTCCAAAAAATTCACGAAAATTCCCGATTTAGTATTCTTTTCTGTGACTTCTAAAATAATTCTTGTGCACAAAATATTGAAACGTCAGAGTATAATTAAAACCAACACAAATCGAAGAATATATCTGTTTTATCCCAAAAAATAAAACTGTTGGATAATTACTAACAATCTCTTACTTTTCCAAAAAATTCACGAAAATTCCCGATTTAGTATTCTTTTCTGTGACTTCTAAAATAATTCTTGTGCACAAAATATTGAAACGTCAGAGTATAATTAAAACCAACACAAATCGAAGAATATATCTGTTTTATCCCAAAAAATAAAACTGTTGGATAATTACTAACAATCTCTTACTTTTCCAAAAAATTCACGAAAATTCCCGATTTAGTATTTTGTTCTGTGACTTCTAAAATAATTATTGTGCACAAAATATTGAAACGTCAGAGTATAATTAAGACCAACACAAATCGAAGAATATATCTGTTTTATCCCAAAAAATAAAACTGTTGGATAATTAAATTAGTTTTAAGCTTATTCTTAGACACGAGATTCTCTCTCAAACAATGTTAAGCCCCGGGAGCAAGGGCGTATTATAATAATTACTATATAAAGCAAATTGCTGTTAGTAGGTTACTGTTTCGTTTTTTATGTTAATTAGGATATTACTTTTTAGTCCTAAGCTTTCTTATGTTTATTATTCATTTTAATTGTATTGTTTTTTTATAAAGGCTCAATAAAATACACGTTACCATACCTTTATTTATTTATTTATTTGTTTATTTATTTATTTATTTATTTATTTATTTATCTATTTATTTATTTATTTATTTATTTATTTATTTACTTATTTATTTATTTATTTCTTTATTTCTTTATTTATTTATTTATTTATTTATTTATTTTTATATATTTATTTATTAATTAATTAACAAAAACTTAACAACAAGAGGATTATAATGGCGAGTACTACGACAAGGAATATTAAATTCAACAGAATTTAAAAGAAATTCAGAGCAAATGTTGCCATTGATAAGGTTTATCATAAAAGAAAAATTTAACATTATACGACGACTTTTCACATATATTTGTAAGTATACTTTGATCTCATGTAACAAAAAATACACTTTTTCTGAGTAGGAATTTAATTTAAGGAATTTAAAAACTAAAAGTAAAAAAAATAAAGTTCCTGTGGTAATATCCAATTTAAATTAACATATTTATGTATAATTAAAACATAAGGTATGTTTTAGTAAAGGCCGTGATACACTATCCTACTTGATCGTGCGATCTGCCAAAAAAGTCGTGTGTGCTCAAAAAGTATAACAATGTGGCCATAAAATGCACTTGTGAGGAAAATTTTTTTACAAGTATATCATAATTGCATATAATTATGAAAATTTCCATAATATGATAGACTTCATGCGATCAGAGATGCATCTTTTTAAGAAATCAAGTTGTAACGAAAGCAAAATTAAATTAAAACTATTTATTTTATAAATCTGCAACTATTTAGGCGCAAAAAATCAATAAAATCTAAAATTACTTGAGTGAAAAATACACATGCACGAGTATGTATGTGTTTGCATCTTTTTTGTGTGTGATAGTGTGGCAAATTCAATGCGATTTTTAAAAGTGGGATAGAATTCTGTCAGATTTTCCAGTGAATGAATTGTACGACTGTGTATGATAGTGTATCACCACGGGCTTAAGTGTTTCAAACTTTCTTATACAATTTTTATTAATGCCTAGCAAATTTAATTTTTATTATTTCATGGAGCGTGATCCCGGTATCCCGGGAAATTTAAAATAATTTCCCGCTTTCCCGGGAAATGAAAAATTGCGGGAAAAAAACTCTAGTTGCTGGTCTAACAGTATTGCGGTTCTAAAATGTTCGTTTTGTTTTGAATGTAATCGTTTAAAAGATATATAATTCATTCGACATCATGGACCAGGCAGTAAGTGTTCTCCAACAACATGGTAAGTTCTCGTCAATGTTTGTAGATGATTTCAGACACATATTTCCTTGATCCTTACTTTATATTTTGGAATTGTCAGCAATTACTCGTAGATGACATTTAATTTAATATACAGTACTATCCCGATAATCCGGAAACGAGACTTTTCGGACAGCTCTATAGTCGGTCCAACGCTACAAACCAAACAGTAGCACTTTTTTATTTTATACTCCGGACTACAGTAAGTTTTATTTTTTCTTTTTTCTTGTGATGCTCTTTGTACAACAAAGGAACTTTGTAAGGTAATATTCGTCTACGTTTGGAATTTTCGCAATTTTGCTTTATTTAGTTGAGTGTATCAAGCGGCTGCTAGATGGTGATGATAATGATGATGACGATGAAGCATAAATCGTTCAATTTTTTATCAGGTTGAGTTCTGACAACTGTTAAAATGCCGGGTTATTGAAAATAAATCTTCTTATTGGAAGACCCTGTATTGATAATTAAGTTTTTTAATTAAAATATTTTTACGTCATCTCTCGAACTAACTAGATTGGTTTTTGTTAAAAGTTATTAAATCAGGTTTGAGTAAGTTAATCCAAATTACCAACTTAAAGTGGGTAAAACCACTCAATAAACAATTTTAATGTATTAAAAAACAATAATTATTTTACTGAATATTATTATTATCATTATTTTACTGAGGGCCGTTAACAATAAAAATGTTAACTTGAAGTTAAAACTAAACTCAAAACTTTAACTTTGCTTAGGGAAAATTCATTAACACGAAGCTCTGTTAAGATTTAACTTTTGAATAAAATTAACTGAAATACTTTCTGAGTTTAAATTTTTAAATTGAAAAAAATATGACATTTAAAATTAATTATTTTTTGTTTATTGTAAAAATATTTTTCATAAATTCAAAAAAAAAAATTGTGATTTAAGCTTTACCATCTGAAAAATGCTCATCCTTGTGCAGAAATCGTGCTCAGATGTCCTTGGATGATGGTGTTATATTCTTTTTTTATTTCCCAAGAATAAATTCCTGGTGTGATTTACAATAGTTGATAACTATAAGTTAACTAAATTTTTTTTGTTAATGAACATTTTAAACTTCCAATTAAAATTTAAGTTTAGACAAACTGAAAGTTAGTAAACTTTAAAATTAAATAAACATAACTGAACTTTGTGTTAATGGCCCTGAATAAGTAAAATATTAATTTGAGAAGAAAAAAAACTTGTAGTAAAAGCACTTGAAAATAGTACACTTTTGTAAAATTTCACACGCAATTATGTCTGCTTTGTGGCCTTTTTATTTAGTATTTCAGATCAATAACATACATGTATTACACACCAATGGACAGGTAGTTTTATATTTTATATGAGTTTTGATCATGCTGTACGATAAATAAGGGATTTGATTGAAAACCCTAAAAAATTAGCCATTCGTATTTTCTTCACATACATACATATTTTTTTCTGGGATGGGAAAATTCATAAAAAAATTCCAGTTTAATATTTTGTTTTGATTTTTTTCAACACAAGAGGATTGGCTACGTTGTTCAATAAATATTAAAGAAATAAAAATTAAAGTTGGTACAATTTTTTTCACAGGCTTCCTCACAGGCCATTCCAGACTGAGAAAATACCTCAACAGACTTGGCATTGAGAATAACAGCCTGTGCAGATTCTGTGATTACAAGAATGAAACCCCAGAAGATATTCTAAAGGACTTTGAAGCCTTTTATGCCACAGAAGATATAGCCAATTGGGCAAGTAGCTATTGGAGGATTAAGAACTGCCAACACTAGAACCACTGGCAATCCTGAGATTCCACAGGAGAGCAGTTGTAGATGAGGTGCTCTAGCACCTGGCAAGGGATACAATAGATCTTCTGTCGCAGTGTCCTGTGTTTCCCGCACAATAACAATTTATTCATGCATTGGTATAATTTTCATGCGGGTAAATAAAATGCTTCTGAAAATTTGACTATTTTTAGTGAAACTCCTGGTCACATTTTTGAGCGGGCGGCTAACAATTAAAATTCAGATTATTTATATTAAATATATCTAATATAATTTTTAAAGAAATTTTAAAAACTCTTTGAGCGTTTTTTTTCCTAAGCGATTAATTTAGAGTTTTGTAGAAAAATTCACTAGATTCGTCCAAGGCTGGATATAGCGTGCAACTTAAAATTTCCATTGCAATAATTAAAAAAAAATCACTTCCTTAAGAACGCTAATTTGTTTGCAAAAACCTCAAACTGGTATCAAATTTCAAAAATAAAACAAATTTAAAATACTGGACTTAATAAAAAATTTAAAGACTCCGCTTAGGACACTCTCAGCTCTTTCATGGTCATATAAAAAGAGTTGTGTCGTTCCGGAACGACCTAGTTCCATTGAACGACTCCCTAATTGAAACGATGCGGATCGATCCAAACGTTCCTTTTTTACCGTTCCTCGTTCCGCAATTGCAAACCGTCTTGAGGAATCATTAACTTGTTCTGATAAATGTCAAAGTCATTATGAAAAGTCAAAATCAATTTTTATATTATATTTTTATGTATGATGCTTGACGGATGTGCGAGCAAATTGTTGACTCATCCAAGACTGTTTCTTACAATTATTTTGATCATATATTCTGTACACTTTTTTATAGAGATCCGTGTTGACGCCTTAATGGACAATATTATATTTATAATTTATTTTATAACAGTTATTATTTTTTTGGAAATATTTTACGAAAGCACTTAGAGAAATTTTTTTTGTATAGCCAGAAAATGAAAACAAACAATAACAAATGTTTGTTGAAGTTTTTAAGAGGGACAAAGAATTTCACTCGTTGCTCTTTCATACACTGTTTAAAGTTAAAATAGGAATGATGAACGAAAGGAACGACCTGGCTCCTTTCATCTTTCGGAACGATTCCTCAAAATTAACAATTTTTACTAACTCTAGGTCATATACTCAAATTGCCTATGCTAAAAATCGGTGGCTGTAATATACCATCTACAAGCATAATAATGCTCGTTTTTATTAACATGACCAAAATTCAAGAAACAACACGACTTCAATTTCAAACACAACCGAAATCCCATCTCAAAAAAATATATAATTAAAAAAGCGAACCTAATACCCAATAATCGCGGCCTATTATAATACATCAGTTTATAATTTGTAATTATTCTCTAATGTTTTTAATAATAATAATTTTTAAAGAAATTTTAAAAACTCGATTGGTGTTTTTTTTTCTTAAGCGATTAATTTAGAATTTCTTAGAAAAATTCACACTATTCGTCCAATGCTGGATGTAGCGTGCATGCTTTAATCTATTCGAAATTTCCACTGCAGCCTTTTCTGAAGTCTATTATTTTGAAATATTGAAAAAGACAATTTTTAGTTTTGAAAAAATTTCGAGAAAAACGTTCAGCAATAAATTTTTGTCAAAATTTAGCCATTTTTCACTCTCATTGCAAAGACTTGACTTCGATTTTTTCACGACTACATGAATTGAGATATATACAAAATTTGTTCACCATATTATCCAGAAATCTTATATTTTTTTTTAATTTTGGTTGTGCTATTTCCAGAGATATTAACAAAATGGATAGCAAAGTCGAGGCCAAAAAACAAACAAAATTTAACAACTGAAAGCCAAATATATTCCAAAATATTAAAGATATCTAATTACACACAAACATTAATTATTAAAGATGTCTTTATGAAACAAAATGCATTTGCTTTATCTACAAATAAGCTTCACATCAAGCGGAAATTCATTAAAATCTAATAATATTTGCAAAAGCTATGAGTCAAACAAGGTCTTTCATGCCCCAGGTAGTCAAGTTTTGCCCCCTGTAGCCCACTGTGAGTTTCAACAGGGTGCTCCAAATTACAACACACTTAAAGTTTAAATTCTCCTTTATGATTTTTACATACATCGTTTCGTAATCAAATTGCAAGTTTCAAAGATACAGATTTATTACCCTTTTTTCCAATTGGAACCACGGTGTTTCTTTCGTACAATTAAATTTTAAGCAAAAACATTTTTTTTGGATAAATTCATTATTTTTTTTAAGAGAGTACTATTTTTATTTGAAACAATTTATTCATCAGACTAGCAGAACGGATCAGTACTGATTTCGAGGTCGCTACACCATCTCATCAGCGTTCTTTTTATTCGATTTTATTATTTTGACGGTGGATACTAGTAACTAGGAATATCAACTATTTAACCGTATTATTTAACAAATTAGAATACGAAAAGTGCAACTTATTCATTTCTTACAAGTTAAATCAATTTCGGTTAGTACGAAATTCCATTTCTGATTTTTAATTATTCCAAATATTCCATACTCCTTGAGATCAAGGAGATTTCCATTTTTGTTTACTTTATTTTTGTCTTGTAAGTGACTTTTCTTAGTATTCAAGCACCTGTGACAATATAAACATGATGGTTTATGACGGGTGCCTTCGTTTTTAATAATTAATATTTATAAGTAATTGTTGAACTCTTTTAAGGTAAAAATTTAAGATATAAAAAAATGTTGCATTCAATTTTTGTTTTGAAGGCGGTTCATTTAATTTTACTTATTTTTGTGAATTTAATTTTAACTCTTTTTGTTTAAAAAAAAGTAATACGGAAAAATCAAAAGCTGAAAGTAACAGCTTACTGTTTTCGAAGGCCGCAACACATTCTCATCAGGTCTCTTTTTTTATTAATATTTTCAACTCTTTAGTTGTTGTTTAGTGTCAGTTGAAATATTTAATGAAAATTAGTATCAGATTTATTTTATATCACGTCATTAGTAGAGCTGGAATCGTGAGTGACTTTCCACCCACGTTCATGCACGCTCACGATAAAAATATGTTACTCATGCACGACATTATATATATAAAAAAGTTAGTCACAATCACGAAAACTCATGCTCACGAGCTACGCACGAAAAAGAAACTACAAAATAAAAAAAATAAAATTTATATACTACATAAAAAAATTACAATAAAAATAAAAAATAAAATCACGAAACTGTCAGGCTCACTCACGCTGAATATTTTTATACTCAAGTTCATGCAAGCTCACCTAATTGAAACAAAAAACCAATCACGATCACGCGTGATCACATGAGCGGCGACCATCCCAAGTTATTAGTAGCTTAACAAACTTTTAAATAATCAAATTATCTTATTTAACTTCTTCTTCTATATTTTATTTTTAATTTTAAATACTTATTATTAGTCTATTCAAATCAAAAGAAAGTTCATTTTAAATGCTTATAAAAAAAATTTATACCAAAATTGTGTTAAATATCCAAAAGAAAGCGTCACAAGCTCACTTCATCATTTTTTCCAAATACAAATTATCAAACCGAAATTGCATATTTAATGATGTTTCAAATTATAAACATCTTTTTTTTTCCTCCGCATTTTACTCTATTAAAGAAATTTGATATGCGACAAAATCATTGTTGATATTTCATGTTTAAAAATCTTTTAGAAATTATCATAATTTAGAGAGAAATACAATAATTAATTTTTATGAATAAACAAAAAATTAACATAAATTCACTTGTATTTTGGCGGACATGTTCGCTTTTATATTGAAATAGGGGAAGTATACCTATGGGAACTTTGATAAATTCCGAAAAAAAAATTTAAAAGCGAACAATAAGTATTTTATATGAATAAAATTAAAGACATCATGGCTGATTCTTGTGGTTCATAGCTGTAGTTCCCATTTGCGGGGTGGGCACCCCCAAAACAGAGACAAAAAATTGCAATTACCGCCAGCAACTTGTTTATGGTCCTTCGAAACGGTTTCTGGTTGCAGGTATTGACGCTGCTACAAGTACAACTTCAGCCTTGAAGTTGCTACGATTCCCAAAACGCTCTCAACGCCTGGTTGTGCTACTGGGCTAAGGTTTCAGCGACCGTGAAATTCTCTCTCGCAGGGCAAAGCAACCACGTTTTAGATTCGTTTAGATCAACTGAGTTTCACATGCAGCCTGAATTTTTGCATCAACAAAATGCATGTAATTATTTTTTGTAGTTGTACATTTGCCAAACAGTATCTTGTTAAATTAATATGCTTTGCTTAATGCTAGAGAAGGGATAGTGAGTGATTTTTCACTAACGCTCACGATAAACAAATTTTACTCATGCACGACCTTATATTCTTGGCTCACAATCATGAACGCTCACGTGAGCGGCAAAAGAAAGTTAATCACAATCACGAAAACTCACTCTCACGAATTGCTTACAAAAAATATATAAAATAATTGAAAAAATTTTAGATTTGAATTTTACAACGAAGCTTCCATTGGTTTTACGAATTATTAAATATATTTAATAAAATATTTCTGCACACTCACTCACGCTCAAGATATAGTTAAGAAAAAAAATTAAATAAATAAAAAAATGGAAAACTGCTTGATCTCAAAGCCAATGGCTTTGGAAAAAGCAAGAGGGTATGAAATATTTGGAATAATTAAAAATCAGAGATGGAAATTTCGTACGAACCGAAATTGATTTAACTTGTAAGAAATGAATAAGTTGCACTTTTCGTATTCTAATTTGTTAAATAATACGGTTAAATAGTTGATATTCCTAGTCACTAGTATCCACCGTCAAAAGTGGTAAAATCGAACAAAGAACGCTGATGAGATGGTGTAGCGACCTCGAAATCAGTACTGATCCGTTCTGCTAGTCTGATGAATAAATTATTTCAAATAAAAATAATGAATTTATCCAAGTATAATTTCTTAAATTAAGAAGAAATGGGTAAACTCAGATTTGAACTTAAGCCAAAAAATTTTCATTTCAATAAAAAAAAAATGAAAAATTAAATGAAAAGAATTACAACAAAGAAGAAAAAAATCGCAAAAAAAATCAAGCTGGAATTCCACTAATGCAGTCTCACTCACGCTCACGATATATTTACAAAAAAAAAACCTATAAAATAATTCAAAAAAATTAAAAAATGAAATGAAAATAACAATAAAAAAGCAAAAAAAAATTGCAAACAAATCACGCTGGAATTCTACTAATGCACTTTCACTCACGCTTACGATATATTTACAAAAAAAACTATCAAATAATTCAAAAAAATTAAAAAATTAAATGAAACGAATTACAATAAAGAAGGAAAAAAATCACAAAACAATCACGCTAAAAATCTACTGATGCACGCTCACTCACGATCAATTTTTATACTTTCGTTTATGCACACTCACGATAACTTACAAAAAGAAACAAAAACTATAAAAAATTAAATTAAAATATATACAACACAGTCAAAACAGCAAGGAAACTATCACGCCAAAAATCTACTCTTATACGCTCACTCACGCTGATTTTATTTATGCACAAATTCATGCACACTCACGTGACTGAAACACAAAAACAAAAATCATGTGACCGTTGTTGCCCTTCTCTGCTTAATACCCAAAAGGGTAATTGTTACTTCTTTTCAAAACAAGGATGCGTGTTTCAAAAACAACAACAACAACAACAAAAACATCGACAGTAACAACAAATTCCAAACACACGCTCGCTCGCTGGTTTTGTGAGTTTGTTGGGAGTAGAAAAACTAAAAACTTCTTGCAACAACCCTCACCGGAGGTCATTGAAACTTAAAAGTGAATTAAAAACCAAAAGAGGAATTGAACAGAAATCTTTTTAGTTCTTTTTTTTCAAGTTTCTTGGGTTCTTTTAATTTCGATGTTGTCTGTGTGATACAAACTAAAATTATTAAGTCGCATGTTTTTGGTGAATTTTAGTCAAGCATTTAGTTGCTTTTCTGTTTAAAATAATAGTATAAATTATAAGAAAAAAAAGAAACAGAAAGAAGAATGTTAATGAGTCGAAGAGGCAAGTGTATACATGAGGCAGCATTATACTCAAATTTATTCGAATAGGGTAAAAATAATGAATTATTGTCGTCTTGCACTCCCAGAAATACAGGGTTATGCAATTTCTGATTTCAAAAAAACTGAAGTTAAATAGAACAGACATAAAGCGATGATTTCGATGAAACTTTTATTTTATTATAATGCTTGGACCTTGGACCATTATGTACGAAATGCAATGTCATTTAAATGGCCGCCTCTAGATTGGTTGCAGCCGTCGATCCTTTTGAATTGGTTTTCGACCACTTTTTCGCACATTTTGGGCGGTATCTCGCCGATAACTTGACGAATGTTGGTTTTCAACGTCAACGTAGGCCCACACAAAAAAAATCTAATGGCCTCAAACCGCATGATCTCGGTGGCCAATTGATGTCGACAAAACATGAGATTATGCGTTCTGGAAATTTCTGATGCAATAAAGTCGAAATCGGTCTGTTATGTAACTCATGGCAAGGTCTTGTTGTAACCACACATCGTCCAGGGAGCAACTTACGGCATTCGATATCTAACGAGATCACATACAAAATTTTTCGAATTTGTATGGAAATTTCGTTCGATATGGAATGCCTTAATTTGCCCCCAGTTTATAATCTTCAATTGCAGGCCAAAAAAATATCGGTTATCATATGATCATTGCGCTCTAAATTGTTGGTTTACGGTTCTTATAGCGTCATTAAAAAAAAAGTCCCAATGACACCTCCAGACCATAATGCGCTCCAAACAGTCACTTTTTCCGAATGCAATGGCTTTTGCACAATCACTTTTGCGTTCTGTGAGTTTCATATGCGACAATTTTCTTTGTTAACGTAACCGAGTGAGAACCGAGTGAGAAATGAGCTTCATCGCTGCAGAAAATTTTGTTCGAAAAATCAACATTGAAAGACTGTTTGTTGCTTCAACACCCAAACAGCGGAGCAACAGCGTTGTGAATGATCAGGCAGCTTTAATTGTTGTGTAAGTTGGACTTTATATGGATGAAGGAGCAATCCAATTGTAAAACACGCCGTAATGAGACTCAGCAAGATAGGCCCAATTGTTGAGATCGCCGTGGTAGCGACAAATTTCGATTATCCGCCACACTTTCACTAAAAGAAGCAATATTTTCGGCAGTGGTCACATTGGGATGCTGCACAGACCTGACAACAACTGTAACGCTTCCAGTTTCTACAAATTTCTTTATAATCTTGCCAATTCCTTGCACAGTAGGTCGTTTATGACCAACATAATCAAACCGTAGTATTCGAAAAGTGGCCACGTTTGAACCAACACATTTGTTTATAATTTTTTTAAACTATTTTTACGCGATATTCGCTTCATAGTGGCAAAAGCAAAAACCCTTCACTAAATAAATGACACTTCCGATGACAGATATTCGAACAGTTAGTGAATAGTAAAAAAAAAGGAAAATCGACTTTCGACTTTTCGATTAACCATTTTCTGTTCCGATTAGTTAACCGATTAATCGTAGGCAAAAATCGATTATTTTATAGTCTATTTGTATTTTGTCTGTCCTTTAAATAAAATTTCTAAGTAAAACTTAAAATTGTGATTCTAAACTGTCTGTCCCAGTAAATTCTTAAGAAAGTTTTTTCATAATTAATATTGAAAACAACAATAGAAACACTTTTTTTGTTTTCGATACAAGGAGCGATATAAGTTAACATAAACTTAAAGTGGACCTTTCATTCACTTTTAAAACGAAATCAATTGTTTAGTTTTGTTCACACTCCTCATCCGATATTTTTTCAATATCAATTTTTCATTTGTTTTAATGAAGGTTTAATATAATATCTCCAGTTGTTCTAAGAATTATTTGGGTAAAGTTCACTGATGATCTGCATTAGCAAAAGTGAAATGCGCATAGGAACAAGCTATACCCCCCAATAATCAATTGCAATTTGTTTTTACCAAATTTGTAATGTTTTACTGAATAAGTAAAATATTAGTTTTGGGAAAAAGCGCGAATAAAAATTTAAAATACTAAAATTTTAGCAATTCCCGTAAAAAGCACCAACAATTTTTCTTGTTTCTCCTTTTTTAGCAAAAGAAATTTTATGGTATTTTTGTAGATGCTTGGCCAAAGTGGATGTGCTTCCACAAAAACAGAACTCTTTAGTACAAATAGAGCCCCTGCACTTTTTCCATTTTAAATTTTTTTTTAAGTAGTGCCAAACATGGCTCGATGGCATTTTTAACAAAATGTTATAGAAATTATAGAAATTAGAAATTATTAACATCATCAGGTGTTATCTTCATGCGACAAAATTTGGCTCAGTCGCGAAAGCAGTTTATTAAACTATCTATTAAGGCATTATGTCTACGTCGACCAAAAAAATTGCGAGCCATCATGTAGAATAATGTATGTGGATTTCTCATGCTGTTGCAATTAAAGCAAAAAGAACAAGGCCCAATCATATCGGCTGTAAAGCGGCCAGCAATAGAGCCGACACTTATAAATCCATCCTGACTTTCACGTACCTTTTCATTAAACACACTCTGAAATTCTTCACCAACATCTAGCACTGAGTTATAAAGGAATTTCATTCGATGCATCGTAAAGAGAGTAGAAAGTTTTGACCTCAACGATCTCCATTTTGCTCCATCTAATAAATACAGATTTCCCGTTAAGGGATAATTTTTTTTCGTTGTGAAAAACACCTCTACTAAAATGCTTTTAGCTAAAATGAAATTATATATTTTATTGTACATTGAATTTAAATAAAAAAAAAAATCCAAATCCAAGACAATCAAAGCTGTTTGTGTGTTAAAATAAAAACCAGCGAATGGACCAGAGCCTTTAAATTTAAAATAAGTTTCACCAAATATTTGTTCTAAATGTTTTTTACGTAACCAATCGTGCATATTTTCAGTAGGTATTCTTGGTCCATTATGGGCAATACGGCGTCGCTACCAATATTTAAAATGATGTTTCAAAAGCAACCAGAACAGTTTTATATATATAAATGTTAACTTTTTGTTTTGTTTTTTTTTTCATATAGAATTTGACACTTTGGTGTAGTTAGTTGAATATCATCTGGACTAATAATGTCACCTGGTATCAAATTCGCCTTGATGTTAACAATTACAAAAACAACAAATTTGTGTGGGGTTATTGAAAGAAATGTGTTTTTGTAATCTTTGTAGAGCGGTGCCACTATTAATTTTATCTATCAAATGAATTATTAACATTAGTTTAGGTATATAAAGCTGTGTTGGACAGCTTTATTTCTTAAACGTTATTCTTTGCGCGTTTTTCCTAATTCGATTAATCGGCGCCAAAAGTCGATTTCAGTATAAAGTTTGGTAATGAAAAATCGACTAAAACAAACAACGTTTTTTGGCATTAAAAATCGATTTTCGACTACAATCGAAATCGACTTACCATTCACTACTGGCAGTCTGGCCAGAGCGGCGGTTTTGAAACCACTAAATAGATAACCCTTTAAAGTACACATATATTTTTTAATCCCGAAACAAAACTTTAAAAAATAAACTACGGCTTAAAGGCTTCAAGGAAAATACTACCCTATTCGAATAAACAACAGTGTATAATCACTAGTCTTTTATCAAGACATAAATATGTCGACACACTTGTTACAAAGGTTACATTCGAAGCATTCTATTTTTCTTTTTTTTTCTATTTACTGATCTTTTCATAATTGAAATTTATATGACATCTTAAGTGGAGAGTTTAATTTCTAAATCCAAACAACAACAAAAAAATAATAAAAATAAAAAACTCTTTTGGGAAAAACCATAGAAAGTAAAATATTTTAATTACAATTTTATGTTAATTTATTTGAAATAGAAACTATTCGATTTTTGGGGGCAGATTATTTTTATCAAACCGAAAAGTTTAAAAACTCACAAATAATCGTATTGTTGTTTTGGTTTTGAAATAGTACGTTTTGGGAGAATAAATTTTACACACTAATTTACCACACATTTCCAAGTGTGAGGGAAGAAAATTCTAAAATTGTGGTCTGTTGTAATTTATTCTTTTGTAAAATTATTAAAATGCATAAACACCTGTTAAATGGAGTTTTGTATTGTATTTTTATATTTATTTGAGGGGGTTTTTTAGGGAAACCGCATGAATTAAAAAGCTTTGAACAGTTGGTTGAAAACAAAATCCTTTGGAAATAATAATTCGTTAATTTCGAGACTTATATTTCTGTTACGGCGAAATTGTACAGTTTTCAAGGAATGTTGGTGACCACCGCGAATTCGAATTTAAATACCACACACCAATATTAAATAAAAATTATGGAGTGCTGCAGTAGGCCTCTGGGTGCATGTTGTGGGTTCGATTCCCAGTTAAGACAGCAGTCTGCTTCACTTTAACCATTGACGATCTTAACTGCTCGCTATTCGTGTTACAAATGAGTTTTAATAATATATCACTGATTAAAGAAAACTGCAATCATGCTTGATGTTTCGTACTACATGAGGGAAAACTTTCTAACCCATTTATAGTCGAGAGTGGAGTTTGTCAGGGCTGTACATTATCAGCACGCTTGTTTCTTATCGTTATGGAAGATGTTTTTATTTCTTTGGGAGCAGGGGCCGCTTTTTTTTCTTTTTTCATTAAACAAAATCTGTTAAAATGTTATATTTACGAGTACTAGTTCGATCAAAAATCGCAGTCAAAATTTTACTTTCATTTTTTTAATCCAACCGGTAATATTTTTCTTTTTACGGTCAAAATTAATAGTCAAATTTGACGACTTTTTAGCGGAAAAAAATAAAGTAAAATTTAAACTGTGATCGGAAATATCAAGACAAATTTTAACTGTTAAAAATAAATCAAAAAGCTTTATAAGATATAAAAAAAAAATTAAGAACACAACACGGTTTTTGAAATCAATTTGTTTGGATTGTTGGTTTACGGAATTTTTAAATATCGATATTTAGTTTAAAAAAATAGTTTAATTCGTTTTCGTAGAGGAAGGCGGAGGTAAAAGCATTTCAAAATTAGATAGAAAGACTTTCTCAATAAAGCCAGTGAGACATTTCGCAAAAAAGTCTAAAACTTTTAGATATAATTCATATTTTACAGTGGCACACACTATACTGCAGTTCCTGAATGATTTCTTTAGTTGGCCAGCAAAATCTAATCTCGAATATATTCTTCTAGCAACTATTCTTGGTTAAAAAAAATTGTGACTATTTATGTCTAAAATATTTTTAAGCTGTCGCACTGTGCATAGCATAGCGGGAGATATTTTTGATTATAGCTAATGTTACATCGAAACAAAATAGATCATATCACTCCTTTAATTAAACATTGTCTTCATGTTCATTAAAAAATAAATGCATAGAAATATCTAGTTTACTCTCTCTCTTCTCTTGAGCAGAGAATATTTATTTTATTTTTCTATTGAGGCGTGAATAAACTTGTTTTTTAAAGAACGATTTTTTCTAGATATGATTTACGTTGCAATAAAGGAATTTTAAAATTTTTTTATCAATAAAATCAATTCTAATTTTGGTGGTATTAAAATTCATTGGACACTCAGCCGGCATCAGACCAAACCGCTCACACGCTGACCATATAAATACACTCAGCATCATAATAGAACAATCTATCGAATACAACTCGCAGCTATATCTTCTTTTTATCGACTTCGGAAGAGCACACTTTATAGGATGCACTCGCGATCAAGGGTATACTCGTACCAGAAAAATTAATAAGTCTCATAAAAGAGCTATACTCAGATTCTGTATCTATCGTACGCTTTACTGGTCAGGAGAGTAGTGTTGGCATAGTATTGAATAGTGGGTACCGAGTATCGGGTATTTCATTTTTTTTGGTTACTCAATACTCAAAAGTAGTTACTCGATACTTTTACAGTTGTATTTTCAAGCATGTTGAGAGGCTAAAATAGTGCATAAAAATACATCACTCTATAAAAAGACAACTCGGTGTAAGATTCTTTAATCAAATCAAAACTAAATAATTTTTTTTTTGAGAACAATTAAATTATCTCTTAAGTTGTTGTTAACGTTAAATCAAAAGTTAGCTTTACATTTATTTTTTATTTAATAATAAAAGACATACAAAACCAATAACAATTGAAGATCTATATTAAATTTTTGAAGAAACTACTTTAATTTGCAGATAAAAAATATGCGTTACAAATTAAAAAAAAAATCCGTTAAAAGGATCGAGTAGTATTGAGTACCCAAATGAAAAGTATTGAATATTATTGAGTTATGAAAAGTAGTCGAATTTGCCAGCACTACAGGAGAGTAAACCATATCAAACAGCTAGAGGAGTAAAACAAGACCGCGTTCTATCTCCCACGCTATTCCTAATTCTACTTGTCTGTGCTATGCAGCAAACTAACATTGATTCCCACCACCTGGTATCCACTGGAATTTTAATAAATATCTTAATGATATTGATTATGCTGACGACCTTTGCCTAATGGCACATCGCTTGTCTGATATTGAAGAAAAATTACACAAACTCGCTTCAGGCGCGAATGCAGTGGGCTTAAAAATTAATATAAAAAAAAACTAAACTGATGCGTATCGGTTCAGTAATCGACACTCCTCTTACATTCATCGACGACGTTGAATCCTTCAGTTACACACAGAAAAAAAAACATTGTAAAATAAACTAAAACAAGATTGATTTAACTAGTTTTGTTAACAATTTTATTTCATAGGCGTTTCATGTTAATTTGACATGATATTACAAGTTTCCATTTTAATTTTACTTCTTACTCAAGCGACTGGGACTCGAACCTTGGACTGTTCACAAATCAGACAACGAGCTTACGACCCCAGCCAAAGCAGCGCCTTAAATTTCGATACCAACATTAGCAATATATAAAACATTGGCTTGTGTGCTCTTTAGCACTTTTCTCTATTCGTTCTCACTCTTTTTGATGTTGATGTCACCGATGATGACAACGTGTCATCAATATGAAGACGAAGTGTGATATTCTCGTTCGCTTAGGTGTTTCATTTGTGCATGTTCGCTGTACTGTCTTTGATTTTTAAAAGCCTTTTAGATTTTATTGAATAATATTGCTGTTGAAAATGCATCAATGCGATGCCAGTTTTGCAACCTTTTAAAAATGTGTTTGAAAATGAAAATCATAATTAAAACAACTGATTTGTATTGAAATACAATTTACAAACATTAAAATACTTTTTAATTTTTCTCTTTTATACAAAATTTAATTAATAATAAACGAAATTTGGCATCGAATTGATGTCATTGTAGTCACAGCACAGATGACACCTAAAATATGACAAAGTTCTTTGATGACGTTTGTCAATAATATTAGTTTTCGTTGTATGGATGATATTTGTCAGAACATTGATGTCACAATGTATTTTTTTAATCTTATTTGTTCGTTAACAGTGTTACCAGAAAGCTAAACTACAGTAGTATTCCGATTTAACGAACACACGATTTAATGAACATCGCATTTAATGAACACCAAAATTTGTATTTCTACTAACTATGTACGTTATATTATGAATTAAAAGTTTATTTTTTACTCGGTTTGACGAACAAATTTAACCCTTAAAGCTTAAGTACTCTTTTCAAATTTGCGAAAAATGTTGAGTAACATTGATTATTTCGTTTGAAAATTTTGACAACTGATCAGTGGTGACAATACCACGATTTATAACAAATTTATCGGTTCTATTGCCTTGAAATAAGCAACATTGTTTTTCTTATGAAAACCAAAGAATGTGTTTATTTAAAAGAAGTTAAAACAAATGGACAACAAAATAACTTTAGGAGCTTCTACTGCAATGTATCAATTAATGCAAATAGCAGCTGCTGCGGAGGAGCTCATTGAAGACACACGATCTGCAGAAAGCACTCACCTTCATATTATATTTACATTTTTCCGTTATTTTAATTATTTCTGGGCAGCAAACTTAAAATTAAAACCAGAACACCATGAAATATCTGATCAGCTGTCGTTTGCAATTTCGCACGAAATAAGTGGTGCTTACATTAGCGGTATTCCGTGTTTAATGCAAATGGTATTGCAAAAGTACAAATGCAAAATATCGTTGCTTTTTCGTGTAATTTCTTGTTGGATTTCATAAAAAAGCTACGATATTTTGAATTTTCACTTTTGCAAGAGCTTTTGCACCGAACACTGAATACCGCTATTATTTCGCAGTTGAAGAATATGTTGCCAGAAACAATTTGTGGTTGGAAAAAATGCTGCCAGCAACATTTCGTATGTTTTCACAAGATGAACAGAGTACAACTTCGGCCATATTATTTTGCAATTATTTCGCATGAATTTTTTTTATATGGACTTTTGACAGCAGTTCGCACGAAATGATGAACAGAGTACCATGCTTAAGCAAACATCAAAATTATTCTACATAAACGAACCCCAGGGCCTGGCTGGGACTTCTTGTATTTTGTATGGACTTTAACTGCTACTGCCATGCAACTTAACCAAATATACTTGTACATGTAGGTTTTTGAAATAAACTACAATTTCTTATTCATACTCAAAAAACACAGGTAAAGAATAAAAAAAAATAAGTCGAACCTTTAATATGGGGGCATATTTATAAAAGCATGTATAATCACATTTTGAATACTGAAGGCAAACAGGATTTTTTAAAAATTTGCAGAAGAATCTAGTGTTACGTCAGTCAGCTGATAAAAAAAAAAAAACAATAATAAAACGGACAATCGTAACAATCATGAAAATGTTTTATTAGAATGCCGAAAACAAGTGAAAAAACGAAAATAATAGCTAGTTAGTGCAAAAACTACACTACTGTTTAGTTATGACATAACAAAAACACAGCATAAATAGTCTTATAATTTTAGGACTTTTTTGTTTGAAGCACAGCAACAATTATTTTAAGACGTCATAAAATAATAAGACATTATGACAATATGACATGATAGGACACCGTGTGAATACCCCAATTGTCTATATCTTTACGCAGTTTGATTTGTTTTTCAACACCTCAGGGCCGCCTTCTCAACTCAAAATATCTTTAGGTTCCTAAATGTGTGTATTCTAAATAATTTGTTTTGATTTTCTCTACCTGAATGGTTTTATTTTAAAATGCTTCTATTCCCGATGTACTAATGAAATTCGCAGTAACTTTTTTGGTCTTACATCGTTTTGCAACGCAAGAGTAAACAAAGCTGTTCCGAAAGTCGAGATATAAATTTTCTTCTGACACCTTCTTTCTTCTTCACAGACATATTTTTTTATCATATAATATGTATGAAGCTAAACAAACCCATTACGTCAATCATGTTGTAAAAAAGTATCCACCGATTTGTTCTTCGTTTGGTTGTGCATTTGCCAAGCATTTGGTCCATGACATCTACACCAGTTTTGGTTTTATTGCAATGCAAGATTTCCTCCGGTTTTTTCTTTATGCCTCATATGTATCATAGTGAACTGTTGATAACAGTTTAGAACATAAGAGTGTTATTTATTTAAATTTGCAGCCACTCTTGTATTGGAATGTCCAGAAAACAAACAAACACGTTTTTAGGTTTTTAAGGGTTTTAGTTTTTTTATTAATGATAAAGAAAGATTCTGTTCAATATATATTTTTAGGTTAGAAATTTATACACATACTAGTGTATATATATGTAAACTGTCAACATGACAGGTGTTTCTTTAATTTCTTGATAGGGTTCTCATTCAATGTTAACAAAGAGCATATCGCAATATTGTCATAGAAACCACATTCACTAGACAATACTTCCCTGTATGAATGTTTTTCTTTTCCAGTGGAATACATCGCTTGAGGCTTCTGAGGGTGCCAACAACACCAAGACCAATAGCAATTGGTTGCTTACATAAATCAAGAGTCATAAAAAAATTATCAGCAACGATTGTTCTCCTAGAACCTTTGTAGTGCATTCCAAGGCGCATAAGCGCGTTTTCCCCTGCTTTTCTGCTCGAATTCGGCCCTGCTGTATGCCAGTATAGGTATTACCTTCTAATGGGAAATGAGTTTTTGCGTCACATGCCCACCATATTTTGATGCCATATTTAGCAAGTTTCGAAGGAATATACTGGGTAAAGTTCGTTCTCCCTCTGAACGGAAAAAAATGCTCATCCACCGTAATATTTTCGTAAGGTTTATGTTTGGCAAGTTCCAAATATCTGCTTTGTCAGACTGAGATCGCAACGGCGGTCCTCAAATCGTATATCCCGTAGAGATCTTTAAATCTTTTCAAGGACATTGTTGCACGAAAGAAAGTACAAATTAATATTTCTCAGAAACCTTCTAGTTCTTCGATAGTCAATGGTGTCCAAATTGCTTTTGCTATCACTCACAGAAGAAACATTTCGTTGTCAACGCATGCAAAGACTTCTTCTGTGTTTAGTGTGTTTTTATGACGTTTTGTTTTGATTAAATCAATGTTTTTTTTATATATAATGGTATAGGGTCTGGCTGGGCCCTGGTGGTTCAAACGTGAAAAAAAATTTTTAAGAGTGTTTGCCACGCCCACAGATAAAAAATTAAAACTTTTTCAATATTTTTTTTCATACAAAACACCTTTATTGGGGAATTCATAAAAAATCAGTAGACGATGTCAATGCTTTCTATGTAAAAAAATCAAAAAAAAATCTCAATAATACCTGGCCAGGACCTGGTGTTCGCTTAAGGGTTAAAACAAAACGAAAATTATGAAGATCTTGAGCCCAAAATAAAACACGAATATGTCATTAAGCACTTCGAAATTTGCATTAAATGGCCGCAGCAAAACAATATTATTGAGACAAATTTAATCCTTTTGAGAGAAATTCAAGAAGATGCCATTAAAAAAAATATCCATTCCAAAAAGCAGACTGTGTTTAACAAATTAAAAAAAAATATATATATTTTTCTATTGCGATGTTTTTATGAATTTTTCCTTGCTTTAAACATATTTTTGAAGAAATATTTATTTTAAATTACTATAATTTTAATATAAAATATTAAAAAACCACTATACATATTTATAGTTATGAATAAAATAGATGATGCTATTAATTTTTAATTTAGTACTGGATATAATGAACAAATTCGCTTTAACGAACAGGCCTAACAACAATTAGGTTCGTTAAATCGGAAAGCTACTGTAGTTTAAAAAAAAAACATCGTTTTACTGGAGAAAAGCTAAATAGCAAATTAAGTTTCATTGTTGTTTAATGCATTAAATATGTCGCCATTTAGTCAAGGAACATACTGAGTTTTTAGCTGAAGTATTTCAAACTAAAAATTTAACTACAAACATTAATTTAATTACATGACCATTCTGTAATGACCGGCTCCACTGTATACTGAACAAAGTATTTATTTGCTATTTTATTTATTTTTATTTTATTTATTTTTTTCTTAAATATCATTATAAAAATTCAAACTGTACGACTGAGTAGAACTGTGTGTTATCACAAAAAAGGTTATTAATAATAAAAAACTTTAAACTATTGACCTAGAAAACACATTCACAGTGAAAAACATTTTAATGAATGCAATATAATCCATTTTGTATTTAAATGATAAAGAGTATTTAAAATATGGCACATGTCATCATTAATGGTGGCATTTTGTAGTCAAAAAGAAAAAAAACAAAACAAATAAAAACGAATTTTATTTGTATAAAAACATTTTGAAAATAAACATAAAACTCAATTCAGGTTACTTGAAGAGATAAGTAGTTGTTAGGAAAACCTATAGTTTTTTTTTAAGGTTTTTGTTTTTTATACTCAAGTGGAAACACAAACAGTTTGAAACTTCATTTCTGGGGAATTTCGCATTTAAACTTTAAATTTTAAAGGTAATTTTTTATAAAGGGACCGCCAGATAACTTTTTTTTTGAAAATGCTATAAAAAACTACTGAATATTTTCTCAAATTTCTTTTTTTATTTGAAAGTACAATCCTTCCGGTTAATAATGAAAAATAATTTCATTCAAATGGCTGCCTCGGCTGGCCATGCAGTAGCCTACACGATCGGTCCAATTTTTAAGCACATTATCGATTGTGTGCAGCTGTATTTCACCAATGGCTTCACGAATATTGTCGTTTAAAGCGTCAATTGTCTCTGGCTTGTCGGCGTAACACTTATCTTTGACGGCACCCCACAAATAATAGTCCAACGGTGTCAAATCGCAGCTCCGAGGTGGCCAAACGACATCAGCTCTGCGGCTGATAGGGCGATCTTCAAAAACAGGGCGCAAAACATCGACTGTAGCTTCGGCTGTGTGGGACGTAGCGCCGTCCTGTTGAAACCAAATGTTGCCAATATCCTCCTCTTTAATTTTTGTGAACAAAAATTCGTTCAACATGGGCCGATAACAATCGCCATTGACTGTTACGACAATAGCCCAATTATGCCTCTGGACCAAAATCCGCACCAAACAGTGACTCGTTTTGGTTGCGTCGGGTTTTCAATGTATGCGTGCGGGTTTTCTGTGCCCCAAATGCGACAATTTTGCTTGTTTACATACCCGCCAAGATCAAAATGAGCTTCATCTGAAAATATGATTTTTTTTGTCAAAATCGGCATCTTCCGTAAGTCGATCGCAGGCCCACTTAACGAAGCGTTGTTTAAGCGTATACATAACCATATTCGTTCAACGGAAGGATAAAACTAATTATCTGTCAAATCAGATATGAGCTAAGTGTTACCATTCACGAAATAAGCACTAGTTGAAAAAAAAAAACGTTAGATGACGGACCCTTTAGTACAGTGCAAGCTCGGTATTTGCGAGCACCCATTATCGCGACGGCCCGGTTATTGCGACGGTTTAATTTTTATAATTGCAGGTTCTATAATCGCGACAGTTTGAGAAAAAAGGGTTCTATTTTAGCGACTTTTATTTGTCTTTTTTAAATTTGATTACAATGTCTATTCCCAAGAGAGGAAAATTCCGTCTTTTGGTATATTAACCTTCTGAATGATTTTGATCTTCAATTTTGTCAATTTATTGGAGTCATTTGTTGTGTAAATACATCTCTTATTATTAATATTAATTTTTTAAGACCAACGATTTATCAAAAATTAGAGATTTAAAAAAATTTTAAGTGGAGAATTCCATAAATTCAATTTACATGAATTACAAGTTGCATAAGTCTCCGTTTTACCGCATTATAAAGCAAGGAAGAACATTTATCAAAAAAGTTAGTACACACAACAGAAAGTGACCCTGGCAAACGTTGCACCTTAAAGAAATCTGAACACCAAAGAATGGAAAAAATTCTTTATAACTGGTTTGTAAAACAAAGAGAAAAAAATTTTCCAATACCAGCAGCGATTGTACGATCAAAAGTCAGTTCAATTAAACAAAATTAAAGTGGACGATTCTATAGCTTCGATAAACTAATGCATGCAATGGGCTTTGGAAAATGATATGAACCACGTGATTCAGTTGTTATTTCAAAAAATAATATGCCAAAAAAAAACAGCTCAAAATCCACAATTTCTTTAAAAATGTTTAAAATGTAAATATATCAATAAAAAAAATTCTAATTTTAAAAATTGCATAAAATTTTTCAATAAAATTTTGCGTTCTGTTTTTGCGAAGATTCAGTTTTCGCGACAGCTCTGGTTTTTAATTAGTGATCGAGCTTGCACTGTATATAAAAATAAATAAAAATGCTTTAATTTTATCGGGCATCATATAAAAAATACCTTCTTAAAATTTATTTCTCGTTCATTAAACTATAATTGGAAACAGTTTGACTATAATAATTAGTAAATATTGAAATGTCTTAAGGTACGGCGTGGTATGCTCAATTGGCAACAGTCGGCAACACTGAAAGTAAAAATTGACTTCTTCGAATGCAGTACGAGTGGCTTTGTTAGCCAGCTATATCGGCGTAAATGGCACGAAAGCAACTCTTGCGGGTTTCACCAGCTGAAAGTTAATCCACAAAAAATTTATGTATCCGCCGTATCTCTTCGAAAACAACGCTGTTAAGACCATCATTATCAAGTAATGCTGGCAAAGTATTGAGTAGTGGGTACCGAGTATCGGGTATTTCCTTTTTTTTTTGGGTTACTCAATACTCAAAAGTAGTTACTCGATACTTTCAGAGTTGTATTTTTAAGCAGCTTGAGGGGCTAAAATAGGGCATAAAAATACATCACTGTTTAAAAATATAACTAGGTGTAGGTACCACAAGGTAGCATATTAGGTCCTTTGCTGTTTTTAATTTTTATAAATGACATTGGAAACTCTTTTTCAAGTTCTCAATATTTTTTGTATGCTGATGAGCTTAAAATTTTTTAAGAAATAAGTTCTGATAATGATGCCTTTACTCTACAGAAGTGCATAATGGTATATCCTCCTGGTGTGATATTAATAATTTATCTTTAAATATAAACAAATGTTACCAAATGAATTTTCATAAGCCTAATATTAGCAACCGTAAGATCTTCCAATAGAAAATTCGTGATAAGAACTTAAAAACAAATGTTGGATCTTGGCATTGTTCTGGACTCTGAGCTAAATTTTAATGCCCACCTGGACTTTATAATATCTTAAGCCTATTCTGCATGTTCGTTTATAAGAAGAAACTGTAAAGACTTTTTGGATCCTATAACATTTGGAATATTATGTATTGTTCCTTTGTGTGAAACCTCCTTTACCGTGTCCATACTGATAGAATTGAGAGAATTCAGAAAAAAATTTAAAAATTTTCTCTTCGTAACAATCGTATCATTTTGTCGTCTACCTCATATTATGCTCGGTGCTTGCTTTTAGGCTTAAAATCTTTTTGTTTAAGGAGAACTATTAATTCAATCATGATAATCTAGCATTTGATTAACACTTTCATCGATTGTGAATACTTATTAAATTTGATTAAGTTTTGTGTACCTCTCAGAATCCTATAATAGTGCATAAAAATACATCACTGTATAAAAAGACAAGATTCTTTAATCAAATCAAAATTAAATAATTTTTTTGTTGAGAACAATTAAATTATTTCTTAAGTTGTTGTTAACGTTAAATTAAAAGTTAGCTTTACATTTATTTTTTATTTAATAATAAACGACATACAAAACCAATAATAGTTGAAGATCTATATTTAATTTTTGAAGAAACTACTTCGATTTGCAGGTAAAAACCCTGCGTTACAAATTCAAAAAAAAATCCGTTAAAAGTATCGAGTAGTATTGAGTACCCAAATGAAAAGTATTGAATATTATTGAGTAATGAAAAAATTAGAATTTGCCAGCACTATTATCAAGGCCTTCTGATCTATTTCAAGCAATTAATTCTGACCCACATTGAAATGTGGGAAAGCTAACGTCTTGTGTTTCCAGCAACACTTCGCTATGTGCTACACAGTGAACTGGAACTCTACAATTTGCATGCTACAATAGCGCTTTTAGGGTATTGTTGACTCCAGTGGGCCTGATGTTGTATTAACCATCAAGATCGGGTGATTTAATTCCGTTTGACTTTTTCTTACAGGGTTTTTTGAAGACATCATCACCCGATGAACTCAAAATCAACACAAGTCAGAGTATCGCTTAAATTTGGCCATGAGAACTACATCAGACCGCCCCCACTCCTCACAACAACTGAATCATACGTTTCTTAACAAAAACTTTTTCCCATTACGCACATCGTTTACGAATCAAACCGTTTAGCATAATTGAAAAGACAAACAATTAACAACCCAGCAAGCATCAATATGATCTTGATGAACTACTGTCACCCAAAGTCACATGACACAAATAATCATGTTTCATTAACGATAATTATATTTTTTCCATACAAACAACAACAGCATGATGATATTTCAAAAGATTTTCTGTGTTTATTACCACCCTTTAAAAATATATATTTTTTTTGCTACTCTGGCTGCTGAACGAAGGTGTTTTAAGAATAAATATTTACACATTTTATATAGCAAAATATACTAAATCATTAAGAATACTTGTATACGAAATTAATCCACTTTAGAAAAATATAACGCTACAAAAAACAACATACGAGGACGGATTGATATTGAAGCTACCGAAGTAGAAAAAAACATTTTTTATTTTCAAAAACTATTTAATTCTCAACGTAGTCTCCTTTTAGCTGAATACACTTAATAAGACGATATTCCAACTTTTTTATACCATCTGAATAATATTTTTGGGAACACCTCAAAAAATACGCGTTAGTTTCGGTTCTTCACTTCTTCGTTTGAGATGAATCTTTTTCCTGCGAGCCATTTTTTTTAAGTTTGGAAACAGGAAAAAGTCACTAGGAGCTAAATCTGGACTATAAGGTGGATGATCAACCAATTCGAAGTGTATTTCACGTAATTATAGCATCGTATCTAATGCTGTGTGAACCGGTGCGTCGTCTTTAAATGTGGTCGTTTTTTCTTGATTGCATCAATCAATTGATCCAATAATGCACGATAATACTTTCCTGTGATTGTGGATCCTTTTTCAAGATAATCGATGAGCGATATTCCGTGTGCATCCCAAAATACAGTGGCCATAACCTTGCCAGCCGATTTCACTGTCTTCACCTTCTTCGGAACACTTCCACCAGCTTCCACTGATTCTTTCGATTGATTTTTGGTTTCAGGTGTGTAGTGATGGATCCACGTTTCATCAACAGTTATTAATGGACGCCAAAAATCAACAGGATTACGCTTTATCATGTCCAAACACCGCTGTGAAGTGATCTGTCGAACTCGTTTTTGTTCGACACTGAGCAAACGCGGCACCCATCTTTCCGATAGCTTTTTCATATGCAAATGTTCATGCAAAATGTTGAACACACGTTCGTTCATTTGATATGTTTACCATTTCAACAATCTCACGTAACTTGACTCGGCGATCATTCATAACGATATCGAGGATTTTCTTGATATTTTCTTCAGTAACCACCTTTTTGGCCTTCCTGTTGATGGTATTGTTGCAGTGCTTGTTCGGCCGCGTTTAAATTCAGCAATCCAATATTTTACCATGTAATCTAACGGAGCAGACTCACCGTAATGTTTGTCGAGCTTTTCTTTTGTCTCTTTTGCCGTTTTCCCTTTCAAATAATAGTGTTTAATCACTGCACGAAATTCCCTTTTTTCCATTTTTCAAGAAACACAAAAGTTGCTGACTTCAAACGACTACAACAAATAAACTAATCGATGAATTTGGGTGAAATTTTAACAGCTGACGTTTGACTGATCACAATTTCTAAAAAAAAATTTTTATGTTTGTGCTGCCATCTTGCGCTAGGTAGCTTCAATATCAATCCGCCCTCGTACATTTTCCATACAAAAGTCGTCATACGAAAATTATATGGAGGAGGATGTGGAGCAGGAGGAGGAGGAGTAAGATCAAAAGTACACTAACGTGCATAAATGCTTAAGTTTGAAAAATAATTTTTTGGGAGAGTAAAAGTTTTTTATAAAAGATTTCTCCAAGCTTTAGGTCAATTTATATAAAAAATGTGTATTATTTATTTTTTTAATTTTTTAAAATATCAATATTTCGCCAATTTCGATTTAATGAAAAAAATATTTTAATTTCCTGAAGAAGCCAATCAACGATATTGGCGAAATATTGATATTTTAAAAAATTAAAAAAATAAATAATACACATTTTTTATATAAATTGACATAAAGCTTGGAGAAATCTTTTATAATTATAAAAAAAGGTCGAAAAAATAAGAGAATATTAGTAAAAGTTTTTTGTAATTATATTCCTTAGTTTTATTTTTTCGATTTGTATTGACGTTTCGATATTTTGGAAGCCCCCTTTTATTTGGAACTTAAAAGTTATTTAGAAGCTCTCGCTGTAACTTATTAAGAAATATTAAGATTACGTGATTTGCTATGAATACGGACGCACTGCTAGTTTCCAGTTTGACAATCGGCAATCGGCTAATGTGGAACTCCATTTTGTTATTATTTTCAATAACAGAAAATATTCAGTCATACAAAAAAAAAGATTAATTACTCGTAGATAATGGCAATTATTGGAATTAGTAACAATCAAATGGGAACTAACTGCATTAGTCGGAAACCCCTGTTCTTCACACCGCGGAATGGTAGAACCAAGTCTTACATTTTGAATTAATTGCAATAAAATATAAACCATATTATCTAAAAAATTTAACTTATTTTATTACTTATAAATATTTTGATTCCGGTAGTATGGCATATTATTCCACATTATCCATCTGGGAGGGTTCCACATTACCCACCAATTCTAAAATAGCTATTTTTGAAATGTCTCGAATTTTGTATGTATAATTTTTTTTTTAATATTAAATTAATATGATTTTTGCACTACACGCAGCTAGACAAACCATTGACAACAATTATATTGCAATCAATCTGGTAAGAATTTTGCTAATATATTTTTGAAGAGCGTCAAATCAAAAATAAGGCTTCCACAATAACCGAAGTTAGTCTTACAAAAAAAAGAAATACACAAACTGTTGAGTTCTTTCCAAAGTGTTTTATTTCTAGTCCACTGCTCAAATCTTTTTAATACAAAAGATACTCTCTTGAGGTTTGATTTGATTTGAATAATTCATAACACACGACAGCCGACACCAAACTGATCTTACAAAATACACGTTTAGCGTCAGGGATACCCATAAGTATTCGAATTGACTGTCGATGTTAAATCAAGTGACCATCTGATCCCCATAATAGGGGATCTACTTCCCATCATCGGTGGCGGCTGTACGATGCAAACGAATTCTTTAATTTATCCCGATTTTCTTTCTTGTTGAATTAACTATTTATTGAGTCCCTTCTTAGTGTAACTTTTTCTTGCATTTGTCAACTGTTCCTCCAATAATGCTGCCTATTTCAAGTCTTCTACAGATTCGGCTTTAGGCTGCATTCTTTGTCTGAAAGGTCAAGTTCAGCTTTCTTAAACCAGACACGGCAAGTTCTCGAACTTAAAGCAGCCTCGCCGAATGCTTCTACAAGCAATTATTGTTCCTCACAGCAGCAGCTTCCCTCAAGTTAAAAAAGTAAATCAAAAGTTTCCGCAATAGATGCTTACGCAGCTCAAAGTTCGACGTTTTCGCGCGAAAAATAAACGTCAATAAATTCATGGTTTCGCAAGATATTCAAAAGTTTCACAACTGACAGCTTTTAACCAAAAATGATTCATGACGCCAGCTTTTGTCAAACGGCTAAGACTGCCAATTCGAAATGGGCACCGCTCACGTGATCACACATGATCGTGATTACGATTTTTGTTTCAATCAATCTCATTCAATGAACATGAGTATAACAAAATTGAGCGTGAGTATGACCGTTCATAAGTAAATTTTTAGCGCGATTATTTCATGATTATTTTTTTGCTTTCTTGTAATTTTTTTCCAATATTTGTTTTATAATATTGTTGACCTTTCTTTGTTTTTATTTTGAAATTTTCTCTTTATTGGGCTTTTAAGATCATGATATTTAAAAATAAAAGATTATTTATTTTTTATATTTCATCCTACGTTTCGTTGAAAATTCCCAACTTCCTCAGGGATGTTTTTTATTTAATATTTAATCTTCATTTTAATTTATAATTAAATTTACTTATGTTTTTAACAAATTATTATCACTGAAAACTAAGGTAAAATTATCGAGAATAATTTGCGTTTGCATTGTCTTTTTTCATTTAATTTTTAGAATATTTTTAATTATTTAAAAAAAAATGTTTGTGTTTTGAGAGCCTGAGTTTTTGTGATTATGACTTACTTTTTTCCACGCACGTGAGCGTGCATATACGTGAGTATAAAAAATTGAATGTGAGTGAGCGTGCCGGAGTAGATTTTTGGCCTGAAAGTTTCGTGATATTTTAGCTTTATTGTAATTTTTCTCATACAATTTTTTATCAATTTTTTTTAATTATTTTACCAATAGGTTTTCGAGAGAGAGAGAGAGAGAGAGAGATGCCCTGGGGACAACCAGTTCGAACTATGCGCCTTAGCTAAACGCCTACACAATTCATGTGCGAAATAAAAATTAAATTTCATTTACCATTTAGCTTTTCTACTGCAGAGCATTTTAGCTTATTTTTTGCCGATTTAGCTTTCTACCCCGTATAATTTTTCGGCAAAACTGAAAACTGATAATTAAAATAAATGTCCCTAAAGAGTGCTTTGGAATTTGTTACAAGATATAAAATACATATGAACTAAAATGTATCACTACATGCCTCGCTTTATTGGCAAAAGTGTCGGTTTTGTTATTGTTATGCGTTTTTTTTCTCTGGCACAAAGAACATATTTCTAAAAATAAATTTTATATTTTTAATAATTTTTTAACAAGCAATTCGAAGAAGTCAAATTAAAATTGTAAGAAAAAAAACTGCTAACGAGAAACGTTTGACGACAAAATGTGTGCTACGATTTTTTCATTCACACTCCTTTCGCATTTTTCTTAATTTTTTTTCTTTCCTTCTTCTGTTTAATTTTAAATTTTATTATTGTTTAAATGTTTTGTTTTATGACACATGTAGCTTTTTCAGTCAACATTTCTACCCTTCATTTATTATTGGTATCTAAATTTGGGGGATTGACAGCGACTGAATGCTGTTACCAATGACTTTTGAGTTCGCATGTTTAAATTATGTTTGTTTGCTTTTCCTCTGAGGTAAAACTGTTTTTTTCTGCTCTTTTTTTGTTAGAAAACTAAATTCGTTTCAGATAAAAACGAAAAAAATATTTAAACAAAATATAAGTATGTATATAAATATATAAAAAATATATTGTCAACAGCTGCCGTAAGCAAATTCATTTGGAATGGCGCAGAAAGTGCTGGGTATCTGGGCAATTTTCGTTAACAATTTATTAATTAAATTATTTGATAAATTAACAAGAATTCTCGAAAGAAGGAAATAGGCAAATACATATTTTTTATCATTAATTTAATTTAAGGGAAATTTATTAATGTCTTTAATATTTGTTAATTGCTTAAATGATTCTAGTTAAGGCCATGAGGCAGCCAAAATGGTCTATATCGCCCACCTCCCCAAGGGAAGATAGGTGACCTGAAAAAAGTTTGAAGATTTATGAGATGTAACTACTGAGGGTCAGATCAACGAGAAATCTTTTATTATTCAAATTCTGAATTAAATAAATGGCACAATCAATATAATTTATAACGTGGATATCATGGCAGCCAACACTCAAATTATTAAACAAATGGCGGAATACGCAGGCATTACGTACTGTAAATTATTACAAAAAAACGAGCAAAGTTACTCCCAACCTTGGGAACAAAGTCTCTGCCACTCCTGTGCTGAAAATGTGCTCTTAAGACCGATATATGCGAACTAATCCTGTAAAGAGTAAAATATGCAAAAATAGGCACCAACAAATCTATGGAAAAATTCATAAAAGTTTTTGAAAGGAACCAAAATAGTATAATAAAGTATCCAAATCTCAAATATGCTTTATAACTTCGAAACTCTCTGCAAATATGCTTTCAAAACTGATATATGCGAAATAATCCTCTTGAGGTTAAAATATGCAAAAATATGCACCAACAAAACGATGGGAAAATTCATAAAAGTTTCTGAAACCAACCAAATTAGTTTATTAAAATATCCAAATACGCGAATATGCTTTATAACTTCGAAACTCTTAGCAAATATGCGAAATATTCTTGAAAAGGGTAAATATGCAAAAATATGCGCCATCAAATCAATTACAAGATTCATAAGTTTCTAAAACGAACAAATATTTTAATAAACTATCAAAATGGTCGAATATGCTGTATAACTTAAAAACTCTCTGAAAATATGATTTTAAGACCGATATATACGAACTAATCCTGTAAAGAATAAAATATGCAAAAATATGCAACAAAACAAATCGATGGAAAAATTCATAAAGGTTTCTGAAACAAACAAATATTTTAATAAAGTATCCAAGTAGTCTAATATGCTTTATAACTACGAAACTCTTAGCAAATATGCTTTAAAGACTGATATATGCGAAATAATCTTCTTAAGGTTAAAATATGCAAAAATTTGCACCAACAAATCGATGGAAAAATTCATAAAAGTTTCTGAAATGAACCAAAATATTTAATAAAGTATCAAAATAGTCGAATATGTTTTATAACTTAAAAACTCTCTGCAAATATGCTTTGAAACGTTTGTAGTATTTTGAGTAACAAGCATAGTATCACCTGGGGGCTGCTCGGTAATTCGATTCGATTCGAAAAGAAAACTCTTCGAATTAGTATCTAAATTACATTGAAATTCGAAAATATTTTCTTTCGATTCGAATTACACAGTAACCCGGCTGCAGGGCTGCCAGTAACATTTTCCGAAAATTCGTCAAATTTTTTTAATCAAATCGTCAAAATCGTCAATATTTAAAAAAAATCGACAAAAAATCAGACACACAAAAAGCTTTTGTTTTATAGAACAACCAATAAACAGTATTTTATATAAATAAAACAATTTTTTTTTGATAATTAACAATTTAAAGGATTAATGGAAAACTTCAAACACAAAATAATGGAAAACTCAAGAATATCTTAAACATGTTTGGTCAATTCAAAGCAAGATTTGAATAGATTTTGTGTCGAAACAATTAATACATTTTCCAAAATAAACGGTAATTTTTAATTTGATATGTTTTCTATTTTAGTTCAATATTAATTTCAATATAAATTTTTTAACAGTTCAACAAATTACGCATAAATATTAATTATTAAAGACGAAGGCACCCGTAATAAACTCCATGTTTATATTGTAACATGTGGTTGAATATTAAGAAAGTCAACTACAAAAGGCAAAAATAAAGTAAACAAAAATAGAAAATAGCTTGATCTCAGCAGCTAATGGCTCTGGAAAAAGCGGTAGAGTATGGGATGTATGGAATAATTAATCATTAGAGATGGAAATTTCGTACGAACCGAAATTGATTTAACTTGTAAGAAATGAATAAGTTGCACTTTTCGTATTCTAATTTGTTAAATAATACGGTTAAATAGTTGATATTCCTAGTCACTAGTATCCACCGTCAAAAGTGGTAAAATCGAACTAAGAACGCTGATGAGATGATGTAGCGACCTCGAAATCAGTACTGATCCGTTCTGCTAGTCTGATGAATAACAAACTGTTCCAAAAAATACTTTCTTAATAAAATAACGAATTTATACAATAAATTTATGAAATTAAAACTTAGATTTGAACTCAAGCCAAACAATTTATTGCAATATAAATATTTTTTTCTATCGAGATTAACATTTTGCCACAAGTGAATGTTTTGTTGAGGGAAAAGTAGCGAATTAAAAAAATCGTCAATATATATGGGATCCTAAACAAAAATCGTCAATCGTCGTTTTGTGAAATTCGCCCTCAAAAATCGTTAAAATTACGTAAAATCGTCACGTTTGGCACCCCTGCCCGGCTGGTCTAAAGCAAGTCACACACGTTGCGACAGTTGGTACAACTTGAAGGTTGCGCCCGAATTTGTAACATTGGTGGGCTGCTTGTATGAAGTTGTGTCCTGGTTGTACGCAAGATTAATAAGTTTTAATTTTTGGCATGTTGCGCAACGTCAATGGTCATATCGCACAACCTTATTCTAATTTGTAGTGCGCACATAAAAAAAAATTGTGTGCGAGTTTTATTTGCCATATTCAGACGGCTTTTCCACAGCCAAAGTTTACTTTGCAACAGAGCTGCAAAACTATCGATGGTACTAGCGATAGTATCGATAGTTTGTTTTTAAGTGGACTATCGATGGTTTTTATCCGATAGCGATACTAACGGGAAAAATCAGCAAAGCCAAGAAAAAGGCTCTGATGGCGGCTTTCTAATATTAAAAAGAACGACTAAAATAAATTTGAAAATAAATAAATAAGTTTTGATTTTTTCACCATCAGATATGGCCGTTTCACTACCAATACCAAATTAAATAAAAATACAATTATTTTTTACTAACGGCTTTAGTACATAAACGAATTTTGCGGCGGGTAAAGGCCGACGACTACTCAACGGTCTCCGCTTTCTGCTTACAGATCACTTGTAACGCTAAATTGTTTGTAAGTAGAATATTTTTTTTTAATTTTAAAAAAAGTTATATTAACAATTTGTATTTCCTTAAGCTTAGTACTCTGTTCGAATTTGCGAAAAATGTTGAGCATCATTGATTATTTCGTTTGAAAATTTTGACAACTGATCAGTGGTGACAATACCACGATTTATAACAAATTTATCGGTTTTATTGCCTTGAAATGAGCAACATTGTTTTTCTTATGAAAACAAAAAAAGGTGTTTATTTAAAAAAAATTAAAACAAATAGACAACAAAATAATTTTAGGAGCTTGTACTGCAATGTATCAATTAATGCAAATCGCAGCTGCTGCGGAGGTGCTCTTTGCAGACACACGTTTTGCAAAAATCACTAACCTTCATTTTATATTATATTTACATTATTTTCCACTATTTCTCGCAGCAAACTTAAAATTAAAACCACAGCGCCAAGAAATATGTATCTTCAGCTGTTGTTTGCAATTTCGCACGAAATAAATGGTGCTTACATTATTTCGCAGTTGAAAAATATGTTGCCAGGAACATGTTGTGTTTGAAAAAATAATGCTGCCAGAAACATTTCGTATGTTTCCAAAGATGAACAGAGTACAACTTCGGCCATCTTATTTTGCAATTCTTTCGCATGCATTTTTTTTATATGGACTTTTGACAGCAGTTCGCATGAAATGATGAACAGAGTACCCTGCTTTAGTTAAAAAAATTTGAAGGGAACAAATTAAAACGTCTGAAAAATTAACGGTAGAAGAATTATATGATAACTGAAAATTATCAACTAAATTGTTATCAAAAATACAAAATTATGAATTTGAAAATAAACTATCTAAAAAAATATATTAATATTCATATTATATATTCATTACTTACATAATCTGGTCTAGGATATGCGAAAGTAATAGCTAGATAAATTACCTGCAAAACAATTTTTATTTAAAGGGTAAAGTTCCCTGATGATCTGCATTAGCAACAGTGAAATGCGATATACCCCTCAATAATCAATTGCAATTTGTTTTTAACAAAATGGTTAATGTTTTACTGAATAAGTAAAATATTAATTTTGGGCAAAAGTGCGAATAAAAATTTAAAATATCCAATTCTTTCTGACTAAAAACTTTACGAACATTAGCCAAAAAATAATAATCACTTTGGATTAAAAACTACTAACAACCAATTTGTTCCAAAAAAAATCACTTTAAATAAAAACAATTAGCCACTGGCTTGAGCCTTGCAATGTTTGCTGTCACATAACTAGTTAAAATTGATCAAATAAATCAAAAAACTCAACTAGTTGGCAAAAAACAAAAAACAAAAATACTTAAGTATTAATCAAACCATAAAAGTTTGTCTTAAGTAAAACAAAAATTAGAAAGAAAAATTTTACATGAGATAAAAACCAACGTGGAACAATGGGTTAATTTAACGTTAATTAGTGATGGTAAAATTTGAATATTGATAGTGGTAAAGCAGTGTTTGCTGTTAAAACAACTAATAATACAAATAACTCTCGTATGCTTTTTCTAGACATTATTTTTATAAATACAAATTTGAAATCACATTCAACCGAGCCACCTAAACAGTGGCGGATACATGGAAACACACATGAACACTGATGATGGGAGTGTAGCAGCTCTCGAAAAACAACGTTGTTTCTGTTCTGCCGTGTAAGTTCAAATTAATTAGTGTTAAAATTTTCCCTTGTTCCTTTGGAATATTGTCTCATGTCCAATTCTTTCTGTCTAAAAGCGTTACGAACATTACCCAAAAAATAATAATCACTTTGGATTAAAAACTACAACAACCAATTTTTTTGAAAAATAATCACTTTAAATTAAAATACTAAAATTTTTATTTAATTTTTATTTTTTGAATATTCGATTTTGTTTTAAAGATGTTGAATTTTAATCTTAGGAGTCCACATTATTTCGTGGTGCTATTATTTTGAAAACAGCTGTATTAATCGAATGCGATGTCTTATGCCAACTTACATAGCGTCTATACTAGCCATTTTTTTTGTTATGACAAAAGTCAAAGTTGATATAAAAAATTAAACTGCTTTTGTCAGCTCATTTTTGTATATGAAGTTTAACATTCGGTATGACAAAAAATTGTCTCGTCTCGCTAGGTTAAGACCGGTTAACTGCAATAGCTTAGACAATTGATAACGTATCTATGTATGTACATATATATAACATGATTTTCTACATGATAAAAAAAATATTGCATAAATATTGTAGCTAAGTCCCCGTTCAAACTTGCAATTTTTGTTGCAGCAATTCTTGAATATGTGGGAAAGTGTTGAAATAGAAATATACACATTTTGTATTCCTCTCTTGCTTTTTCTCGTCAAAAAATAAAAAGTTGCTGCGACAAAAATTTGCAAGTCTGGACCGGGACTAACAAACGGCAAATTAATGATAATATAAAAATTTCTTTTGCTTTTTATTTATTTTTAATTTAATTTTTGTAGAATTATAAACGTTTTGTTTACTTTTTCGATTTCTTATGGTTATTTGCAATAAAACTCAAGTTTCTAAAAAACTCCACTTTTTTTTACTTTAAAGAAGATAAAAAAATTTTAAATTTTATTTACATAAATTTTTTTCTATAGACAATATTGCAAAAGTTCGAGACTATCGATAGCATCGCCAAAAACTATCGAAAATGTCGAATGGGGCGACTATCGATAGTTTTGCAGCTCTACTTTGCAAAATTTTAATTCAGCTGGGAGAAAGAGAGAGAGAGACGAATATTTTCTTATTCTTTCTTTCTGCCAGCTGAATTAAACTTTGACGGCTTTTCCACAGTCGAAGTTTATTTTGCAAAGTTTTGATTCTGCTGAGAGAAAGACAGAGAGACGAATATTTTCTTATTCTTTCTTTCTGCCAGCTGAATTAAACTTTGACGGCTTTTCCACAGTCGAAGTTTATTTTGCAAAGTGTTGATTCTGCTGAGAGAAAGACAGAGAGACGAATATTTTCTTATTCTTTCTTTCTGTCAGCTGAATTAAACTTTGACGGCTTTTCCACAGTCGAAGTTTATTTTGCAAAGTTTTGATTCTGCTGAGAGAAAGACAGAGAGACGAATATTTTCTTATTCTTTCTTTCTGCCAGCTGAATTAAATTTTGCAAAATAAACTTTGACGGTGGAAAAGCCGTATTACTTAAAATGACTGGCTTGCAAAATGAAGTTGTGAGTGAGATTGTACAGTTTGTGGACAAAACGGCCAACTTGTTTAGCAACTCAGTTGCAACAACGGTCGCCACGTCTATGGCTTGCATAATATTCTAATCATCTTGTCAGTTTCAGTCTGATCAGGTATTTTAAATCAAATAAAATCCATCCTCATTTTGTTTATTTCAATCTTTCAATTGAAACCACAATTTTAAAATACTTTTCCTTTCTAATAAAATATTAAAATTCTATTTAAAATTCTCTATAAATGTTTGCTGTGCTGGTTGGAAAGAAATGAATTTTAACACTTTCATGTGGCATGAAACCCACACATAAAGCACCGAAGCAAGAAAAAATAGAAAGAAGAAAAAAGAAAAGAATCTTCCTCTAAAATTCTGGAGCAAGACAGCGCGAGCGGCTAAATATGACAACGAAAGAAATTGTTTAAAAGAATACAGACGTTCGTTATTCACACAATAATCAACTTAATTGTAATGATGGTGATGGCGATGATGATGTTGACCAAACGAGCCAGTAGTCAGTCTGCTTGGTTGATTGCCCAGCAGACGACAATGGAAACACACGATGAGAAGGATGGATACATGAACAAGAGCATTAAAGTTGTAGCAGCAACTAAATTAAGCGACAAAACGTCATAAGATCTGTTGAACAAGCGAAGTAAAAGATTTTTCATCAACACCTCCACAGACAACTTATTCAACATTTAGCGAAAAAGTAGTGCGACAACAACAACAACAACAACAGCAATAACAACAAATCACGGAAAGAATGAAAATTTTAGGAAAAACACTTTTACATTTTTGTTTTTAATTTGTCAGCAGCACAATTTTTAAACGACGAGACAATTTAAATTTTCTTAACAATCAGTTAATTAAATAAGTGGAATCGTCAAGTAAAAAATTTAAAAGCACGAAAATATCGAGTGTTTTAAGGTTTGCGAAATCGAGAGTAACTAAATTGCCAAGCCAAGCTTCGCAAATGATTGGAATTTTGAAAATCTTTATATGGTGATATGACTAAAAGTTTTGTGGCCAAAGCCAGACAAGATTGGCAACGAGAGAATCTGCGTTAATAAGCCGGGCAGATGACGAATGCGAACGATATCACATAGCGCAAATCGTGGTGTATTGGCGATCACGTCTTTCGCAGACCCCAAGATTACAACACAAGAAGACCTATAGAAAGGGTTGCCCGGGCCACAATTGGCGAAGACAAATCGAAATTGAAACAAGAAAGAACAACAGATCATTGAATAAGCAGTTTAAGGGATGGAAACCAACAGAAGTTATGGAAAATGAGCGATAGCGGACCAACAGAATTGAAACGATCCAAACGAGTTAATGTTCCATGTTCCTTATAGAAACCAAAGAAATCTATCAGGCGTGTCCTAAAATTCGAATGATTTAAAATCGTACGATTTTTGAAAACAAAATTTACCAAAAAAAATCTCATAAGTTATTTGCTGATCATGACCCGACCACCGACTCTTTGAAAATGGGATTCGTAGTGAGCGGATCGCCTTAAAATTGTACAATTTCTGAAAAAAAAAAACTTTTGCCCAAAAAATCTCATGTCGTTTGTTGATCATGACCCGACCACCGACCGACTTGATTGAAATGGGCGTGGTAGTGAGAGGATCGACTTAAAATTATTACCAAACATTTTAAAGATCATTAGAGCTCAATAAAATAGGATTAAATTATACTCCATTTCAAGTGATCTTTTTCCCTTAGAAGCACTGAAAAATTCCGCTACAAGAGGGCGTGGCACTAGCACATCAACTAGAAATTTGATAGGCCCCATTGCCAGTTGTAAATTTTAAAGATCTCGCTGCTTCCTGCTGCTTAATTTATTTAGGGCAACCATAGAAATTCTCAAAATTATAATTTGTTGCCATTGAATATTTCATACTTTTAAAGCTCTGCCAAGCCATTTACTTTTTTGCTGTCTCATTTTGAAATACAATTATTTTCCAAACGAAATGAAATGTTACGAAAGTTTTTCTTTTTTTGTAACAATTTTTACCTCCCCCCCCCCAACCATACTTTTAGATGTTATTAGGAAATTAATGTTAATACTCTTGAGTTTAGCCGTTTTTCACTTAAAAGAAAATGATTTTTTTTTTTTTGTCTTTTTCTTGTTGTAGTGACTGACTATATTGCTTAATTATTTAGTCCATTTTCGTTTTCCATGTTCCATCATTTAGAAGAATTTTAAGTTTTAGCAACACATTATGGCGGAGGAGCACATAAAGTAAAATTTAGGTGGGCGCAACACGGAAACCTCTGAAAATATTATGTTCTTCAAATAATCTTGTTGCTTTAACATTTTTTATTTATTTTTATTTTTTTATATTTTTGTTTTCTTTCGTTTTATTTAATCACAGTTTTCTTTTTAATATACGACATATTTATAAGCTACTCTAGTTTTTGCCACAATTAATTTTTCTTAAGTGTCAGGGGACGGACGTACAGTGGAGCATCTGCTGATGATCGCTTAGTGAAAAGTAAATAAATATCCGTTACGAAGTGGACAATTTGTTATGGAATTTATAATTAAATTGAAAATTTTTTAAAATCTGTCTTTACCACAAGGGCACACGTGGCCTGTGCCCAGGGCCTCCGACGTCATGGGGCCCCTAACACGAAATAAAGTCCTTCTTAAATTGAAATGTTAATTTTTAATTTTTTTTATATACATATTGCCATTTCCGGCAATTTTTTTTAAATTTATTTCTTTAATTTCTGAAAAAGATTTAAAGGTTTTTACCATCAAATTCGGCTCTTTCCAAATTAAATTCAAGGTTTTAAAAAACAAATTCAGAATTTCACAAACGAAATTCAGCATTTTTCAACCCGAATTCGGCATTTTTAAAATCTCTGCTTCCACCAAAAGATGGAAAATTATGACAGCGCATTTGGGCGCAAATAAAGTTTTTATTTATTTTTCATTTATGCAGTATTTTTTGTTTCTTTGATATTAAATCAAGTTACACTTTTTGAGCGCGGTGAATATCTTGATTCGGTCGCCGCGCTCAAAGCCCGCGATAAAAGCTATGCAATAGCTTAAAAAATTAACTTGGATGGTCCAGATTGCTACAGTTGTTATTGGCATGATTTGAGCCGTTTCGAACGTAGTGCGATCAAAGCGAAATTTTGGTGGAGGAAGCGTTATGGTTTGTGGAAGGAGCATTCTCTTATAACTTCATACTTGCTATTTGTTTTATAACACCCAGAATGAACATGTCCTTATTGCAAAACTTTACGAAAATTCTGACAATGAGTATATGTACGAGGGCGGATTGATATTGAAGCTACCTAAGTAGGAAAAAAACATTTTTTTTCAAAAACAATTTATTTCTCAACGTAGTCTCCTTTTAGCTGAATACACTTGGTAAGACGATATTCCAACTTTTTTATACCATCTGAATAATACGATTTTGGGAACCCCTCAAAAAAATACGCGTTAGTTTCGGTTCTTCACTTCTTCGTTTGAGATGAATGTTTTTCCTGCGAGCCATTTTTTCAAGTTTGGAAACAGGAAAAAGTCACTAGGAGCTAAATCTGGACTATAAGGTGGATGATCAACCAATTCAAAGTGTATTTCACGTGATTCTAGCATCGTACCTAATGCTGTGTGAACCGGTGCGTTGTCTTGAAGAAAGAGCACTTTTTTCTTCTTTCAATGTGGTCGTTTTTTCTTGATTGCATCAATCAATTGATTCAATAGTGCACGATAATACTTTCCTGTGATTGTGGATCCTTTTTCAAGATAATCGATGAGCAATATTCCGCGTGCATCCGAAAATACAGTGGCCATAACCTTGCCAGCCGATTTCACTGTCTTCGCCTCCTTCGGATCACTTCCACCAGCTTCCACTCATTGCTTCGATTGATTTTTGGTTTCAGGTGTGTAGTGATGGATCCACGTTTCATCAACAGTTATTAACCGATGCCAAAAATCAACAGGATTACGCTTTATCATGTCCAAACACCGCTGTGAAGTGATCTGTCGAACTCGTTTTTGTTCGACACTGAGCAAACGCGGCACCCATCTTGCCGATAGCTTTTTCATTTGCAAATGGTTCATGCAAAATGTTGAACACACGTTCATATATGTTTACAATTTCAGCAATCTTACCTAACTGGACTCGGCGATCATTCATAACAATATCGAGAATTTTCTTGATATTTTCTTCAGTAACCACCTCTTTTGGCCTTCCTGTTGATGGTATTGTTGCAGTGCTTGTTCGACAGCGTTTAAATTAAGCAATCCAATATTTTACCATGTAATCTGACGGAGCAGACTCACCGCTTTTCTTTTGTCTCTTTCGCCGTTTTCCCTTTCAAATAATAGTATTTAATCACTGCACTAAATTCACTCTTTTCCATTTTTCAAGAAACACAAAAGTTGCTGACATCAAATGACTACAACAAATAAACTAATCGATGAATTTGGGTGAAATTTTAACAGCTGAAGCTTGACAGATCGCAATTTCTAAAAAAAAATATAAGGAGAGGTTTTCTACCAAAAACATTGATTTACTTCCATGGCCGGCATGCAGTCCAATCGAAAACTTATGGGGAATCCTTGCAGCTAAAGTATACAAAAAAGGGAAGGCAGTTTTCGACTGTTAATGAGCTGAAAGAAAACATCAAAGCATGTTGTTTGGGTATTGAAATTGAAAGCCTTCGAAGCCTTGTAAACTCAATGCCAAATAGAATATTTTCAGTTATTCGAAGTGAAGGTGGTGGGTGATGCTATTAAATATTAGTACATAAAAACTTTTAATATTTTGTAAATAATTTTTTGTTATCTTTTTTTAATTTAAATAAAACTGCGTTCAAACGAATGTCTCTTAATTTTTTTAGTTTTTTATCGATTACGCATTACGAACATGAAATATGTTTAAGTTTTGTTTACTATTTTTTTAAGCTAATAAATCACTTAATCGTTTTGCTAAAAAAAATTATTAACCCTGCAGTACTAATGTTAGTCAATTTGACTAACAGTGTTTTTATTTTTGCGTGTAACTTTTTTTTTTGCTGCTCTCAATTGATGGTACGCTCTTGCTTTGAACGGTCACTTTGCTGCAGTAAGTAATGCTATTTTTGAGTTTTTTGAAGTCATGTTAGTCTAAATTACTAACAGGAACATTTCACAAATGTAGATAAAACTCTAAAAAATATTTTGTTTTTGCCTTTTCAGTACTATTTGACATGTTTTCTTATATTACCAATGAATTTAAAATTTTTTGTTTTTTATTTTTTTACTTTTATTTTTCATAAAAAAATTTGTGTTTGCGGAACTGGTCCTAAAAGAGCACTTTTAATGAAATAAATGCAAAAATTAAATTATTTTGGAAAACTTTCATATTATTGTTTTTCTAGACACTGTACAAAATAAGTTATCAAATTAAAAAAATATTAAAATTATTTCATGTGAAGCTAACAAAGAAAATCGGAGTTGTATTCATGTTAGCCGATTTGACTAACAAATAGTATTAATGTAGCTAAAATCATGCTAGTACTCTAGGGTTAAAGCCCTTTCAGTCTCTTGTAAAATAGGAAAAAAAACATGGTGCGGTCAAACGAATGTCAATCACTGTACATGATTTTTGTTTACATAAGAAAAACAATGTTGTGTGGTCCCGGTTCACACACTTCAACTTTTGTTGATCAACTCGTAATTCAGCTGTAAGAAAGACGGAGAAGGAAATACAAATATCTCTTTTTTTTCTTGCAGCTGAATTAGGAGTTGATCAACAAAAGTTGAAGTGTGTGAACCGGGACGTACTCCAATGCAATAAAACCGATAAATTTGTTCTAAATCGCAGTATTGTCACGACAGGCTAATTGTCAAAATTTTCAAATGAAAATTGTCAATGTTGATCAACATTTTTCTTATTTTTGTACAGAGTACTGTGTAGGCTTAAAAGAGTAAAAGCTTTCTGCCTCCCTTTCCCCACACCCTTCCAACCAACCCACTGTGCAGTCAAAGACATGAATTGTGATTTAAGCGAAAATACTTCATGTGTTTTATATTTTTATTTTTTAAAACACAAATACTCGTAGGAAACAAAAATATTTAGTTTAGTTATGAAAATGAAATGTTCAAATTCGTAATTCGTTTAATGATCATTTCTGCTGCTGGATTTAGCAATAGCAATGAATTTTGTTAATTTATGGCATATTAGTGACATTTTAAATATATAAATTTCTACTTTTCTCTAAACTAATCGTATACATACATACATACACAGCGAGATATTTTTGTTCTACTCAAACTAATGATGATTTCTTAAACTTGGCAACAGTTTGAAAAGAAAACCAATAAAAAAAACAAAACAGAACAGAACAGAACTGAACAGAACAGAACAACATAAATTGCCTGCGTAAAAAAATCACCTTGGATTTTAATTTTTAATAAACATATTTGTTTTTTATTTTTGTTGCCTACTAAATTCCTTTAAATATAAAATAATAATTCATGAACATTTATTGTATATTTGTTGTTGATATTTCTTAGTTTATTTGTTAATTTGCCACTCAATAATCATTTGTGTTCTTTAAACGAAAAGGTTATCTAAAATGTCTTTTTGTTACTTAAACACCCATACTGCCACCTAAACACAAACACACACTCACACACATATACACATATACATATATATTTGTTATTTTGTCAAACTGAATAATTATTTCGAACTGTAGACATCCGCATTCATAAAAAATTTTATTTAAACAGTTGTATAAATTTTAGTTAAAAAAAAAAATTATAAAAATTATATACTAAATAAAATAATAATATTTTTAATATCAATAACAAAAACGTAATTATATTAGAAAAGCAAATCGTTTAACCTCTTAGAGCGAACTATATAGTTAATGTACAGAACAGTCATGGTAGAATAATACAGGTAGTGTCGAAACGTTAACGGACTTTTTTTTGGATTCGAGTCTGTCAAAACACACACCCACTCTGCTAAAAAAGCACATTTTATCACTTGTTTCAAATGCAAATAAGAAAAGGAAAATAAACAATATTCTTTATAGAACAGAAAATGCAACTATTTTGCCATTTTTCTTTTGTAATTTTTGACAGCTTCGAACCTAAAAGCAGTGTTGTTGCAGCTTCGACTCCACCTGTATTATTCCACCACGGAGCCAACTATAGTTAATGTACAGAACAGTCATGATCAGCGTTGTCACTTTGGTTACTTTTAACCAAAATTGGTTATTTTTATTTCCATTGTGGTGTACTTGTGTATTTTTTTATCATTTTGGTTATTTTTTCTTCAACCAAACAATTTTTAATTTTATTTTTTATATTAACATGTTAAATTTGTACAAAATTTGTACAGCACTACGCTGGCAAATTCTACTACTTTTCATTACTCCATCATATTCAATACTTTTCATTTGGGTACTCAATACTACTCGATACTTTTAACGGATTTTTTGAACTTGTAACGCACAGTTTTTATCTGCAAATTGAAGTAGTTTCTTCAAAAATTTAATATAGATCTTCAATTGTTATTGGTTTTGTATGTTTTTTTATTATTAAATAAAAAATAAATGTAAAGCTAACTTTTAATTTAACGTTAACAACAACTTAAGAAATAATTTAATTGTTCTCAACAAAAAAATTATTTAGTTTTGATTCGATTAAAGGAGCTTACACCGAGTTGTCTTTTTATACAGTGATGTATTTATATCCACTATTTTAGCCACTTAACTTGCTTAAAAACAACAACTCTGAAAGTATCGAGTAACTACTTTTGAGTATTTAGTAACCAAAAACAAAAGGAAATACTCGGTAACCACTACTCAATACTTTGCCAGCACTAGTGCAATGTACATAATGAATTAGGATGATAAAATATTTAAAATGATCAGATCTTCTTTATTTCAAATAAGTATTGATAAGGATATACAGTGAAATTTGGTTAAACGAAAACCGAAAATTTCTTAAAACCATTTCGTTTAAGCGAATTGCTCACATTTAAATACTGTTCTATAAAATAAAATGATTTACTTTATAAAAAAGAGACGTGTGGCACTCAGGGACTGCCGCGGCAAAGCTATTGCACAGCATTTTTTATCAACTTATGCAATTATAATTATTTATTTATTTTTTATTTATGCAGTATTTTTTTTTTTCTTTGATATAAATTCAAGTTTTTTCTTTGATATTAATTCAAGTTACACTTTTTGAGCGTGGTGACCGATCAGAAAACAAATTTTGTTTCTTTTATTGAATAAATGAGAAGTTAATATCGTTTAAAATATTTTTATTATCTTACAATACATGTAGGTTATTCAGGAATTTTTATCATTGAAACTATAGGTTTATGGTAACTGAAATAAGAAACATAAGTTTGAGAATTAATATCCTCTAAATATCTGGAAAATACCGCTTAAGAACCTACGAATTGTCTGTTTGTTTGTGTATATCATTTTTTGTCAATCACGATAGCTCGTAAGTACGCCATTTTATGTTTTCCCACATGTTAAAAACTGTTCTGGCAATACTGTATGTTAATGAAATCAATGGCATACTTTAGGGGTTAACATACGCTAGGCGATTCAAATAAAAAAATATAAAAGACTTAAGAAACAAACAAACTTAGTGTTAGGTTTTTTTCGTTACGGAATTTCTTGATTCGGTCGCCGCGCTCAAAGCCCGCGATAAAATCTATGCAATAGCTTAAAAATCAAATTATATTAAACTTGTCCTTGGCTCCATCACTGTAATTTTTTTTTTTGGATTATTTATGATAATTTATTTAATTCAATATTTCAGAATTGTCTTTCTAAAATGTTTTCGAAACTTTAATTCCTAGTTTTTCCTTTGAGCGGCATTTGTCTGACTAAAATGTGAGCCTTTACCACGAAAATGTATTGCAATTGAGAGATCTTTCGCTGAAGCATATCGCACTTATTTACCAATACTGTATTAACTAAAAATTTAAAAAAAGTTCATGACACATACGAATAAAAAATGTTTTGTTACTTTTTTACCGGTAAAGGAACACTCATAAAAATCCGACATTTTTACATCTAGTAGATTTGTATGTTAGATGTCCATTTTTAGCATAAAGTGATAAACTCAAATTTGGAGTTAATACGGTATTGTTAAACAAGTGCATTATGTTCCCTTAAGCTGGCTGAAAACCCTTGAAATTACCTCAAAGTAAGAATTGAGAATATTTCATTACAATCAGGCGATTTTTTTCTATTAAACGGCCATCGTTTATCGGAATACATACGTTTAAAGTACAAAAAATACTATTTTAAATGTATTAGAAGAAAAAAAAATTTTGGTTATTTTCATATTTGGTTACTTTTTTAAGAACTTTTGGTTAAAAATATTATTCGGTCGTGGAAACGCTGGTCATGATAGAATCATGGTGGAATAATACAGGTAGTGTCGAAGCTACAACAACACTGCTTTTAGGTTCGAAGCTGTCAAAAAGCACAAAAGAGAAATGGCTTTTTCATCTACGAAAAAATTTATTAAAACATTTTAAAAAAAAGTTCCGTCATTTCATAGTGCATTTTGTGCATTAGAATTTCTTCAATTTTGTTTAGATTATTCATCAAATTAAGAACATATTAAAAAAAACAAATTAAAGCTCTTTAATGTCATTAAAATTTTTAAATATTTCTTTAGCAGTATCAATATTTTCGATATTATTAATATATTTTTAGAGCTTGACATTTTCCCATACGTAGAGATTATGTTGAGCAAAAACTAGCGAAGTCTTAAAATCGTCAAAGTAAAAGGGAGGATACTAAATAAAAATCGTCATACGTCATTTTGTGAAATTCGCTATAAAAAAAATCGTCAAAATGACGTAAAATCGTCACGTTTGGCATCCCTGGTCATAAGGTAGATTGTCTCCATTCGATTTTGAATAAAAATGTTACGAACTTTAGCCTAATAATAATCACTTTGAACTTTGTTCTAATTAACAAGCGCCTAAAAGTGATCTACTAAGCTGAACACTTTCCACCATATTCTTTTCAGTCGCTGACTATCTGTTGTGTCTTCTTTGTGAGGCCATGGAAATCTATTCATTTACACCAAACCGAAATCTAGTAGATTTCAATTGAAATCTCTATCAAAATCTCTACCGTTTACACCGGGTTATTCGTGACATTTTTCAAGATTTTGTATCCATGACAAAAACAGACAGTTGATTTGAATTTTCATTTTCAGATGAAAGATTATCGTTCAAATGCGGAACAGCTGGCGATCACACCCTTCAGAGATATATTATTAAACAGCGTAGTATTTTTCAGTACAATCTAGGAAAGACCACAGTTGCATCGAGATTTTGATTAGATTTTTACGAAATCTAGTGACGAAGTAGATTTTGTTTTTTATGGGAAATCTAGTAAAAATCAACAAGATTTTGCTCGAAATCTCGTAAGTACTAGATTTTGGCCTGGTGTAAATGCCATATAAGTCCACCAAATACATCGACATCTGGATACTAGATTGGAGGCGTGTCAGATGACTTATTATCCATGGATTCGATAAATTTAGAGTTACCAATCACAAATGAATGAATTAAAATGTTCCAGGAAGAAAAAAACACTTGCGCGATGATGTATCTCAAGGACTGCACAGGTATTTAAAATTGCTCTTCAACCTGTTCGCTGTTATTTTCTTAGAAATCCACTGGTTTATTTTTTCCACTTTTTTTACTTGTATTTCTATTGAATCTTTTTAAAAAGATTAATTTTTTTTTTCATTGATTTTGTATTGTGAAAATATAGAAATATAATAATTAATTCAACTTCGTTATGCAAATTGTTCATAATTTAGAGCGCGTGTACGTTTACGTTCCACAGCGAAGAGATCAAACAAGAGTTTTGTGTCTCATAGCAAATACTACTTTGTGCTTTAACTCTTGAACTAAATTAATTTCATTAGCATAAATATTAAATATCTATTGATATTCATTAATGAAGTTTTCAATGCAAATCTCTTAATGATTTCGCTGAAGTCGTTAATCGCTGTAAAACTCACCTGACTCGCTCGCTATTGACAATGCAAATTGATATCATTTTTTGATTTGCATTTAAACAAAAACTTAACAACAATTGGTGCTTAACATTGTTTAGGATACTTCCTAAACGGAATAATTAAATTATTAAATGGAATTAACTTTTACCTTTTCAGAAACAATATAATTTAACAAAAAAACAAAAAAAGAATAGTTTTAAATTATTTTGTTAGATCATTTTGAGCAGCAAATTTGGAGTGTGATCTGATTGATCACTGGAAGTATAGACAGGCTTTTTTAAATAACATTTTCCCCCGCCCCGTATTCTGTAAAGCGAATTCTACACAATATTTTTCGTTTCAAAACGAATCCACATACATATATTGATGTTCTATTAAACGAATTTGCATAATTTTACTCGATTAAAATCGAGTAAGCAAATCTGGGGTCTTATCGAACAATTCTGCATTATAAAATCAAAAACTACGTTTTTCGAGTTATGACATTCACTCTTATTCCTGTTGGCGACATCGACGTCACGTTAACACAATACAAAAAAAATTTAAAATTATTTCCCCTACAACACACTAAAGTTGCCACTTTAGGGAATTTTTTAACCGATTTCGGGAATTTTCTTCAAAACACATAAAAGCAGGTTGGGCCCACGCGCAGTTAAAAAAATTTTCCGATATCTACTTCAGCGCACAAAAAAATGTTGTCACTTTAGGGGATTTTTTCACCGATTTTGGGAATATATTTAAAAGCACGATTTTGAGATATCATTTTTACATACACAAAAAAATGGGTTAGGTCACGCCTGGAGTAAAAAAATGATTTCCCCGATATAGACTATAATACACTAAAGTTCCCACTTCAGGGAATTTTTTCACCGATTTTGGGAATTTTCTTCAAAACACATAAAAGCGGCTTGGGTCCACGTTCAGTTAAAAAAATTCTCCGATATCTACTTCAACGCAAAAAAAGTTTTCACTTTAGGGGATTTTTTCACCGATTTTGGGAATATATTTAAAAGCACGATTTTGAGATATCATTTTTACATACACAAAAAAATGGGTTAGGTCACGCCTGGAGTAAAAAAAAAATTTCCCCGATATAGACTATAATACACTAAAGTTCCCACTTCAGGGAATTTTTTCACCGATTTTGGTCATTTTCTTCAAAACACATAAAAGCGGCTTGGGCCCACGTTCAGTTAAAAAAATTCTCCGATATCTACTTCAACGCACAAAAAAAAAATTTCACTTTAGGGGATTTTTTCACCGATTTTGGGAATATATTTTAACGCACGATTTTGAGAGATATCGTTTTTATATACACAAAAAAATGGGTTAGGTCACACCTAAAGTTAAAAAATGATTTCCCCGATATCTACTGAACGCCTAAAAATTGCCACTATAGGGAATTTTTTTAAACGATTTTGGGTATAATTTTTAACGCACAATTTTGAGAAATTTAAAAATTCAAAGCGGGAAAAATTGGGTTGGACCTGCAGCTATACCCCATACTTAATAGGAGGTCTAAGCTCAACCTCAAAAATAAGATATTGTTGTACAATATGTAGTATTAGGCCGATAATGACTTACGGCAGTCCAGCATGGTTTCACAAAACTGCTAAACACATACAAAAAAGCTTCAGATTATCCAGAACAAATATTTAAAAATAATTCATAATCTTCCCCCTAGATTCCCCCACGGACTTACTACACATTAGATTTAAACATAAAAAGTTAAACGCGTTTGCCAATGATCTGACGCTTGTCATTTAATGAAAAATGCAGACTGTCTAATTTTTAAACAATAAGAAATTTACTAAACAAGTCGCTAAGAATCTTTTGTTAAAAAGAATCTTACTAGCGTTTGTTTTTACCAAATTTCATTAAACATTTTCAAAGTTTCTAAGAGGTTTTTTTGACAAATTTTCCTCAAGTCGGTATTATTAATAGTTTGGCTAACTGGCATTTTTTAATCAACGGTTACCGATTTTCGTTTCACCATCCTTCAGTTAGTTAACAAAAGAGATTGATGAAAATGTGTCAAGACAATCAGTTTGTTTACATAAAAAAAACTATAGAAATAGGTGGTATTTGTATATTTCTAAAGCGAAACTTTGTGCCAATAGAAAAATGCATGCAAGTAATGATTAAAAAATTCTTATACATGAATATACATGTACATTATTTGTATGAATAATAAATAAAGTAATTTTTTTTTGTTTTCAGTATGTTCTCAGACGACTTTGTTGCTTTATATGTCTGTTTGAGTTCATCAGTTATATTAGAGTGGTGTCATTATATTTTTAGCGAAATGAATTTTTTAATTGAAAAATATTACAGAAATGTAAATGCTGATTCATATTTCTATTAATTTTATTTGTTTTACTTTCCGATTAAAGTGCTAACCGACAAATTTGCTTCGGTCAAATTTAATATAAACTTTTTTGTTAAAATGTGTCGTCAGTTAAGAGTTAATCATACATTTTGTAATACAATTTAGCCAAACTTTCGGTTAAAGTTATGGTTATTTTTTAATCGAAGATGGTGAAAACGGGCGTTAATTGTTGCAGTACGTAAGTAAAATCTCATAACATTGTACCTTATTTAGCTTATAAGATTCGTGAATAAAACATTTTAATAATAATTTAAAAAAAAAACTTATTTTCACGATTTATACTGCAACGCACAAAAGTTGCCAGTTTAGCGGATTTTCTCCTATATTTTCGGAACTTTTTAAAAATACAATTCTAAATCTAAAATATTCACCCCTATTGTGAATAACAAGTGGAATTTTTGTTTCCATGAAATTTTTTTCCCCCTCGAAGGGAAAATTGCTATCGTGAATCTCCCGTGAACTTTTTTCCTGCAATCAGTTCTCAGTGAATGTATGAAAAAAAGGGAAGATTGATTTGTAAAGCTTACAAATTAAAGTTTAATAATAAAGAAATACACATTTTGGTTATAAATTAAATGTTTTTAAATGTAAATATAGATGTTTTTAAAATATTTTAGACGCAGTGAATGATTCTATACCAATGGTTACATGACATAAAGATGCATCATTACTCCCGTCCAAAAAGGTTTTTGTGGGGAATTATTATTAAAAATAATGAACAGTATTTACTGATCTTGTCCTAAAAAGAAATATTTATAAACTTAAATAAGTAATTAGACGGAAAATGTTGAGAAAATGTTGTTACAAGATGTTTTTAATCATTTCACCTGCAAAAATTAAATGAAAAGTGGAAAAATCCCACTGAAAAATATTATTCATGATAAGGCGAATTTATTTTCTCACGCGAACATTTTTCGCGGGAATTATTCACGATGGGAACATCAGGAAAAAGGGAAATATTTCGAGGGAAAAAATATTCACGATAGGGGTGATTATACATATGTATATACAGTTAGGGACAAAAAAGTAGGTTCACAAATTTTTTACATATAAAATTTAAAATCTCTGTCAAAATTTTAAAGTTACTTAAAATTTGTTTTTTCTTTCAGTCCCAAAATAACAAACAAATAACCATCCGTATCACTTGTTTGTAGTGTGTAGCATCATATACTTTTAATACAGATCCTTTCGATAGGCCCCATATCGTCCCAATGTTCGATTTTTCGAACAGAAAATTTCAAGCGTTTTTGTATTTTTTTCCTCCTTTTAGGGAAGGCTAAGAACTTATTTTTTTTAACGATTATATATTGTAAGTGGTTAGCTACAAATATAAAAATAAAAACTCTTACTTACTTCACTCCCCCTTTTGATTACAAGGGGGAAGAAAAAACATTAATTTTAGCATATTTTAAAAAATTAAAACTATACATGAAATATAAAAAAATAAAAAAAGGGAAAATGTAGTTCCATTGAAAAACAGTTAAACTTTTAATAATAATAAAAAAATGTTTTGGATTTTCACCTGTATTTTTATGATTTGATTTCAAATAGTAGTGTTCGATTTGTCGACACTGGGCACTATTTACACTTTTGTTTTTATTTTTTTTTTTTTTTTTGAGAAAGGCTAAGTAAAAAATAGCGAATTACCATATTGTATTTTTTTAAATTTAAATTAGCGGAAACATAATTAATCTGTTTTTATAATGCTGCCAAGTTCCTTCTTAAGCATTAAAAAAGAAAAATACACAGCTGGATATCTTTATAACTGCATACCATATGCCGGGTCGGCGGACAACTATAACAAGGAAGTTGGCTTAGGAGCTGACGTGGTTCTTCGCTTATTAGAAAATATAGAGTTTGCAGATAGGTATACCGTATATTTTGATAACTTTTTCACTTCCTACTACCTCATGTGCCTACTCACTGAAAGAAGATTCTGTGCAACAGGTACTGTGCGAGCAAACAGAATCGGAGGAGCTGAGCTGAAAACCGGAAAAACTTTGGGAAGAGGCGATCATGATTTTCAGTTTGACAGTAAAAATAAGAATTTAATTTGCCGTTGGCAAGACAATAAAGAAGTCACAGTGGCCACAAATTTTGAGCAGATCTACCCTACTGTTCCAGCGAAAAGATGGAAAAAGCGAAAAAAAATAAAAATAATGATGGCAGCATAATAGAAAACGGTCGTGAACTATAACCAACCCCAACTATTGAAAAACTACAGCAAAGGAATGGGAGGAGTGGACTTGCATGACAACGCTGTACAAAATTATAGTGTTGCAATTCGAGCGAAGAAGTGGTACTGGCTGGCCTTTATGGATCGCTACTATAAATTCTTCGTTGGTAAATGCTTGGAAACTTGACTGCTTCCGTCGTCGCCAACAAAACCAAAGTATTAAATCGCAAAAGAAATTTCGAGTAGAACTTGCGTATTCTTTAATGGTGCAACAAGATATTGATTCAACGAGTGATGACAGTGCTGGTGACTCACGAAGTGTTTCAATAAATAGTCTTCCTATAAAAAAAGCAATCATCTTATAAAAATAGAGCAAAATAAGAAATGGAGATGGAGATAAACCAAGCTCATTTTTATGCAAAAAGTGCAATGTTGCGCTTCATACACATTGTTTTGAGGCATATCATGATGTAAAATAATATATATTTCTAATTTAAATAAATGCCTTCTTCTATTATTCTTTAAATGAATTAAATAAATTAGTTTGAGTTTATATAAAAAAAAGTTTTTCGTTATTTACAATCTATACAGATAATAAAACAAATATGCTAAATAGTGCCCAGTGTTCGATTAATCGAACACCATTTTTCTCAAAAACAAAAAATCTGAAAAAAATTTGGACTTCAAATTCGTGTTTTCTGGTCCAAAATTACCGTCCCACTTCCAAGTTTTATGAATTTATTCGAAAAAAAATCTCTGGGACGATATGGGTTAGTGTGTGTTAAATTTGTTTTTTTCTTCTTTGGATGCTGAAGACAACACAAATTGGCAAATGATTGTGATCATTGTTTTGTATAGTTATTTTTTTTTCTGCAACCAAAGTTACGAACTTGTTGCTGTTACGTTGGGCAAAAAAGGTATATTTGCGGCAAGACAATGGCATTGCAACAGGTTTTTTTTTTGACAACAACAACAACAAAGAAAAATAATAAATAAAAATGAATTTATAAAATGGGAAACAATTTTCAGACAAATTGTTTGATTTATTGTGCTTGGCTTTGTTCTTTGACCTATAAAATGAAAATAAAAAGAAAAAAAAAAAAGAAAAACAAAAAAACAATTCTTTGACGATTCTCAAATTCACTTAAACAGGCTGAATATTTCAACACAGCAAACTTTCTTATACATATTTTTAAAAGTTTTACTATTTATTGAAAAATTAAAAATCACTTTTTAAACACTCGAGACACTTTAGACACCAAGAAAAATTATTTTGAACAGCATAATGAAAGATAACTAAAATTAATAAGGCCTCGTGTATTTAGAAAAACAAGTTTGTATTAAAGTAAACGTCTTTCCTAAACAAAACAACAACAACAACAACAACCAAAAACAGCATTAAGAGCATTTTGCTGTAGCAGCCATAAACAAATTTGAATATTTAATGATTTGTGAAATAAAATTTTGAAACAAGTGCATACAACTCTTTAGAGAGTAGGGCAATAAAAAATATTTCAAATATGTATGGCTTTTAATTTAATGCAAATATGTAAATTTATAATCGAATTTTGTTCCAAATTCAAAGCTCTTCTTCATATTTCCTAATTTGTTTTTATTTCAAATTAAATTAAGATTTATTTTTATTTTTTAATACAAATAAAACAAGTTTATAATGCATAAATAATAACAATACAAATGATAATAATTTCGAATATAAAAATATTTATTTAAGTATTAAAGCATACAGCGAATTATCATCATGTGATGAACTGGCAGAGATCCATAATTTTCATTTTATACAAATGAAAACAAAAGTTGGGGAAATAAAAAATGGATTGTAGAGTCATATAATTAGAGTTTGAAAGGAAATAAATTTGCCATGAAAGTTTGAAGTTTGCTGGTACTTCAAGGGTTAATGTCATTCTCAAAAAAAAAATATACAGTATGACCTCGGTTACTGCAACTAATAAAAACCAAGGCAGCTGCAAAAACCGCGGTTGTTGCATCGACCGAGTAACACATATATAAACACTCCTTTAAGTATTCATATACAAACAATATCTAGTTTATATTGTCCTAAAAGTAATTTTGTGCATAATTAATATATTTTTTGAAATATAACAACTTTACTATTATCAATTTACTTCTAAAATGATAATTTTTCAAGAAAATTTAATTCATTTTATTAATAATAATATAAAACACAAAACATTACATACAAACATATGTAATTTAATTAAAAAATACACATTCTTATGTGCAAAATATGAGTAATGGGTCATTTGTTATAATTTTAAAAGAAGTCAAAAATATTAGACTGTTTTTTGGTACTAGAAATATGTTTCTGCACTGCAGTTTCGCGAAGATCTTGAAGAAGCAAAACTTCTTTTAAGCCGATTTTGTTTTCCCTGCAAATCACTGATGTAGGCGCATTTTTGTCTAGTTTTTCGAGAACTTCACTTTTTTCTTTAATTGTAAGCTTAACTCTTTTATTAATCACTGGCATCTTTATGTTTCAAAAGAAGAACTTTTCGCAAAGACAATCACTTCACAATCACAATCACATTTAGAAATGCACGTACAAACCACATATATATATACATACATACACATAGTATGTATTTGTATATTCTGAGAAAAAACGGTAAAAAATTGTTAAGAAAAAAACAAACAACCTGACGGCAAAATTTAAAAGTTGCGTTTACTGAGTCACAAAATTTTTGCCAAGTTGCATACACTGAGTCTATAATGTAAATATTTTAGTTGTTGCAATAATCGAGGAGCTGCGCTCATCGAGGGTTGCAGTAACCGAGGTCATACTGTATATAAAAAAATGTTGAAAATATTTAGAACAAAATTTTGTATTCTTTTTAGTTGGCAAGTGCTAAATATATTTTTTATATAAATATGGGGGCAAGTCCCAGAAACAGACCTCCAACCAAAATATTTTAAATTTATCCAACTTTTTTTAAGGAATATTAGACTATATACATACATATACGAGGGCGGATTGATATTGAAGCTACCTAAATAGGAAAAAAAAAATTTTTTGTTGCAAAAACCATTTATTTCTCAACATAGTCGTCTCCTTTTAGCTGAATACACTTAGTAAGACGATATTCCAACTTTTTTATACCATCTGAATAATACGATTTTGGGAACCCCTCAAAATACGCGTTAGTTTCGGTAATCACTTCTTCGTTTGAGATGAATCTTTTTCCTGCGAGCCATTTTTTCAAGTTTGGAAACAGGAAAAAGTCACCAGGAGCTAAATCTGGACTATAAGGTGGATGATCAACCAATTCGAAGTATATTTCACGTGATTCTAGCATCGTACCTAATGCTGTGTGAACCGGTGCGTTGTCTTGAAGAAAGAGCACTTTTTTCTTCTTTAAATGTGGTCGTTTTTTCTTGATTGCATCAATCAATTGATCCAATAATGCACGATAATACTTTCCTGTGATTGTGGATCCTTTTTCAAGATAATCGATGAGCGATATTCCGTGTGCATCCCAAAATACAGGGGCCATAACCTTGCCAGCCGATTTCACTGTCTTCGCCTCCTTCGGATCACTTCCAGCAGCTTCCACTCATTGCTACGATTGATTTTTGGTTTCAGGTGTGTAGTGATGGATCCACGTTTCATCAACAGTTATTAACCGATGCCAAAAATCAACAGGATTACGCTTTATCATGTCCAAACACCGCTGTGAAGTGGTTGTCGAACTCGTTTTTGTTCGACACTGAGCAAACGCGGCACCCATCTTGCCGATTGCTTTTTCATATGCAAATGTTCATGCAAAATGTTGAACACACGTTCGTTCATATGATATGTTTACCATTTCAACAATCTCACGCGTAACTTGACTCGGCGATCATTCATAACGATATCGAGGATTTTCTTTATATTTTCTTCAGTAACCACCTCTTTTGGCCGTCCTGTTGATGGTATTGTTGCAGTGCTTGTTCGGCCGCGTTTAAATTCAGCCATCCAATATTTTAGAATGTAATCTGACGGAGCAGACTCACCGTAATGTTTATTGAGCTTTTCTTTTGTCTCTTTCGCCGTTTTCCCTTTCAAATAATAGTGTTTAATCACTGCACCAAATTTACTTTTTTCTATTTTTCAAGAAACACAAAAGTTGCTGACTTCAAACGACTACAACAAATAAACTAATCGATGAATTGGGGTGAAATTTTAACAGCTGACGTTTGGCAGATCGCAATTTCTAAAACAAAGTTTTTGTGTTTGTGCTGCCATCTATCGCTGGGTAGCTTCCCTATCAATCCGCCCTCGTAAATTACAGGTTTGAGAGGGTTATATTCATTTTTCTTTTAGGAACTAGATTTTGTGTGCTTTATTATGCGAAATTCGCTAAAAATTACGAAAACACACTTTAACTTTCAAAGTTACTTCCGGTGTTTGTAGCGTGCGTCACAATACTTTGTAATCAATTATTTCGCAACAAATATCTGCTAAGAAATTAGTTTTTATTGCCATTCGAAAGTATGTGCACTAAAAGTCCCACTAAACACCATGAATAAGTTGAAGGTACCTCTTTTGAAAGACCAAATAATGTTTATATATTAATGTGAAAACGCGTGCGAATGTAGCGTTCGTCACGCAGGTTTTGCCCATATTCAAATATTTTTCCCATATAAAACCTATTTTGCTATTAACCCGAATTCTCTGCTTTCGTCGTCATATGACGACAAAAACATTGAAGGCTTCAAATTGCGGGAAAGAAACAAATCAATAACAATTGCCATGTGTTTTGATTGCTTTTTCATAAAAAATTTAATTCAGCATTCTGATTCAAAGAGTTCGTGTGTGGTAAATTTTATTAATTGTGGGAGTTTTTCGAAAAGTTTTAAATTGTAAGTTCGACTAGAAAATTAGTGTTAAAAACTTTACAAATTAGATAAATATGCCCTGCCCTAAAAGTAATATAAAATAAAAATTAATACTAGTTTACAAGATTTGTGCTAAAAATTTTCATTCGAGTTGTTCTTCTACATTTTTTTTTATATTTGGTTGTCGTCAAATGACGACACTATGATACAACGGGTACTATCTGATTTAAACTTTTTTTGTTTTCGTTTTTTATCAGAAAATTTCTTAACGGCACGGACATTTTGGGTATTTTAGAGGAAAAAAAATTAAATGATAATATATTTATAACGCTTCCTTTACTCAAAGAGATAAGAAAAAATGGCTTCAATTACACTGGGGCCATAAGAAGCAATTGTTTGGGTAACAGTTGTTGTTTGCTGGATGTAAATGAGTTCAAAAACAAAGAAGAGAGGTTTTGCACAGACCGCAATAGCAGAATTTCAAAGAAAAAATTCTGGAAAGACTGTATCTTCAATGGTCACTGTATCTTCAACTGTTCTTTTCTTCAGGTCCCTAGGGAAAAACAAAGAAGTGGAGTAAGGCCAACCTAAAATACGTTGAACTAAATATTCTATACAAAATTATACTAAAAATATGAGCGGAACAGATCGAATGGATCAAAATGTTAATTTTAATTGCAAATCTATTCGAAGCGAAAAATGGTGGTGGTCATTATTCACCTGAATGCTGGATGTGTCAGGACAAAATGCTTGGATTTTAGCGACACATCATGTTCCTTAACTCAAAAAGAAAAGTTTCCGAAGAGACTCAGGAATTTCATATTTTCGATCAGACTAATTTCCCAGTCTGGGGCTCACTATTCGTATGCGTATTGAACAAAAAATAATATGCAGGTACGATGTCCTGGTGATAAATGTAGGTCAACTGTAAGGACAGAGTGTCAAAAATATGATAAAGGCTTTTGTATTGATTGTTTCGTCCCATGTTATCAAAAATAAAAATATTTAAATTTAAATTTCATTATAATTATCAAAAACATGAAAGTCTGAAGAAGAAATAAATGTTCTAAAACTAAAATATATATGGAAATCTTTGTACCTTTATTTTAATAGCGTCGTCATATGACGACACCCATTTCCCCGAAAACTGGACCGAATATGCCAGTTCTCTTTTCAAATGTATACTAAAGGTATTCTATACATGCAGTGAATCAATCAAATATAACAACAATCAGATGATTATTTCATAAACCGGGAGATTAATTAAGAAACCCTATTTTATGTTTCCTGTTTCATTCATCAAATTCACCAAAACTTCATTCTTATTTGTTTCCGGGTTTATTTAGCGAATTCTTAAACCTCTCTTCGAAAATATAACTAAGACCAAATCCCTAACTACTAGAAAGGAAATGCAAATTGTATAAACAAATCGAAAACAGCCTGGCAGCTTAATGTTAAACGAATCACAACAAGCAGCTTCCATATATGTTTGTGCAGCACACAAAAAAAGTAGTGTGGCAACATCAGAAAACAAAATGAGAAAAAACAAAAAAAAAACAAGTTAAAAGCACAAACAAAAAGACGTGCATTGTTTTTCTTACGAATTTAAAAATTCTATTCTTATTTTTATAAGAAAATTTGAATAATAAAACTTTCATACAATGGATGACCCACTTAAGCCAAAAGCTGTGCCCTTGGCGGCTGAGACAGTATTGTGGTTTGAATTTCTATTGGATCCCGAATTGATAACCAAGCACTTAAAGAAAATAAATCCGGGTAGAAAACAAAATATAATTAACGAGATTATATTTTAATATATTTCTGCTGTTTGTTTAGATCCCTCTGCTTTGGAGCTATTATCCCAATTCATTTCCATGGCGCCAGACAATGTGGTCGTTCCACAATTTGACTTAACCAACACAGAGCCATCAGCTATACCGGTAACACCGCCAGCTGTAGCACCCAATTCAGAAGGTTTGCGTTTAACCCGCAAACAATTAGCCTTAAAAGTGTTGGCTCTTAAAGTGGCCACTTGGTTGAAATGGAATTTGGATGTATTCGAAAAAAATCTTACAATACCCAAGCAATTATTTTTACTAAGAGATCTGTGCACCATAAGTTTTGGCAAACATGTGGCCATACCATTCACCAATGAGTTTCAGGCTAAAATAAGTAACAACAATAATAAATTGCTCATAATTGCCAAGGAAATATGTTAAAATACCTATATATATTTTTTCATTTTAGCTGCGGAAGGCAACGAAAAGGCAGCCAAGTTTGCTTTAACCTTTTATCATCGTTGGGTACTAAGACTGCAAATTCTTAAGGATATAGCCATCAAAGCAGCCAGGCCCAGCATGGGCAATTTGTACGAATCGTTAAGATAATTTGCTTACTAGCAATTAAAAAAATATACTTATACATAATTATTTTTCAGGTTTGTTCCCCTGGAGCCAATGCATCAATTTTTTGCCCCTGAAATAAATCCCCAACCGAGTATAGAATATTTGCAAGAATTGTGCATATCAAAAGAGCCCTTTCATGTATTTACCTATGAGACATTTATTCCTCCCCATCCCAACGAGGATGTGAATGTGCCACAAAATTTCGATTCTATGCTGCAAATATCTCCGGCTGAACTGAGAACACAAATATATTTCGATTTGGTTAATTTCTATCTGTATACGAAACAGTATCTTTTGGCCAGAGATGCTGTAAATGAATGTCGCCGCTATTTGAACTTGACAAAAAATGAATATGAAATGATTGCTAAAATACCTTCACAGTTTGTCTTCTGTCTTGTTAATGAAGACGAATTGGAGGGCTATTTGTTGGCATGCGGCGTAAGTGCTCATTCACAAACCTTAACGGAACGTTTCAATATGTCGCAATTGAACCAGTACAAGGTGAGATATAAAGAACGGGACGGGACAGATTTATGGATAAAAATTGTACATAATCAAACGAAAAAGCGGTACTAATCAGCACTTATATTATTTTTAAATAAAAAAAATTATAAATCTGTTCATTAATGCCAGCGTTCTGATGTTACAAAAAAATAAAGTATTAAAAAGATGGCATAAAAAGAACAACTTTAAACAACTTTCAACCGTTGAAAGTTCTAGATGCTCATTCGAAATGAAAAATGATAAAAGAAACCCCAAGATGACTTTTATATATTCGATGATACCACGCTTAATATAGTTCGCCGACTTTTTCTTCTTTCACAATAATGCGACATATTTGAATTTTGATTAAAATAACTCATCGAAATCGGCCCAGGTATTTGATTTCTTGAGCGCCACAAAAGAACAAACATATAAATAGGGCGATAAACACAATGCCCACCTTTGCCTTGCAGAGTGAATTAAAAAACCACGAATTGTCAACCTCCTATTTTGCAGTGGGTTAAAAATAAAATCCATCCACCACCTCCATGTGGTTCATTTTATATTGCAAAAATATTGGAGATGCTGCAGTCAGTAAATTAAATCGGCAAAGTGCAGCTCGCGGCCTTTTTCTGAAAAATGGAGTCGGCTCCACAAGGTTACCAGTCCATCGGCTCAAATCATAATTTAATAAATTATTATTTCGATCTCAGTAGAACTAAACACTTTAGTAATTTAAGTTGCACACAGTAAAATTGGTGACGACTTTAGCTAGTGTAGTTCTAGCACAATTAATATTTCTTTTATATGGGCGTGGCAGTGTCTACTTTTCAATCATTGCCTTGTATTGTCAGGAAATGTCAATGTGTGTGAAAAGTTTCGCTAAAATCGGTTAAATCGAAGTAGTTGGATGTTTATTTTGTGAGGACGTGGCACCGCTTGAATTTTTTTTCATAAGTTTGTACTCTCAGAAACTTAAATGTGAATAATTTTTTTTACTTTCAGGACATTGTTGAAATCTTAAAAATGGACAATCGTAAACGTGAAATACCTTTTGTTAATAGACGCATTTTAGAACTGGACATTGAAGGAGCTATATCGCAGGGCTTTGTAAAAGAAACTAAGCAATTGGAAATGCAAGTATCTGCCCTTAATTTGGTTCGTAGTAAATTTGAGGAGGGCAACTTATTTGCTAGTGTTGATTACTTTGAAAAATATTCACCATTGAATTGCTTTTCTGCATTGTTAGAGGTAAAAAAATTAGCTTGAGCAAATTTATAAAAAGTTTCATATGTTTGTATTTAAAAAAAATATATATGTATATATTTCAAGGGCATAATGGATGTTTTACCCGTTTGTTCGTTAAGTGAACGCAATATGCTAAAGCAGTTCTTGATTGAATGTATTGTCAAGCATAAAAATAAGCAATGGCTGCAGGAAATAATGCATTTGAGTTTATTTTCATCGTTAGAACTTAAAGATTTGCTACAAAAAATACAAGAGCCAGAATTACCTCAACCCACGTTGGCCATGTTAAACGATTGGAAATTTAATTCGAAAATGCCACGTATAGAAATTGGTTCTTTAGAGAGGCAACTCATATCATGTACAAATGCCAATACGGTTAGAAAATTACTGGTAAAATTGGCTGCCACCAATCCATCTAAACCATTGTGGACTGTCAATCCCAGCTGGGAGATAGCGACACCGATTAAATCGGTGTTGATGTCCATGCAAAGGGGCTTTCTGCAAGATTTTGCCTATGTTTTATTAGGCAAAGCTAGAGAATTGACAGCCAAGGGAGTGAGTAGTATACAATTAATTTTAATTTCAAAAATAAAATTTTTAAAAATAAAATTATGTTCTTAGAATTATGAAGGTGCTGTATCTATGTTAAGCATTTTAAAATCAGAAACCCAAAGACCGGAACTATCTAATACAACTATAATTACCAAATTGGGTAAATTAGTAAATTGGGAAATTTTACTAATACAAATTACCCAATGCTTAGATGAATGGAATAATAAAACATTGGATCTACAATCCCTGGGCAGCCGATGCAAGCAATGTTTGCAATCTCTGCAAACAAATGACAATATAATACCGCGCATAGAAGTGAGTTTTTTTCAATTTATTTCTATGAAAATTATACCCATAAATATAAAATTTTGTTTGCAGATAATAGAAAGTTGTGCATTAATGTTACTCAATCTGAATGATTGGACTACTATTATGTTGTTAGACAAAAGATTACCACAATTAGAATTACCAATAGCTTTTGCTGCCACCTTTTTGGATATGGAAAAAATGAAAGGGCCTAAAAAGATTTGCCGTGATGCCTGGGACTTGGTGTTGTCTATGTTTGTAAATACTTCAAAAAGAGGCAGCAGTGTAAGCGGTGGTTCTGGCAGTGGTGGCGGCAGTTCTAGAAATTCACCCTGCTTAGCGGTTTCTACGGGCTTGCATCCATTCTTAAAACGTATACGTCATCAAATGTTATTCAATTTAGCTATTTCCATGTTGGGTAAAATACATAATATCTTGAAAGATGATGCCAATCATGATTTAAATGGGGAATATATGCAACTGTGGCCTACTAGTATAAGCAAGTGCGATTAAGTCGTTGCTTCTAAGTATTTCGGTGAAATGAACTTTTTTTAATTTGTATTTCTTTTTTATGATTTCAGTCCCATAGGTTATAGCATAAGATCGGTTTGCGAAACTTTACATTGGTTACTTACCGAAGCTTTAAAATATTATCCTCAAACTATACCATGGTTAAAAATGAAGGGGGATCTTGAATTAGGTGAGTTTCTTGAAATTTTGAATTATAATTTTGTTTCTTGATTTTTGTTCTTGATGTTAATTATCTACAAGAAGGATAGTTGAAAAAATAACTAATTAAACTTGCAACTCCAGTAGTGTTTTTTTTAATGTGTGTGTTTATTATATTGGTCTTAAATCTTAAGCCTTTGCGATTATAATCACTTTCAGCTATTGGTAATAATGAAGCAGCAATGCGTTGCTATGTGAATGCATTAGTGACCGGTACAGATTATTCTAATATTCCACTGCAACGTAATGTAGCTGATGATTATATCATTCGTAAAATGATAAGGTGTTCTTCGAACCTCGGTTGTCATATGCAAGCTACAGTGTTGTGTCAGGTACGTTCTTCTAAAGTCAAACTTACCTTTTCACCACCATAAATAGTTTCGTTCTCTTAGTTCTTAGAGGAAATTGATTATGGAATTGTCTTTAAAAATCTAACGGAAAAATGTGCCAATTTTACGGATGCCATGGATGCATACTATAACTGTATATGGGATACAACGCTTCTGGAGTTTATAATTAATTTGCATGCCAAAAGGGGTGAACATAGCAGGAAATTGGAAGCGGTATGTATATAGAAAAGTCAAAGGCTTAAGATTTGAAAGTTTATGTGAGATTTATTAATAATTGTGTAGTTTCATATCGTCATATGATTTCAAAAAAGCCCCAAGTTACAAAAATTCAAAATCGGCTTTCTTATTGATTACGATGCAAAATATTAAAATACTTGTTGCTTTAAAAATTTTACTTATTAAAATTTTACTAATTCCCTAATAAGAAATAAACTTAAACTGAAAAATTTTTGAAAAATCCTGGGGGCAGTATACGGCATTCGATATCGAACGAAATTTCCATACAAATTCGTTTGATAGTGAATGCCGTAATTTGCCCCCTGATTAATTTTTCATATTAGAGAGTTTATTCCAAGTCATGTAGAATTGTTTCAATGTAACTTAGGGCCTTTATGAATTCATATAACGATGTGTTTTTTTTTCTTTTTACATCTTGTTTATTTATATTTTAGATTTCCGTAATGGGCACTTTGGAGATAAATGCCAATAATAATGACGAAATTAAACGAGAGGCCGCTTCTATAAGAAAGTCTCGCTTTCTTCGAGCTTTGGCTAAACAGTATTTACTTTAATGCACAAACTTATTTCGTTTATTTTATTTCATAACAATAGCATTTAAGTAAAAATTATAAATGCAAAAAGAAAAAGCGTTTATAAGAAGAGAATAAATTCATCTCTTATAAAATTACCTTTGGAGTTTATTTGGGGCGTCTGCCTCTATTGGCGCTACCAGCTTTAGGTTTCTTCAGTTTTGCTGCATTCTTTTTATCTTCGTCGGCTTTACGCTTTGGTGTACCCGTAGAAGGTAAAACTTTAAAAAAGCTATCAAGTCGCCCTTGAGTTTGAGAATGTTTCGATTTCAGTATCTTTTTGGCGCCAGATCTCACACGATCTTCATTAAATTGCCGGTCACCACACAAAAACTTGACCAAACCCTCTTCATCGGGTTCAGTCCACTTAAACTGCAAAGAGTGTAGAAATATATATTTATAAATATTGACATTTTTACGCTTTTCTTCCCTCAACATACATCTAGCTCAGTAGGATCTTGAACTTCAGGAGTAATAAATAGTTGGCGTGCCACTTCATAACTCCAATTTTCAGGCACAGTGTATTTTTTGCGATCGATTTTGTCTACTATTGTTTCTATATCGCGGTAGCTGTTCATTAATTCTATGGCACGTTTTGGTCCTATGCCCTTAATGCCTTCACAGTAATCACAACCCAACAATATGCAAAGATCAATAAACTCCTTGCTGGTGAGACCAAATCCTTCTAATACCTTATTATAGTTAATCTCTTTGACCGGCATTTTGCGCGCCTCACTAAAAGTCAAATGGCGCAGTAATACTGTGGAACCAAATGTCAATGCATCCATATCCTCGGTCGCCGTAGCATAAACTTTTCCCGTCTTCACCAAAGCAGCACACTGGGCTTCCGCTTCACATGGAGCATCAACATATGGTACGCCCATGAGTTTTAATAATTCTTTGGCCTCGTTTGCATGATCTTTAGTTACACGTACTAAGCGTCTGTTAAATTTATCCATATCAGCCTCATTGCCCGCTTCTGTAGCCGCCTGTAAAGCCTTTTGTGCCTCCTCTCGTCTTTCTGCTCTTTTAGCCAATTCACCGGACTTCATGTCTGGTGGTTTACCATCAAACACATACAATGGCTTAATGCCATTGTCCAAAAGACGTATGGTGCGATAAAACATACCCATTAAATGTGAGGTAGTCTCTCCATCTACCGTAGTAAGTTGGGCGCCTTCCGCTCGTACTGCTATCAAAAATTGATACAAGCACATTGAAGCATCAATTGCAACTTTGCGACCAAAATAATGTTTAATTTCGCCTTCCTTTATAGCCTGTGGACACACGTCGGCTATTAACTTTGAAAGACCTAGAATTCCCATGACAAAATCAAGGGTTTACAGAAATATTCTTTTCACTCGATTTAAAATAAACGCGTATCCACCACAAAGTATTTTATTACTAGTTTGTGGCGTATCTTTAACTGAGGAACACGGACTAGTGATCACGAAAGGCGGCAAAAACTTTGTTTACAACAGTGATGTTAACTTTTATTTTTTAATTACTGTACGACCCTAAAAATGTGGTTTTTAATTGATACATTAAGTTTTTATTAAAATTTTTACCCAATATTCTGTTGCATATGCTTATTGACATAAAAAATATATATAACAAATTGGACTTGAATCGTTTACAGTATTAAATTCTTATTTTGTTGGTTGAAAGGTGGAGAGGAATTACAAGGAGTACACTTACTTATGTATGTATGCGTTTAATCTAGAAATTCTTTTGTTCCATCCATCATTCGTGATTTTAAGCTTGAATTTAGAAATACATACATACTTATAATATGGTATAAATTTATATATCTTTACTCAAAATTGATTTGAATTTGAAACCAAACTTATTATATGTTAATTAAGCGCAAAGTAGAGTACGCAAAGCAGAAATATTTATAAATATTCTTCGGTTAGAAAATTGATAATACTAATTTCACACTTATTATGGTGTTAGTTACATATTTAATGTAATATGTAATTCACTATAAAGTTGAGCGATTCTTTCACAGCCCTCTTCAGAAAGTTAGCTAAAATGAATTTTATAAAAATATAAGTATATAGCTCAAAATGGCATGCCCGGCAGGTCTTGTAAAATCGAAAACTAAACAATTGTGCATTTACTGTAGCAGAACATTAATACGCCGGCCCCATTAATGTTGCAATACGTAATATATGAATAGCCCCTTCGAAAAAAATGTTGTTAATGAGTATGAACTTAAGGCAAGAAGCAGCGGCTGGAAGGAAAATAATGGAAATATTTAATGCATTTTATATAGTCATATAAGCATTTTTAAGCACCGCAATTTTTTATTTTTTTCTTAACAAAGATTTCCCGTTTTTTGTTTTTTACTTAAAATTGCAACTCTGCATTGAAGACGAAATGAGACAAACGGTAGAGAAAAAGAAAATAAGACGAAGAAATAGTGAATTTTTTTATTTAGTTGAGTATTTTCCATAAGCATGTCGGCTGACGGTGAAAAAGATAAAACCATTGAAAATATGGTATGTAATTATTAAAAAATTGCAGAAAAATATTTAAAAAAGTGTAACCAATCGATAGAAGTGAAAATTTTGTTGGAATAGTACAGTTAAAAAGTGGAAATTCTGAAGTAAAAATTTCGAGCGCGTCACATTGCTAAAAGGAATCTCCCAAAAAATTTACACAACGACGTTTTTAAGTTCATCTTTGCATTTGGCTTTCTTTTTTCTTTTCATCAATTTCTCATTGTATATAAACATGGCGTCGGTCCATTTTTCCACCGTGTTTTTTATGTTTTTGTTCGTTCTTTTTTCTGTTCATAACGAAATGCATGCATTGTGTGTATATATGTTTTTATGTTTATCATGAGCGCGGTAATGGGCGAATTGATTTAAATAAAATGAAGAAAGTGCGCCGTTGAAGTTGGTTGATTTCGCGAATACTAGAATTTGCGTGCGTGTCAGTGTTGCCAAGTGCATTATAGAAGATTAAAGATGTTTCCAAATTATTTAAATTACTTGTAAAGATGTAAGGTATTTATATATAAAAGAGGAAATATAATGTGCTTAGCAGTTGATTCTTATTGGAAAAAATGTACGAAGAGATAAAAAATAAAGAATTGCGGCAAGAAAGAAAACTGAAGAAAAACATTCTATTTACACACATGAACATAAATGTATTCACAGTGTTGCTTTTTTCTAATCTAAAAATAGACTTATTTTATCAGAACTGCCATATTATTAGCACTAAAATACGAAAATGCTACCAGATGAATAGATGAATTACATTTGTTTATTTAAACTTGGGCTCGGAAAATAATTCCGTAAAATTATTGAATTTTTTTAGGAAACAGAAAAAAGCGAAGACACTGCAAAAGTTGCGGACGCTAAAGAAGAGGAAAAATCTACTGAAAATGATAAAAAATCAAATGACGAAGGTGGTGGTGATAAGCCAGCGGCTGAAAATGAGGCTGCAGATGAAAAAACTAACAATGAAACTGGTGCACAAAAGAAAGATGAACAGGAGAAAAAACCCAAGAAGGAAGATGAAGGTAGGCAAAATTATATTTTTAAATAATTTGAGTAATATGTATTTTTATAATCCTGAAAACTAAAAATAGTTATTTGGTTATTAAAAAATGTTTCCGTCACCTTTCATGTTGATGTTCGTGATTGGTTACAAAATACGTAACACGATTCTGGGGAGGTAGTATGAAATTTGTTGAGAATTTATTCTAGAAATCAGTTGAAATGCCTTACTGTGCGGGAAAAGTTCAGCATTATTTCGATTGACCACTTTCAAAATAATAGGTTAGCTGAATTGCAAACCACGTAGTTAACGAAAAAAAGAGAAACGTGGGCATAATGACGCAAAAGGTTTATTTATTTTTGTTAAATATAACAAGCGAAACAATTTCAAATTAATTGTAACGCTCTGTCTAAAATTCCGCTACTAAAGAATTTTCTGTGCATTAATTTTTGATTCAGCTTACAGAAAAAAGTCTCCACTTATTGTTTCTACATCCCTGTAATAGTGAATAAATTTAATGAATTCCGTGTACTTTTCTATTGGAACTCCGTACTAACAAACGAAAATTTTCTATAAAAAAATTTGCCAACCTAAACTTCCGTAGTTTTTTTTAAGCACACGGTTTTTATGGGAACCTGTAATTATGTAAGAACTCTGTATCAGCCTTTACAATAAAACACTTGTCCATACAAATTTTTAAACTTTTATCATAAGAAACAGTCAAATGATATATAAAAATAAAAATACTACTTTTGTCCCTGAAACTGTTTTATTATTAGTTTTTCCTTCTCTCTACTAAAATTTATGTGTCGTTAAGGGGTTTTGCATTTCAAATGGGATCTTTTTTATAGTCTAAATTTCGAATTTTAAAAATCGAATTAAGTTGGCGACACTAACAGGATTAGATGAGTGAATACGCATTATTTTATTACAATTTAATGTTGCGGTTTTGAGGCTGCTTTGGCTGCGTGAGCTAAACGGTTTGTGAATATTGCAGTTTTCGTTGGTAGCACGAGTTCGTATCCCAACTGAGTCAAAAGAATTATAAATTTGTTCACCTTGGTATTTGTTCATGCTTAATCTGTTACTAAGGGTTAAGTTCAGTAAGAACCGAGGTATATCAAAACAAAAAAGTTCACTGTTCATGGTTTATTTGTGTCGATTATCAGACAATAAACTTTCCCAAAAGTAGAACATATTTTTTTCGTTTAAAATGAATGTTTACTTTTTATTTGCAATATATCTAATAATTTTTAAAAGATAAATTTTTTAAATGTAAATCATGAAAATAATTAATTATTTTTTTTAAAGCTAAATCTGAAGAAGTTGCAGAAGTTAAAAAGAATGTAAATGATAAAGAAGAGGATTCTGCAGACGATAAAAAATCTAATGATATTAAAAAAGATGATACTGATGAAAACGATTCTGCTAAAAATGGCGATGTAGACAAAAAAGATGAAACGAAGGAAGATGAGGATAAAGAATCATCCAAGTCAGAAGATGCAAAGAAAGAAAATACCGAAGTTGCAGAAGATGACGAAAATGTTGTAGCTTTGGCAGAAATTGATAAAATTAACGAAAATATTAACAAAACTAGAGTAGATGGCTTGCAGACGTTGCATGCGGTAAGTTGTCTTAAATAAACGTTATATGTACTACATATTGAGGCACAACAATTCTTAGCTAAAACCGATATATAATTAATGTAATTTTATTATAGATATGTTTTGGTTCTCAAGGCAAAAATAATGTCGTTAAAAAGAACTTGCGCTCCTTTGCGGGTTTTGAGTTTGAAAAAGATTCATCCGAATATAAAAAGAAATTTGAATCAATAAAAAAAGTAGATTTAAAACAATTGAAAAGTATTTGCGACATTCTGTCACTAGAACGTAAAGGTTCTAAGGAAGACGCTGCAAATCGTATTCTAAAATTTCTTATGGAACCAGATGAGTCACTGTGTGTAGAGCCAACTCCAGAAGATGAAGAAATGGAGGAAGACATTCAAGAAGAAGAGGAAGAGGAGGAAGAAGAACCCAGCGAGGATGAAAAGCGTAAAAGCAAGCCTAGTGCCAGATCTGTTGGTAGATCATCTGGTCGTCCTCGTCGAGCTACAGCTGGGAAAAGTAATTTATAAACAAAAACTTAAAGAAAATATTATTAACTAATTGATGTTTTTAGAAATGTCTGCATATGTTGATTTCTCTAGTTCGGATGAAGATGCACGAAAAGTAGTACCAACGAAACGGAGACGAAATGATGAATCTGAATCTGGTTCCGATGTAAGTTATATAATAAGACTTTCTAATATTCGATGAATTTATTATTGTCATTTTTTTTAGTACAATCCTTCGGGAAATTCTGATTCTGATGGTGGCAAAGGACGAAAAGCAGCAGCTGCTGCTCGGGCTGCTCGTGGTCGACCGGCACGTAAATCTCGTAGAAGAAATTCTGATTCTGAAGAGGAATCGGAAGTTTCAGAAGCTGAAAGTGATGTAAGTTTGTAACTTCATTTAAAATTGTTTAATTAAACAAACATTAATTGTTGTAGACGGCTCCTAAGCGTAAGCGTTCATTACCTGTCACTGGTAAACGCTCTGGACCTCCTGTCGTGCCTCGTGGTAGAGGTCGTGCTGCCGCAAGTAAGCCTTCCGGAAATAAACGCAAAGGAAAGGATTCAGAAAGCGAAGATGAAATATCCGAAGATGAGGAGGAGGAAGAATTGTCAGATTTGGGAAGTGAAAAAAGTGAGGTATGTTGTGTACCTTATTTATAATCGTCCTCAATTTATCAGATTAAATTACTATTTTTTTTTTAAATTTCTTTCATTTGCATTAATTCTTTTAAACCGTTTTAAGGAGGATGATAAATCGAAAAAGAACAAGAAACCCGTAATACCTGCGAAAAACAAAAAACCCAACAATAAAACTCCATCGAAACGTAAGTATACAGAGCTAAAATAGCTTGACGAAAGCTTTTTTTGTACCAATAATTATTATTTTTTATATTTTTAGCAGCTGGACGTCCTAAAAAATCTAAGAAGGAATCATCAGGGGATGAAAAAGATGACAGTGATGAGGATGAGCCATTAAATAAAAAGGGTAAAGCCGTATTCCCCACGGTAAGTGCATTTATAATTATGAAACTTAGGGGCTGTTCACTCACATATTGCCAGCGTTATTTTTGTTGTTTTTTTATTTATTCATTTATTTATCTATTGTATCTCGTTTTAAGTAATATCGAACAGTTGAAACTATTTTGCAGTTAAAAAAACATTTTATTTAGCCAATTAAAAAAATATTGAAATTTCATTGAAAAAAATTAGGGACTGGGTCGGAATTGAACCTGGAAATTTACTTTTTTTTTCTACGATGTCGTGGGAGAATTCTTTTACTCGTATAATTACATTTAAAACCAAATTCTTCGTGAGAGATCGTAAGATCTCTTAACCATTGTTGACAGTTTGTTTTTTCGCCCACTGATTTTGGGGAGATTTTCATATAGAACGAAATTCTATATGCCGTTAAGGTACAATGTGTTTATTAAAATATTCCAAAACGTGCAAAGAAAATTTCAGCGTTCAATCTAAAGCTAAGGAATATTTAACTCCGCCGAACCAAACGATTTTTTTCCACAAATTCATGCATAAGCAATTCCATTTTAAATATGTATCTTATGATCGATCACGCACGATATATACAACCCAATTATGAATAAAAATTCCCCGGTAGATTTCTCCTCTTCCCAAAAAGGGGGGTTCACATACATGTATATGCCAACAATTACTATGTGAACATACATATATGTGAACAACCCCTTTTGGGGATAAGGGAACTTTTATTCATAATTGGGCTGATAAATTTAATGGCTTTTAATTTTGGCAACTGTGGCAGGCAACTCTATAGCTAGAAAGTGGTTGTGAAATGTTTTTTTCTTGGGGGGCGTGCTGGTAGTAGAATTTTTTTTAATTTTGACAACTCCGACAACCCTATAACTTAGAAGTGTTCTTTTTAGGTAGTAAACATTTTGTATAAAAATTGTGTTTTGAGAGTTTGTTAACATGATAAAAAAAAGTGACAAAAGCAAATTATTCAAAAAAAAAAATTAAATTTTATATTTTTTAAAGCATCTCCAAAATTGCATAGTGTGGACAGACAAGTAGTTTCTGAGATATTACAAATGTAGAAACATGTGTACATAAGAATTTCTGTTAAAAAAATTAAGCCAAACATTTGGACAATTGGAATTGGATAATTTGTTTTTAATGGGTCGATTAATGTACAGCAATTGAACTTCAGTTGTGTTGTCCGTAGACAAGAGTGTTTACATTATGTACGGCAACCTTCTCCAGTTGCTAAGTTGTTAAAATTGTTCACCTTATCCGTGAGTAAGAGACACATTTTTTGTTTACGTGAAATATTTCCCATGAACAAAAAAAAAAAAATGGTGAAAAGAAGAAACCGGTCGAAATAGTATAAAAAACACATCAATTGACAGCTGTTAGTTGTCATCTGTAATATAGTTTAGGCAACGAGTAGTTACTATCGATGATAATCTAATTATTTGTAACATCAATACTGTAACAATTCGGATCGTTTTGATTTCACTCGAATACAAGACAAGTTTAAGCGAAGTTTTAAATTAAACGAGGTTACAGTAAAGTCTTGTGAAATTTTTTTTTTTATTTATTATTATTATTAGTATTTTAAATACTTTAAAATTTCTACATACATAGGTATATACAACAATTTAATTTTTTAAGAATTTACATTAAATCTCACAAAGTTAACACATTTTTTACAAAAAACAGTATCGTTTCTTTCATTTTTCATATTATTTGGCAAAGAATTATATAATTGAAAGCCTTTATAAAATAATGATCTCTGCATTAGCGTTGTAGTAACCCTCTGGATACGAAAATCATCGGCATTTCTAAGTCCGTATGGTTGGCTCTCCCCCACATATTTTATTTGTTCACATAGATATTCCGGTGCATCTCCTCGCTTCATTTTTCTAATAAATTTTAGGGTATTGAATTCAAGTCTCTGCTTTATATTCATCCATTTAAGACTATGTAGCATTGTATTTATATGAGTATACCGGTCACATTTTAAAATTATTCTCATTGCTTTATTTTGTAATTTTTGCATTCTTTCTAGTTGATTTGTGTTGCTGCATGTATATAAAATTGTTGATCCAAATTCGAAATGGGGCTTAATTATAGTGTTATATATATTTATCGCGGTAGTTTTTGATATTTTACACCTTATTCTTCTAAGGAAACCGATTTTTTTACCGATCTTTTTACACGTATAGTCTATATGTTCATTAAATTTTAGTTTTTTGTCTATTATAAATCCGAGATATTTTATATGTTCAACTTTTTCTATTACTGTGTCATTAATTTTAAATGAATCGTTAGTGTTTATGTTTATTTCTATTATTTTTGTTTTATTTTCGTTTAGTTTTAGTTTGTTCATTTTTAATCGAAAGCTTAAGTCAAACAAGTACGAGCGAGCACTTTGTTATTTATTAATGAAAAGTTTAAATTTCAAAACAATAATAAGTGAAGAAAACTTTTATAGAAAAATATTATAATGTGCATGATAATATTATTGAAATGTATGTAAATTATATTTTCGTTTTAGGATGAACAAATTCGTGCTTATGTTAAAGAAATTTTAGATAAGGCCAATTTGGAAGAGATAACTATGAAAACTGTTTGCAAGCAGGTTTACGCTAAATATCCAGATTTTGATTTAACTGATAAGAAGGACTTTATTAAAGCTACAGTAAAAGCGGTATGTATATTTTAAAAATTATAATTACATATATTCAATTTATTAAAATGTATAATATTCTTTTAGCTGATTGCCGCTTAAAAATCGGAAACCCCCGCAACTGCTATCTTAAAAAAAATATGAATCCTGTTTAATTTTAATTGTTTTCAAAAGAACCAACAATTGTTTTGTATAAGTTTTTCTTTATTTTTTTTAGTTTATAACCTACAACTACTGTGTATGTGTGCAAATCTACAACAAAATGTTGTCTATTTTTTTTGGAAAATGATACATAACATTTTATAATAATAATATCTATAATCCACTTTTACAATTTAGGTTAGTTAAACCGTAATCGTATGACTTTGATATTGAAAACATTTCAACATTGTACTTTCGACAACAATTCTAATTTCCAATGAGTTTGAAAAATTTTATTTACCACTTATTTATCTGTTTTAATATAACCTACATTTATTAAAATGTATATTAAAAACAAAAATCTAAAGAGAAATAAAAAGCAAACCATTCTAAAATATAAACTAAAGTCAAAATCAATACAACATGTTTTATTTTCTATTTAAGAGTTATTGAACAAACAAAAATGAACAGAAAAAAAGCATCAGTACAAAATGAACATTTAAAAGAAAAAAATTCACAAATGAAACAACTATTTTTAATATTCGAAGAATTGGGCGCATAATCAAAAACTAAAAAAAAAGTTGAAAATATGAATAAATTTTGTAATTTTGAAAGTCCCAAACTTCTACGAGTCACATTTTCGAAAATGAAAAAAAAAAAATACAAATCAAAATTGATCCATCTGTTCGAGAACTACGATACCACTGATGCATAGCAAAATCTTTTGAAACTATTTTTTTGGTCGGGAGTTTAGAAATTGTATAATTTTTCAGCAAAATTTCTAAAAAATTAATTGAATCAAATATTCTAAAGCAGTTTCCCTCTAGAACTTCTTTTAATTTTTAACAATTTATTTGTTGTCATTTGCCGGTTTCCCTTTTAAAGGAAAAAAAAAAAATAATTAATATTAATAAGACAGAAAAACAAAAATTTCAAATAAGAAAAAAATATTCATATGAAACACAATTTAATTATTACTGCAAAAATCAAACAAAATTCAGACATAAGAGTTTTTCAAAACATAATTAAGCAATAAGCACTATCAATAATACACAAAGTGAAGATTAATTCAAAATAGTTGTGTCAATATCCCAATATAAAAACATACAAATCTACAAAATAATCAACATTTTGTAATGCATTCAATTTGATGTTAATAATGAATGAAATCTATGATGCCATTTTTTTCTAGCATCCAACTGAATAAAAAACAAAATGTAATAAAATCAAGTAAATGAAACATTAAAATTATTAATTCATTGTAAATTATGTTTGATTCGATGTTCTTTAAAAATAAATATTGTAAAATTAATAATAAAATAAATAGTTTAATTTTGTTTTCACTGTGAACAGCCCCAAAGTTCATATAATCCGTAAATGCATACGAGAGTCTAAAACTTCTTATGGAATCTATAATTTATAACAGGTAGACTCGCCTCAATTCGCTTTCAAAAATACCTGATGCAGGCGTACTTGCAGCACAGACTAATGCTTTGTGCCTGCAAGTCAAAGTGCAGTTAAATCCATTCGCACTACACCACCTTCGGTTACAGCTACTGGCGCTGTGGACGGTTACTGGTATAACAAATACCACATTGAAGTTTGTTCAATCCTAGTTCTGGTTCACACACACCAAATTTACCTAATCAGTTTTTGTTAAATTTTCTTTTGTACTTTCGTTCATGTTCATACACGAAAAGGTCGTTTCAACTATTTTCGATTTTAGTATTTTAAATTTTTAATCGCACTATTTTCCATTATTAAAAATATTAACACTTTTATTAAAAACAATTGAAATTGATTATTGAGGGGTTTAGCTTGTTCCTATGCGCATTTCACTTTTCCTAATGCAGATCATCAGGGAACTTTACCTTTACTTTCTTTTGCTTCAAAATCAACTTCTTACGGATGACAAATAAAAAACAAATAAAACCGACTGTACGGTCAAGTCTTGAAGAGTCAAACTTTTTGTGTATGAACCAGCACCTAAATTCTTAATCGTTCCATAGTGAACTGTTAACTTATATTTAGGACGATTACATATCGCATCCAATCAATTGCACAGATTCCCATGTTGGGAGACTTTCTCTAATGATCAACATTTGAAATCGCCTCATTTCATGGAAATACAAATTGCAGGTTTTTAATTCGTTATGTTTTAAGATATTTTGTCTAAACTCAACTCGAACATTATTCAGATTTAGTGTGCGATATATTTAAGACACATATCGTCATATGATTTCAATAAAGCACTAAGTTACAAAAAATTCAAAAACGACTTCGATCCACCATTTCAAAATGCATGTCCCTGGAAAATTTTATTTATTAAAATTGTACTAATTCGTCAATAAGAAATAAACTTAAACTAAAAAAATTTTGAAAAATGTTGCTTAGATTTTTATATTAGAGTTTTTTGCTTGTCCTCTAAAATTTTTTCAATGTAACTTAATACATAGCCCAGCCAATTCAAATCCATAAAAGCTTTTTCAAAACAGTTTTGCGCACGAAAGGGTTAATATTGATCAATTAGCATGTTTACAAAGAAACAAAACTTGCTGCTTGTACAAAAGTTAACTCCAAAACTCTTTTCTTGCAGTGTATAGTGACAAAACTCGCACTTTGTAACTTAAAATAAGATGGTTTAGAGGAAAAGGACAACTTTCCTTTTGTAAAAAAAGGAAAATATCCCCGTTCAATAAAACAACACAAAGGAGAGCAAATTTGTTAACTCACCTCCTATGTGCTCGTTGTTGACCCAAAAACAGTTAAGTCTGCGAATTTTGCACGAGTGCAGGGTATTGAAAATTCGTCCTCACCAAGGCGTATTAAACAGGTGAAATTATTAGTACAATAATTACAATACAAGAACAGACATTTTTTTTATATCGGTTCTGTCAAAAATACCTACAGAAAAATATAAAGGCACCCTTTTTGATATTCAAAATAGAAGGCATAAGCAAGACAAAGAAAGAAATCAGCTGCCACCTGTTTAACACTCCTTGATCCTCACTGGAACGAGACCGAGAATTTCTTGAGCACTTTTCTTTTAGGGAACCCAGAAGGAAGTACAGCGCATACTCGATTTTCGCGACTAATTAAAAACCAGACCTGTCGCGATAGCAGAACCCAAAATTTTATGAAATTTTTAAAGAAATTGCAGATTTTGAGTTACTTTTTTTCAACAAATTATTTTTTTTAATAACAGCTGAATCACGTGGTTCATATATGGATGTTGTCGGCTTATCATTTTCCAAAGGCCATGGTATGCATGGCATATGTTTATCGATGTTATAGAATCATCCACTTTAATTTTGTTTAATTGGACTGGCTTTTGATCGTAAAATCGCTGCTGATATTGCAACACTTTCACCATTTTTTCCATTTTTGGGTACTCAGCTTTCTTTAAGGTGCAACGTTTGCCAGGGCCACTTTCTGTTGTACGTTCGAACTTCTTTTTAATAAATTTTACTGTGTAATTTTTTAAATCATGGAAAAATAACCATATACGGACACCACTACGTGATAAAAGACCAAAAAAAAGAAGATCCGTGTCCCCCAGTTTTGCCCAAAGTCATGCACTTTTTTTATGGGATCCCAAAGATTTGAGGCCTTTATGACATTTTTGCAAGATACTGATCATATTCTTAGGCTCATATCTTGCAAATCGTTCGGAATTTTTCTTTACTTTCTCAGGCAAAGTTGTAGATCTTGTCGTAAAGAACAAAAATTATGAACATATAAAATCAAAAAATCTTCATCTTCAAGATGAAAATCGTAGAAAATTAAAAAAAAAAACAATTTTTTTTTACCTTTTTTCCACTGTTCAGGTCCATAGGTAGCTAACCGTTAAAAATTCAAGAAAACAATCAACTACACAAATGTACCTAAGACCTCAGTAAACAACTTTCTAGAACATATGAACATCCTAGGAATGTCGTGAACATTTTCCATATTAAGAGACTTTGTTGTGTAAATACAAATGACACGAATAAATTGACAAAATTGAAGATCAAAATCATTCAAAATGTTTAATATACCAAAAAACGGGATTACCCTCCCCATGAATCAAGAAAACAAGATTGCGTACTCAGCCGTACAAAAAAATTGTCTACTGCGCATCTACGTCATCATAGAATACAAATGAGTGTTTGTTGTAAAAAGTGTAATTGATTTTCGGTGAAAAACTGTAAATAACTAATAGCCTATTTCTGATTTAAGAAAGAACACCTTCATTCGCATTCTATGAGAAAGAAAATTAATTTCAATTTCTCTATATTATTTCTAAACGAAAAGTTACTCGAAAGACAACTCGAATGGAAACGTAAATGTTTTCATATAAAATCCGATTTCTGTGCTACGAATGTGTCGTTAACATTGAGAATGAAATGTTAGAATCAGTCACATGTGGTTTTGCTTTCGCAACAAATTTTTGAGTTTAATAAAAATAAAGATCATTTAAAAATTAGCTGGAAAAACAAGTCCAACAAGTTAAATTCGCTTGGGCCTCGCAATCGTACTATTTTTGAATGGAAAAATGTTAGAACGTTTGTTTGTATGCTACAGAAGAAACCATTTTACTATACATTTTATCTATAGAGTAAGTTCGGGAATTGTGGTATAGGCGAGTAATGTGCTAGAGTAGGTTTTCTGACAAAACACGGGCTTATACAAGACGCTTTTTCTATAGTCAACTGTAGCACCCGGGGGTGAAGTATTTGGTGTAAAGCCCCAATCAATTGATGATTGTCTTTTTGCACTGGTGGAGTAACCAGCTAATTGCATTAAAGTTGTTGCAGTGGGTACTCCAAATACAAACCCGGAAACTTCCCAGGACCCAAATAAAGTGTGTAGAAATGAATGCTTTTCACCCCAAATGGCCAGCAAATATCCAAAAAAACAAAAAATGCTACAACAAAACTTAAGCAAAATTTCTTAATTGACAGTGAGCAACCCGTTCCCCCGTTCGGCAAAAAAGGCAAAATCCGCAGACAGCTAAGAGTTGCGAAGAAAAATGCAGCGACAGATACAGAAAAGGCTAATTCATTAAAACGAATGGCTGATGCCGCTGGGGTGCACTGAATCAGCAAAAAGGATATCTTACGCCTTTGAAAAATAGCAGCAGGTTAAAATGTATCAGTTAAATCCACAATGAGGAAGAAAATATTCAACAAAAATTTATTACATTTTTTTATTATTTTATTGACATAAAACGTAAGCTAATGAGAATGAAAGTGAGTGCCAATGAGAAATCCAAATTGGTTCGAATTCGAGCGAGTGTCTTTCATTCGCTTAAGTTTAATTTCTTAAATCAGAAATAGACTATAAATTCTAAACGGGTGCATCGATTTGAACAAAATTTTAAATAGACATAAAAGAGATACACTCGAGTAAAACTTTTGAGTTTGGGCTTGAAGCTAATTGAAGACCTCCCTCGGGCTACCAAAGTTTTATATTTCGGCTCACTTTCCACACAAAAATATACTTTTGTTTACAACACACATTCTATGTCTACGTCATCACAAAACACAATCACACAACAAAATAACGGACATGCGCAATCTTGTTTTCTTGATTCATGGGATTTCCCATTGTAATCAAATTTAAAAAATAAAAACAGATAAAAGTCGCGAAAATAGAACCTATTATTCTTAAACTGTCGCGATTATTATAGAACCTGCAGATATAAAAATAACGGCCTCGCGATAATAAATGGTCGCGAATACCGAGCTTGCACTGTATGTATGTGTTTTTTAAGTTATACAAAAACAAAAAAAAAATATAAAAAGATACTTTATAGAATGATAAATGCTATTTAATTTTTCATTTCTTTATAAATTTAAATTTTTTTTAATTGACACTGGTTTATTTAAAATTCTTGTACATTTATTTATAAAAATTCTATTTCAAAATCAAATTTTCTTAAAACATACTACAAATTATTTTTTAAATACATATAAAAAATAATAATAAAAATGTCCTGTAAATAGAGGAGAATATACACATGACAGAAATATGTGTTATATATGTAAATCGAAATTGTACAATTTTAAAGAAAAAATAAACAAATTATAAAATAGGATTTTTTTTCAAATTGTCATGTGATTGCGAATTTAGCGAGAGATAAAATAAATTAATTAAATTTACTTACCCAGCGTAGCGGCATACTTACTGAACAGTTTATTAAACCTTTCCATATTATAAAATCTACATACAGTAATATTCCGATTTAACGAACATTCGATTTAATGAACATCGCATTTAAAGGCCGCGATTCACTATCCTATATAATCGTACGATCTGCCAAATATGGCATGTGTGCTATAAAATTATGGTAGTGTGGACTAAAAATGCTACTGTGTAACAGATTTTTTTTGGCAAGTCGGGCGATTTGGTAAATTTTATGAAAGTTTTCGTGCGATCAGGGTAGTATTTCAACTTTTTCTTCATTCGTTATTTTATATTCACTTTTTCTATTTTTAAAACCACGAAAGCAAAGTATTTTCTATAAGAATGGATTTCATGTACTATAAATACAAAAGAAAGAGATGTTTGTGCATCATTATTGTTGAATAGTGTGGCAGGCACCTAAAACGCCATTTCGAAACGATTTTTTAAAGTCGGTCAGACTTATGAAAAATTTTCCTGTGAATGAATCGTGCGATCGTGTAGGATAGTGAATCAGGGCCTTAACGCATATCCAAATTTTATTTTGTACTTGGTTTAACGAACAAATATAAAACAAAACGAAAATGATGAGTTTGATGAAACTGAAATTCTAGAGCCCAAAATAAAATACAAAGATGTCATTAAGCACTTCGAAATTTGTATTAAATGGGCTCAGCAAAACAATGTTTGTCCCGGTCCATACTTGCAAGTTTTGTTACAGCAATTCTTGAATATTTGGGAGAGTGTTGAAATAGAAATATATACATTTTGTATTCCTCTCTCGCTCTTTCTCACTAAAAAATAAAAATTTACTGCAATAAAAATTTCAAGTCTGGACCGGGACTTACTGCCTGTTCGCCGCTATCGAAAGAAAACTTTCTTTCGTATATTTACATTTAAAACAAAAACAAATTTTTAAAAGTTGTTTTTGCTTCAAATGTAATAAATAATACGAATGAAATGCGAACATACGAATACGTGTAGATGTTCATGTTCTGAAGCCATAATCATTTTCAAGGTTGTACAATAGAAATAAAATTTTACTTTTTGTGCTGTCTCTTTTACTCTCCTTTAAAAATTTACATTTGATGTCGAACATAGTTGCTCAGCCATAGACGCTAGAGCATTGATGAAACATGGATATAAGCGGTCTACATTAGCCATAGGCGATGTTCGACATAATGTTCATACCAAGTTCATTGCTGGTGGAGACCCCCAGTAACGAAAAATCGATTACCCACTACAGATGCCACAAGTAATGCAAAAGTTCGCTTTTTGACTCTCTCACTCTTGAACATGTTAATGCCTTCAACCTAAATTTTTTTTGCGATTGGAAAAAACTGCCGTTATTTCAAAGAAAATCTAGAAGGAACAAATTCTTTTAAATAGTTAATCTGATTTGCTGTTGGCGTCAGTTGCAATTTTAAGGTAAAACGACAAAACAAACAACTAATGCTCTTCCTTATTTATTTTTTTTAATATTTTTAATTGATGTGAAACGCCTGGAATTTATTTTAAGTTTTAATTATAGTTTAAAAAAATGAATTATTAAAATTTTATTTATTTTTTTTGTTAAATAAAATCAAAAAATGTTAAGTTTCTGCAGTATTTTCATTATTTTGACTAGAGGAATAGTTGGATTTTGCTCACCATTTATCTCATTGGTCTGATCGTACTAAGTTACAAAAAATTCAAAAACGACTTCTTGATAGATTTCGATCCACCATATCAAAATGCATGTCCCTGGAAAATTTCATTTATTAAAATTGTACTAATTCGTCAATAAAAAATAAGCTTAAACTAAAAAAATTTTGAAAAATGTTGCTTAAATTTTTATATTAGAGTTTTTTGCTTGTCCTCTAAAATTGTTTCAATGTAACTTAGGGGCTTTTATGAATTCATATGACGAAATAGTTATTTCGGTATAGAAGCAGTGTCAGTGAAATCGCACATCAGATGTGATTAATGAAATCATTAGTAAAGGTTTATGCAGATGGTGGCAATTGACTATCGTCAATGTCATCCCCATGTTGAAATCGTCCGTCGTATGCATTGCTAGTAGTTAGGCTGGTAGTTAACGGTAATGATTGGTAGTTAATGAAGTAAGTAGCTAGACATTCGCTAGCTACGCCGACTGCTTGTTTTTATTTGATTCAATAATTACATAAGTAGTGAATGTACGTATGAATTTTTAACATTTGTGGTGGTATCAACTTTAGGAGCCTTTTATTACTTTCATACTGAATCGATTTAAATAATATATAGTCGGTTCACTAAAGCTCAACAATGTCTACCATTTTTGATAAAAGAATGAAGAAAATCGGTTGGCAAATAAATGAGAAAAAGGCATCTAAAAATGTGCCTTTGCCTATTTATATAATGGAAGATTATATGTGTAAAAAGTTTTTTATTTTGGGAAAAGCAACCTCACAAATTATGCTTGTAGTACGAAATAATTTTTTTTTAATTCATTCGCCTATTCAATTATTTCATCCATGTATTCAATACATGATTTAAGTTTGTAAAACTTTTCTTTAAGTGTAAAGCAAGAAATAGTTTCTCATTTATTCAAGTTCCTCTAAGTGCCCTCAGGGTGATGGTCTTGACGTGATGAAGACATGAACAACATACATATGCCTAAAACTTTGTACTATGTTTATGCTAAACGATATGATTTATTTATTTATATTTAAGCCAAAATGTTATAGTCAGACCGATATTTTATAAAAACAATAATACATATTTGGGGGATTCAAACGGTGTCCTTCCTATTAACTCATATTGTCATAATGTCTTAATATTTAAAAAAAATTTCTTGTGCTTCAAACAAAAAAGTCATAAAATAATAAGACTTTTTGAACTATGAACATATATTTATTGTTTTGTCATATCCAAACAGCAGAAATTTGAGAGAGTGTGTAATTTCGGCTTGTTCTTCCTCGTCATATTTTTTTTCATTTTATTATTTTAAAACATATAATTTGATGACCACCATTTGAATACCCCAATTGTAAACATGCGATTTTTTTCAACGCGCAAATTGTACTTTCAAAATATCCTCTTAAAAATATTTACATATAAAAATTCGATTGATTATTAAGAAAAAATGTTGCATATACATACATACATACATACATGTACACATACATATGCAAATATGTAGGTATTACAAATACTAAAATCGCAATCATATGAAACAATTTTGAAATATAATTTATATGTCTGTTTAATAATATGAAAAACAAAAATTACTTTTAATTTTCATCAATGAGAATGCTTGAGCTGTAGCAGTTGAAGAAGTATATTCAAGTAAACTGTGCGTTCTTAAAGCCCATGAAATATGTACATGTACAACAACTAATGTGACTTGCGACAGCCGCCTGCGCTATATTTCATTCTCCTCATTCATGCCACAGTCCCTCCTCTTAGAAAGCCATGACACTTTCTATACCAAAAGAAATAGCAAAAATATATATTTTAATGTTAAATATATACAGAAAAAAAATATATATATGTACATATAAAAATTCAATTTTGTGAAAATTTAATATAATAATCAGCATTATATATGGGAAAAAATTTTATATATATATATGGCAGCAAATATCATATAGTCAATTAATTAAAATATATTTTTATGGGAATATTAAAAAAAAGAATCATATATGTTTTGTTGATAAACTATACATACCATTCAAGGTAATAAAAATCAAATTTTCAAGACGCGCTTTTTCTTAAATTTAGTTTGTCTAAAAACTCCTGGACGACGAGACGACTTCGTTCTTTTTTCAAGCGCTGTAAATAATATTTGTGTAGAAAAAAAATACAATAAAACGCCACAACAAAATGTTTCATATTTCTTTGGTAATAAAATATGAAATTAAAGTAAATTTATATTGAATATAGTTAAAGTTTTATTTTTAATTTTTTTTTTGCAAAATTGTTTTAAGTAATTCATTTACTCTTTCATTAATATTTATATATATTAAGATAATTTTATGTTTTGTAAGAATGAAAAAGAAAAAAAAAATGTTGCAACATTTTTCTTTTTTCAAGTTTTGTTTCAAATTTTGAATACTTAACTTATTAACTATATATATTTTTTTTAAATATTTACTTTAAACAAGACGTACGTTCTTATTATATGCATTGTTACTGTTTTTATATATTATTATTTTTTAAATACTTGTTTGAATATAGTTTACTATTGTGTTCAAAATTTGATTTTATGTGAATTATTAAATTATGGTTTTATTAAAAGAAAATAACCCAAAAATCTTTGGCCTTTTTTAAGAAGTAAATCTTACCATAAATGAAATTATAAACCAGTATTATGCTAAGCTTTTTTATGCGGTTAATATTTATTGTTTCATTCAAATGTTTTTTAGATTGAGAGGAAGTGGTTTTAAGCTGGAAATAGATTTGATACATGGAAAAATCTTGGTATATATATGGTAATATGAAATATTGAATGCATATTGAAATAAAGTGTTATTAACCAAATCTTACCCCGCATTTAATTATAAATTTGTTTTTTTTTAAATTTATACATATAAACCACAATTGATAAAAATTAACAAAACAAAAAAAAATTAATTTTGTGTATTAAAATCAGTTAAATAATTATGAATCTTTTAAGGTTTTATGATATTATAGGCATTGCAAACCAATTATATAAAGTATAAAATTTTTTAATGAACAAACCCGAAACCTGTAAAAGTGTGCTGCAATATTATGCTACCGCATACTACGAGTACAGCGAGAGAGAGAGAGTATGGCTGACTTCCTAAACGTCTGTATGCAACGTCAAAGCAGTGTTAAAATCAAGCAATTATACTTTATAACACTGCAAATCGAATGCATTGTGTGTAAAAAGCATTGCCAATTTAAACAATGCGATAGTTGCGTTTATTTGGTTATCAGCTGCGAAACAGTTGACTTTAGGAATGCTATACTTTGTCAAAGTTTGCGCGGTTGCGTTTGGGAATAAGTGACATTGTCGCACTGCAAAGCAACATGCGTTTAGGAAGGCAGAATATGCTATTAGCATGTATTTTTGTTTGTTTATTTGGCTGGCTTCCTCTCAGGATCATTCGAGCTGGCATTTGACACCGCTATACATAATTGTGGAATATGCGGATAAGCCAAGAGAAGCATACAAACGAGAGCTATTATTTATGTTGTGAGCCTTGGCAACTCTAACAATCATTAGGTGGAAGCTGAAATATCCCCTAGACCCGCTCCGATTGCTACGCTCATAAACTAATCAATAGTGTACTATTGGTCTGAGGTCGACGAATCGATTTTAGCCAAGACCTCGGTTGTTTGCAAAGATGAGCCAAAAATAACTAAACATCACAATTGTCACCTTCAGATTAGTAAGTCAATAATAAAGTTTATAAAACTTGAACCCGACTATGTAACACCAGGGCAAGTTTAAATATCCACAAAAGTTATTAAAATATGCATGCAAATATTCTAAAAAAATCTTTAAAATATGCACCCGAAAAAACACTGACTAATCATTTTTATTGGAACAAATGTTTATTATAATAATATATAATAATATATAATAATTTTTTCAAGTTTTGAAATTGAAAATATCTTCAATTGTCGCACAAAACGGTCTAATATATTAAAATTAATACGTTCAACATCAGTCGATATTACTGTATTTGTTAAAATTTTCAATAAATTACTTTATTCTTAATATTCTGAAGTTTTTCAATGATCACATTGCGGAGAGCATATATGGAGCTGCGCCAGTTACCACAAGCAATTTTTGTTCAAAAGAGTTACCAGGCAATTAGTATGCCTACCAACCCGTAGGTGTGTTACCTTCTTTGGGAAAAAGATAGTGAGAGAGGACAGATGGTGAAAGAGAGAAAGCTTAATTTTTGCAACTCTGATATTGCGCGCTGTGTTAGTTTTTAGATCAGTGCGCAATATGCAAATTTATGCAAGTTATATCAAAAATGCTTTTCTTGGGACAAATTGGAAAAATATGCAAATGCATATTTTGCATGCAAAAAGCATAAAAAAACTTGCCCTGGTAATAATTAAATCTAGAAATTTTTTTCAAAAACGTCATTATTGGATAAAGTTAAAAAAATATTGCGTTCAGCTCGATTTCAGCATTGGTCTTCATGAAACTGGATGGACAACGCATTCCGAATCCATGGTTACGAGCTGACTAAAGCCGAATTGAAAAAAAACAATGTCTTTCGATTGCAAGCAAATATAATATAAAATGAAGGTAAGAGCTTCTTACAGAACATGTATCTTCAAAGTGCTTCCCCGCAGCTGTTGCAATTTGCATTAATTGATACGTTGCAGCAGAAGCTTCTAATATTATTTTGTTGTCTAATAAGTGAAAAGAACTTTTTTTTTAAATAAACACATAATTTTTGTTTACCTAAGAAAAATAATGTTGCTTACATCAAGGCAATAAAACCGATAAATTCCTTCTAAATTGTGCTATTGTCACCACTGGTTAATTGTCAAAATTTTAAAACGAAATAATCATTGTTGTTCAACATTTTTCGCAAATTTGAACCGAGTACACTAGGCTTTACACTGGAGAAAGAAAGTCGGTCGCAACGAAGTTGAGCAGTGTAAATCTAAACATGTTCCTAAGCAAATGTTTATACAAAACAATAATCAACAGCATTTGTGCAATATACAACGCCTACAATTGGTTACCAGTTGGACAATATTTTTAAGTATTTGTAATAAATATATATGTATACAGAAATTCCAAGTTACTTTTTTATATACACAGCAAATTAAATAAGTCAATAATAGGCCGGAAAAAACTAAAAATATGTATAAAAATAAAACACGATACGACTTTTCTATATTAAGCCGACGATATGTAAAAAAAATTATCAAATAATAAAAATATATAGCTAAAATTTAGATATATTTTTTAAATGTAATCAAATCTCAAATACCTATTGTAGAATTTCTAAATTGTTTCAACATTTTTTGCAATTTCTTCGTAAACATGTTTCTAAACAAAAATTTATATTGAAATTACCAACAAGATTTGTATAATTTACAACTTCTACAATAGGTGGTGATATGGGTTGGTAATTGTAGTAGATGTTAATATCATAATTCATGGCTTATGAGAAATGTAGAAATAATATTGATATCAATAGATAAAATGCTGAAAAATTTCATTAAAACCCCTTCAAATTCAACACACAAGTTTTTTTTAAATAAAAAGCATAATATTATGGAATATGTGTTTGCATGACAATAGAATATCAATGTTTGCTTTACTTCTTACAAAGGTTTTTCTTATTATTCATTCATCTTTTTAAACAGAACTTAGAAAATCCTGTAAAATATTTCATTTTTGTTACAGAAAATGTGCAATATAAATAATAAAGTTTCTTTTTTTTTGGTTTGTTTTGTTATAAAATTAAATTACAATTAAAATTATATATTCAAGATTTTTATAAGAAAATGTTTCTTGTATATTAGACATACATACATACATATTCCTCTTACCAATAACATTTTTTTTTCCTTTGAAGGCGAAACTGAAGAAGTTAATTTTGATTGTGATTAGAGTTGTAGGCACCGACATCGTCACCTCCTGCATCTTCTATGGAAATTTAACCTCGTTTAATCATCATCAAACAGCATTAGTCTCAAAACTCTCTGTCTAAAGAACAACACTTAACAACAAAGTAGGGTTTGGCATGATTTCAAAATATGTTTATTGAATTGTGATATTTTTTTTACTCAAAATAATAGTTGTATTGCAAGTTTATGTGGGTTAAATTTTATGTTGCAGTTTTAAAAATTGTTAAATATCCTACAAGTTTTATATGGTGATAAAAAAAATGTTTATAAATATTCAAATTATATAGATACCTAGAATTGACAGCTCTTTAAAAGAATGGTTTCAAAAGAATTGTTGGTTGATAAATATGTATTTTCTTTGTCACTTTTTCCCATAAATTTGCACTGTTTTCTCATTAATTGGTTCCGGAATAAAACAAAAATGATCAAAAAGTTTGTATTTTTAAGTAAAAAAAATTCATTTTGATCACACATATTTTCCAATCACAAAAATGTTTTAAATGTTTTTTTTAAATTTATTCAATGTTAAAGCTTGGTACTCTGTTTAAAATTTCACGCGAAATGTTGACATAATCCGTATAAAAAAATTTACATCATTAATGAAAAAGAAAAGTGTTGCAAAAGTTGTACTCTGTTCAACTCGTGAAAAATTTATGAAATGTATCTGGCAACATTTTCTTGACATCTGTGAAATAATAGGTGCGTTCGAGTACTTTTACAGTAAAATGCAGTAAATAGAGTAATTACTGAGTAAACTGAAAAATTTACTCTCAAAAAAAGCTGTTGCCCAAAAAAGTACGCGAACGGAAAAATTTTAAAAATTAGTAAGATTAAGGAAAAAGGTGATTGCAAATCAATATAGTTTTTTCAACTGTTTTTCTTGTTGGTACTCCATGCAATATTTATTATAACACGAATATTTTAAGAAATTATAAACAAATTATTTTACGTATATGATCATTTCCAAGTGTTTAATTTCATTTTATTTGATTTTCCTAATTTGTGTCTGATGAAATTTATACTCTATTAATAAAAATTAATGAATTTATCCATACAAATTTTTTAATAAAAATAAATAAAAAAAATAAATTCGAAAAAATAAATGGGTAAACTCGGATTTGAACTTGAGCCAAATTACTCGTTTTAATATACATATATACAATAAGTTTATTTTGAAAATGACATAGTCCATACATACAACATAACAACATAGGATATGTTGTAACTAGGCCGTTTCAGCTATAATGGACCACGTAGTCCAATATTATCTGCAGGGGACTGTGATGTAGAATTCTCGAATATCAACAAACAGAATTACAAATGATTACCATAAAATGTAATGGCAATGACACATACCGTCATATGCTTAAATAAAATCCCCAAGTTACGAAAAACTAAAAATTGACTTTTTGATTTGGGGCATAATTGTCGCTGATTCGATCGAATTTTTTTAGTTTGAGATTTTGTCATTCGCTATCGAACAATATAAACAGATTGATTATTCGATATCGAATGTCATAATCTCAAACTCAGAAAACTCGATCGAATCAGCTCGATATCGAAAGCGACGATTAGACTCCAGCATTTACATACATACGATAAAATACATAAACAAAAACCATCAATAAGTGGAAATTAAGGAGCTCTGATTTGTTTACAAAGAAGAGTTGAGGCTCTGTCTCATTTCTTTGCAAAAACAAATTGAACAAACACACACATGCATGTTTTATTTATTTTCTCATGTTGAAACCGGCCGGCCGATATATGCATGTCTAATAAGTGTGCATGGAGTAGTAACAATTTTAAATGCTTATAGCTGTCAAAATACTGAACCGATTTTAATGAAATATAGACTGTATACATCTGCAAGTAAATAACTAAAATAGTTGTATAATATGACCATAAACTGCCATACAAAATATGATCTTGCCTATTAATTATATCAATATAAATGCTGCTGCTGCCGCCGTCCAATAGGCAAATATTTGACGTAATAAAGACCAACCAATAGTTTTACTAATACATATATGTAATTCATTTGATAAATAGCCTATTATACTACTATTCTATATTTAGTGGTTAAACATATTCCCATGACCACAACTTTACCTTTTAATTTTGCTAAATTGAAAAAACACAAAAAAATAATCTCGGTAGATGTAAAAAATATTCTGGAAAAGTCGAAGACACCTTTACTTTTAAGAGCTGTCTGTCTGTAATGAAGTTTATAAATGAATTTATTAGTTTTTATTTTTAAAATTTCATGTTGTTGGTTTTCTTTATAGAGTATATTTAAAAAAAATCATCATTATTATTAAATATTTAAGGCTACACAAATATTTATGTATTTTTAATATGTTTATTGTTTTCAAAAATGAAATAAAAAAAGGAAGCTTTTGTTTAATTTTTCATTTAGACTTCTTTGCAATTATTAAAGAAATCATATATTTTAACTATTATCTAAGGGGGGTTGTGTATGTGTTTCATAAAATCTAACTTAAAAACGGCCGTTTTTAGATAATTTTAGTTTTGTTAAGATTTGATTTTGAATAAACAGTAAATATTCCTGATAAGTTATATTAGAAATAGAGTTATTTATAAGTTATGCAATCTGTTATTGTTGTATATAAGTATAACACACTATTATTATATTATTAATAATGTTTTCTTCTAAAAACTCTTTTTTCGTTTGCTTCTATTATAATTAATCATAAAAATTATATTAAAGGGAAAATTACACTTAAAAACTAAAGAATGAAAATCAAAGTAAATTGATAATGCAAGTAAGTATTATTTTTGTTTCATATTTTTTTTTACATCAAACCAAACTCGTCCACACACCCATCAATACACTCTTTTGTAGAATTACAAAATTTCATTTATATTTTTTTGTTATTTTAATAATTATTTTGAATTAATATTTGTTTAGAGAGAGACTTTTTGTTTTTCTGTATAGAAGGTCTTTTTTATATGAAAACTGAAAGCTGCAAGAAAAAAATTTCATGGAAGGAGAAAAGAAATATGTTTTTGTTATGTTACAGTTTATAATAATAAAAAAAAATAAAATTATAAAATTAATTAAAAAAAAAAAAAACGATTAAAAACAAACAATTTAAGAAATTAATAAAATGAAAATTAAAATTTATAAACTCAGCGAAAATTTATATAGACTACTAAATAAAAGAAATAGGCATAAAAAAGTAGGTTATCAATAATGTTTGTTTGTGTTCTTTTCATATTGTACATATTTAAATGTATATATACATAAAGGGTAAAAAAACGATCGAATATACATACATATATCAACAGTTTGTTTGTTGGTTTTTTTATGTATAAAAATAGTATTTGAAATGAAATAGTATTTGAAATAAAATATAAATATTAATGCAAAGTTACATTCTATAAAAAGTATTTTTAAAAAAATATCAATTAAGCACCCAACATTTGAAATATTATATATATATAAAAAAATTGCTTTCAAAAAGGCTTTTTTCAATATTGAGTTTCTTTGTGGTCTTTTTTTAATAATAAATATGTTTGAGGAAACAACAAATCAATCAACGAAGAAATAAAGAATCTGAATAAATGTTTACCAACTGAACGTTAACTTACCAATAATGTGGAGGGGGTTGTTGAAAATCCGTATCTCTAATAGACATCTCTAGTTCGTCCGATTGCTTTTAAAGGCATTTAATGTTTGTCTCCCTTCTTCTGACTGTTGCCGCCACCTTGACTGGGACCACCGCCTGGTGGTTGTGGAGCTCCGGGATAGCCTCCTGGAGCTCCATAGCCACCAGCTGGTCCGGCCGCACCATAACCACCAGGTTGAGGATATCCTCCCGCTTGGGCAGCAGCTGCGGCATAATATTGTGAATATTGAGCATATTGGCTAGGTGTCATACCTTGTGGATAACCACCTCCAGGGGCGGCTGGACCGCCAGGATTAGTTCCAGGGGCTCCAGGTGCACCTCCAGGACCACTATTCGGTGCGGCTCCAGGAGTTCCAGCACTAGTTTGACCTCCCTAAAAACAAAACATAAAATATATTGTATTTTGCATATAAACTTATGTACATATGCCAATGCAAACACTTAACAAACTATCAGCAGAGTTCAAATACAAAATATTGTAGCGTTTTTTCATGAAAAAAGCTACGATATTTTGTATTGCCGCTTTTAAAAGATCATTTCTTCAGACTCTAAACTCCGCTATGGTTAGTTTTAGTTAAATTATTGATGTCTTAGGGCCGTTAAAATTAAAAATATTAACTTGACGTTAACACTAAACTCGAAATTTGAACTTTATTTAGTAAAAAATCATTAACACAAAGCGCTGTTCCGTTTAACGTTTATTTAAAATTAATCGAAAAATTTTTTGAGTTTGTTTTCTTAACTGGAAAAAAATTATGACATTAAAAAATTTAATATTTTTTGTTTATTTTAAAAATATTTTTCACAATTTAAAAAAAAAAAAAACGTGATTGAAGGTTTTTCATCTCAAAAAGGCTAATTTTTGTGCTGAAATCGTATTAAGATGTGGTTGGTTGATGGTGCTATTTACATCTTTTTGCACTTCCCAAAAATAGATTGTTGATGTGATTCACAATAGCAGATAAAAGCAAGTTAACGAAATTTTATTATTGTTAACGAAAATGTTTAACTATCAGTTTAAAATTAAGTTTTGACTAACTGAAAGTTAGTAAGCTTACAAATAAAATTATCATAACTGAACTTTGTGTTAATGGGGGTTAATGAACTATAAAATTAATCGTACAATCTAGCCTTTGTAAATTTGGGTTTATTCCGTAAAATTAGTAAATTTGCACAAACTGTCTGCAAATCATTGTAAGCAGTAAATAAAATTGTGTCGTACTTCCAGAAATATTTACCAGCAACATCAATTGTTTGCATAAAGAAACTTTTAACGAAAATATGCACTGATCTTTCATTATTATGTAGTTACTGAATTTACAAATGCTCCCTTTTCCCATTAGACATTTTATGAAAGCTGCTCTGCGTCTTCTTACAACTTAATGGGGCTGGCTGCGCGCGCACAAGCCACAAGAAATTTTAAAACTTTCAATTACTTGTGATTTGTTTGACGTGTTAGTAGAGGGCTTGTGCGCGAACATTTGACTATTTTGTTTTAATTTACTATGAAACGCCATGAAAGTGAATGTATAATATTTAATTGAATTTATTTATTTTTATCGTCAGACCGGGGTGATTTCCATATATAAATATATGTACATATATATTTTTATTTAAGTGTTGCATGTGCAAAAATCGAACAACCTCAAGCACTTTTCTTTGACATTTACATATTTCTTTGTTGCATAAATGTAAATAAAAATGTAAACAAAAGAGCAACTATGTCATGCACTTCGCAATTCATGTTTAGTTGTTGACGTATTATGTGAATTTGTTCGACATTTACACACAGGTTCGCGATCGAATCATACGTACAAAGGGTGCAGTCAGCTTAAAGGTACGGTCACATCTGACAAACATTTGCCCAAAAAAACGTAACCACTACCTTTGCTTAGGGTTAGTGTGATTTAACTTGGTTTTTATATCATAAAATGAAGTCAATTATGATAATAAATGCGAACCCATACTTAAAAATATATTGAAATTAAAGAAAATGCAAATTTAGCTTGTCTGTTGGTTACTTTTTTCGGAAAATGTTTGTCAGATGTGACCGTACCTTAAGTCGTTGCTATGCAATCGACGGCGGCGTGAAGAGTAAGATTGGTCGGCGGCGTTTATAGAAATTAATCAGTGCGGTCTTTTGTATGTTAAACGCATGTTGCTTTGCAGTGCGACAATGTTACGTATTCCCAAACGCAACCGCGCAAACTTTGACAAAGTATAGCATTCCTAATGTCAACTGTTTCGCAGCTGATAACCAAATAAACGCATATATCGCATTGTTTAAATTGGCAATGCTTTTTATAGACAATGCATTCGATTTGCAGTGTTATAAAGTATAATTGCTTGATTTTAACACTGCTTCGACATTGCATACAGACGTTTAGGAAGGCAGCCATGGTTTTATTTATTCCTAGCAGCGTTGCCAACTTGGCTTTTTCGATACTAAAATTAGCCTCGTAGTTCATGATTTACATTCGTGGTCTTTTATCATTTTGGATTTTGTCTCAAAAATATTATATTTCTTTTTTCTTTTTTGCGCATATTTTGTATTTTTTTAACAAGTTTTTCAGGGGGCAAATCACGGCATTCGATATCGAACGAAATTTCCATACAAATTGAAAAAATTTTGTATGGGTCTAATAAATATTTTCATAAATTCATTTCGGTACTGCTAGTATTGCAGCGTCATTGCAAAATTCATTTGACTGAATTTTATCCTCTTTTTTGATTGAAAATTTTGTATTCATTTAAATTCTTGAAAAAGTTTCTTGATTGATAACATGTTCACCTTGTTATATACATATGTATGTGTGTAAGTAGAAGACTTATAGTTTTTAAGCTCTATTAATATTTAATAATTATCTAATTTGTTTGATAGGTAATTCAACAAGCAACCATGTCGATTCCCTCTTTATAATATTATGGTTATTAGCAATGAATATCAAGCATATATAAAATCTTATACCTCAGAGCACCCATATTTGAGATTTTTTTCAGTGTCATAATTTCAAAAGTTAACAAAAAAAAAAAAAAAAACGACGTGCGCCACTCGGGGACTGCCGCGGCAAAGCTATTGCATAGCATTTTTTTTATCAACTTATGCAATTATAATTATTTATTTATGCAGTATTTCTTTTTCTTTGATATAAATTCAAGTTTTTTCTTTTATTGAATAAATGAGAAGTTAATATCGGTTAATATATTTTTATTATCTTAAAATATATGTAGGTTATTCGGGAATTTTTATCATTGAAACTATAGGTTTATGGTAACTGAAATATGAAACATAAGTATGAGACTTGAGACACTTAAGAAACAAACTTAGTGTTAGGTTTTTTTCGTTACGGAATTTCTTCATTCGGTGGCCGCGCTCAAAGCCCGCGATATAAGCTATGCAATATTTTAAAAAAATAAATAAATAAAATTGCTCATACATCCAACACTATTGCGAATAAAAATACCTCCCATAAAGATTTCTTATCGGCATTTCACATCATATCAGGGAGACATTTATGTGATTAACGTACTATTTGCATTACAGGTTAAATACTGTATATTGGAAGTAGTGCAGTAGTAGTCGGCCTTTGGAGGTAGTCATGCAAGTGGGTAAAGGTAATGAATAGATGGGTCAATATTTATTCTATCGTAAGTTCGCCATTCAAAAACATGCCAGGTTGATTGTGGTGGGACTTGCGTTATACACGTATAGAGCTAGTACGCCATATCACTGGGATACATGTGTATATTGATACACGCACATACAAAACATATTTAAACATTCAGGCATGTTCTACAAAAGTATTGAAATTGAAATATGAAAAGTAAACTTTTTATTTTTGATGTTCTGGAAAAGTAGAAAATATTTGTATTGAATATTGAAATTCAAATGTAATAAGAAGAATGCAGAATATACAGAATCTGTAATTCACGAGATCTCAAATCACGTGATTTCTAAAAATTAAACACAGTTATATTATTGCTTTGTAAGTCGTAAGATTCATGACATTCGAAGTTCGAATAAAATATTACATTGTGAACAACAAAAACTTAAAAAAGAGTAATAAAAACAGCAATAATAATAATTTTTTTTTGGAAAACACGTGGTTTGAAATCACCGTGATTTCAGAACAGGCCTGATAAATAATTTAAACTGAAGTGATTTCAATTGTTATCCACTTCAAAGTGGAATGTAGAACATACCGGATTGTTTTCAAACTACGAAATAAAAACATGCTGTAAAGCCAATTAAGTACTTTTTATTCATTTCTAGAACATATTTTATTAACAAAAAAGTTTCCGTCACTGCGCAACTACAAAAATAGTTACTTTTTACTATCACATCAACGGATTATCGGTATTAATTCCCAAGTTTTTTTGTAAACATACAGTTCCTTATTTATTTAGGCCCAGCGGACGTTTTTAATTATATTTTTTGTATCACATTAAAATTTATTTCAAATCTGCTCTTTACACTAACATGCCAAACACTAAGTTTCTAGTTTTATCTAAACTCAAAAATTTAATGTGTTGCCTATTTTTTTATTTAAAAAAATACACAACGTACCTTCAATTGTTTTTCAAGAGCTTCAGCTTCTTCAATTTTCCCTATACTACGATAATATTCAGCCCACTGAGCACTATAGTCTTTAGATTGTTGGCCAACAACAGCAACAGCCGACGAAGTACCACTACTAACAACAGTTGGTGTATGAATACCAGCACCACCAGCAACAGCAGATGAAAATGATGCTGTTGAGGCCGATGATTGTGAAGCCTATTTATCATTAACAAATGAAAACGTTTTAAAAAGTAATTGAGTTTATATGTTTTCCAAAGTTAATTGCAGTTTTATATCGTTATAAAACATCTAAACATACAAAAAACATTTAAAAAAATAATAGAAACAAACTACTTCAAAAAAAACGTAATATTATTTGCCTAAACTAAAACTTTGTGAAGCGTTTTATCTATTTTGTTTTGGTTATTTTAGAACACTAAACACTGATACGAAGTGTTGACAATTCATTAGAAATTGCAAATACATTGATTGTGTTTGGGAGCGTGTTGTTAATCAAAGCATACCTTCATTTGTTTCTCAATTGCCTCCGCTTCTTCAATTTTTCCTATGCTGCGATAGTATTCAGCCCACTGTGCGCTATAGTCTTGGGACTGCTGACTAGTAGGTTGAGGAGTTGGTTGTGCAGCTGGTTGGGCTTGTGGTTGAGGAGCAGCAGGTGCCTGTTTAGCTTTAAGTTGTTGTTCAATCATATCTGCTTCTCGATGCATGCCCATTGATCTTTTCAAAGGTTTAATATTATTTTAAGTACGCATAATTATTTCTTTAAACTTACTTATAATACTCAATCCATTGTTGTGAATAGTCTGCAGACTGTGCTGCCGCACCAGGTGCTCCTTGACCCATACCAGCAGGTTGTTGCTGTTGCGCCTGTTCACCCCAACTGCTGGCTTGTCCATAACCAGCAGCCCACTGTTGTTGATAAGCAGCTGCCGCTGCGTTTGGATCATTGGGATTATAGCCTCCAGCGGCACCGCCTCCGCCACCTTGTTGATGTGGAGGACCACCATTAATGGATTTGCGGTTTATAATCGGCAGTTCCATATTAATTTTTTCCGCAATCATTTGTCGTGCAGCTTCCACCTGTTCGGAGGTGCCTTTGCATTTGAACAGTTTTTCTGATGGCGGATTTACGGCATTACGATCCATTTCGCAATAAGCACCAGATTGTTGATTAATTAATTTTATGGTTTCGCCACCACGTCCAATAACAATCTGTATGATGAATGCAGATGTTACAGTATATTAATAATGAAATATGTACATATTAACAGTACATATTTAAATATGTATGTATATAGAATTATTTTAAACATTTCAAATATTTAGAAAAGATTTCGATATAAATATATTATTTTACAGTATAACAATAGTCTTTTTTATTTAAAATTCCAAACAATTATTACTTACACCACATTTTGAGGCAGGTACCATAAATGTTATTTCCTCTCGTGCCGGCTGTTGAGCATGATTAACACCATAGCCATAACCGTAGTTGGAGTTGCCATTATCACCACCATTGCTACCGCCTCCATTACCATTACGATTTCTTTGCTACATTATTTACAGTATAAAATAAGCATTCAAATTTTAAAATTTAATAAAATCTAATCAAACTGACCATAACATTGTCAATAAGACCATCAATCATACGCTTAGCATCGTCAACTTGTTGTCTTGTACCTTGTATTAGACATCTGCGATCACCGGGTTCGTCGTTTTTGCCTTGTATGAATTGTAGTTTACATCCACATTCTTGTTGGATTTTACGTATCATATCACCACCTTTTCCAATTACAACTCCTACAGCTATTTTGGGAACAAAAACTTCGCATTGCTCTCCACCAATATTACCACCAAAGTTATTGTAATTTCCTCCACCACCGGAACCATTGTTTGCGCCCATACCAGAGCCGCCATTATTGCCACCCATACTAGGTCGATTGTTGTTCTGCTGCTGCTGTTGTTGTTGCAGAGCGTCTTTTTGAGCTATTAAGTCCAAAACTAATTGTTTGGCATGTTCAATTTTCTGAGGATCACCAGATATACGCAAAGGTTTCTACATCAATGAAAATTAAAAGCAAAAAAAGTTGGGAGTAAAATTTTAAAGACCTTATAACTCAAACGTTGAAATAGTGACTTACAATAACTTCTTGATTGGGCCCTTCCTGTATAATAACCATTTTAGCTCCGGTCTTTTCTTGGAGCTGTTTGATGGTATCGCCACCTTTCCCTATGACTAAACCTACTTTGGTACCAGGTATCATAATTTCTTGATAAGGGGGATATCCTGTGGGACCTGGAGGGGGCATATTTATAGTCAAAACTACTTCAACGTTGCCACCACCACTGCGATTGGATAACTGTTGCATAACTTCACGACCTTTGGTCACTGATTCTCGGGAACCCCTTAGAGTAATAACACGATCGCCTTCGGATTGACCCATCTGAACTTTGCAACCAGAATCGCCTTGTATATGAGATATGGTGTCGTTGGATCCTCGACCATAAAATGAGTTCATAAGACTATCAGGAATGCGTACTTGTTCTTCGCAAGTATTTCCCGCAGTAGCAGCTAAGCGTGCTGCAACAGCTGCTGCTTGTGCAATGGCCTGTGACATATTACCAGGTCCACCGCCAGAAGATGAACCACCACCACCACTCATATTAGAATTGCTGTTATGGCCGTAATCATTCGCGTCCGGGCTGGTGAAACGTTTATTTTCTGGTCCTGAGTCAGAGTCGTCTAATGAACGTTTGAAGCCAGCTGCTCCGCCAACGTTGCCGCCGCCACCTGCTTGTTGAGAATTCGGCTGTATTTTAGCGGCAATCTTGTTTAAAAAAAATCAATGTAAGAAAGGGTATATATAAATATTATTTCTTATTATCTCCCTCTCTTTCCAACTTTATTCTCGTTCAAAACTTTAATCGATTTTTTTACAGCAAAAAATTAATTTCTCTAAAAAAAAATAAATTTTACCTGTTTGGCCCGTTGTAAAGCTGCTGCAAAAGCTTGCGATTGATTTATATTATTTTGTGCCGCTGTTGAACCACCAAAATCTCCCATATTTTATCAATTATATCTTTTATTAAAATACCACGCGTGTTTATTACACCAGTACAAATTTTTCCTCAGAAGGGCGGAAGACTTTTTGCACTAATTTGTTTCCTTTTTTTCCACTTTAAATAATTAGAAATTTCACAGTATTCCTAATGTATTTTGTAATACGTTCAACAAATTTTAGTTATTTCAACAATTTATTTGGAAACGCTCCGTTATTTGTATAAAAAATTAATATTTTCACAGCACTTTCCAAAAGTTACTACAAATGCGGCATGAAAAAATACAAATGGCGGATTTAAGAAATATGTAACAAGAAGAATAAACTACGGAAAAAACAGAATCGCTATGCAATCTATAGAGCTGTATTTTCCAAAATTGATTCGAAAGAGTGTGGCAGCATAGAGAAAATTTGTGTGGTATATCTGAGATTTTCGAAAACTTACAAATAAAGTAATATAAGGTGAAATTTTCGAAATGAACCATTAGTCATTCTCATTTTAATGAATGATTAAAAATTAGATATATGCGAGTGATGTTTCTCATAGCTAAATAGCACATTAAGGCTAAGTTTTTTTTTATAACAAATATGCTTTGGAATAGCTTAATAAAGCTGAATTCTATACCCAAATAACTCCATTCGCTTTCACGCTTTTGTTAAGCTCAAAGCGAATTGTTAATGGAATAAAAAATAATAATAGAAATTTTTGTCTCAACAATAATTTATACAAGGTTTACTTATTATATTACATAATCCTTTTAGCCAAAAATATATCCCTTTACCTAAAAAGTTTTGGGGTTTCTGTTTTGTTTTTTAAATGTTGATCATAGAAATAAAGTAAAAGCCCAGGACCGCGACCGACAAAAATCGGCGCATTATATATACCACGGCGGCTACGTAAGGCTTAAGAATTGTCAACATATCAAAATTCCATAGCGGCTTTATGTCGATTAAGTCAGGCGTATTCAAAAACAAAATTCAAATTTGTTTAAAGCTTCCTTAAAATACTGTTATATATATTTCATAATAAAATAACTGGGAGAGCCGGCTTAATATTAAGGCAAAAAACGCATTAAAATATCGTTAGTATTAACCGTAGAATAATTAATTACATTGAAAGCACTGTTTTAATTACAGCCATTTAAGCGTCTACCCTGTGATTTAGCGCGCATTAAGTGTTTAACGGACGAGTCCTTCCTTGTGAATTTGCTAATTAATTGATTATTAATTGATAGCTTAAATATGTGTAAAAAAGCGATATCATTAAAAAAGTGAAATGTTTGTGTGATATTTGTGCATAATATTAAGCCTAAAAGGTATTTTTTAACAGTACGTTTTGTTTAAACATTTCAATAAGAGAAGTGTTAGTGCGGTATTAGTTTGTCTATTGAAAGTTGTGTCGTGTGTGTTGTGTTGTGTTTTAACTAAATAATAAAGACAAGTTGCAACGGGTAAGTTATTAAGAAATAGTAATAGAGTTTATTTACTCAATAACAATTTATACAAGTTTCAATTATTAAATTCCATAGTTTGCTTAAACAAAAAATTTCCCTTTCGCCAAAAAAATTTCCCTTTACTTAAAAAAGTTTTGACGTTTCTGTTCTGCTTTAAATGATCTGTGGTGTTTAGTTGTTGTTTGTGTTTGTTTAGTTGGTTATAGAAATCAAGTGAAAATACGATAGAACTTTTGTTAATTTGTTAAGAAAAAGTAAATTTTAAAAATAATAAAAATGCCTGCTGATCTTATTGGTTACCTTTATGCAGCCACTGTAGCTGCTGGTGGTATTATGGGTTATGTTAAAGCTGGTTTGTTTTCCAATGCAAAGTGTTACTTTGTATTATTGTGCAATACATAATTTACTTTGTGATGTGTTTCCTTTAAGGTTCATTGCCCTCCTTGGGTGCCGGTTTAGCGTTTGGTGCCATACTTGGTTTCGGAGCCCACTTAAACTCCCAAGAACCGCCACGTCCTCTATTACAGTTGAGTACATCATTGGCCTTGGCTGGTATGATGGGTGCAAGATGGAATCGTTCCGGCAAACTGATGCCAGCTGGCATGATTTGCATTATTTCGGTTGCTGCGTTGATTAGAAACGTTATTACATACAATAGGTATTTACCATTGCCAGGCAGGAACTAAAGATTTCACTTGAAATGAGTACTGTTTTTCCATTTTAAATTTATATATTGGTCGAGGGTCTGCATTTTATACAGTATGTACAAATATATTATTTACATCATGCATATGTATGTGCTACGTGCTGCTATTATAATAGCAATTTTAAATAAAGTTATTTCAATAAAATATAAATTTTTTTAATTAAGTTTTTATTGTTGTAGGTAAGCTATTCTATATACCTACATTCATATTTAGATGCATTTCGTTGATGCTTGTGCTAACTCATCATTAAACATTTACCAAATATTTTATGCTTTATTCAATGGTACAAATGCAATTACAAATTATAGTATAAGTAAAGTAAAGTAAACTGGTTGTAGTGAAACAGACCAGAATCTTAGTTGGGATCCGAAGCCAGAACCTCCTATTAGGCCAGCACACTACTCATTAGCCGATAACTGTTTTAAGAATTCCCCTGAAATCACATCTATAGTAAAAGCCCAACGAAATAATATATGTATGTATACTTATGGCCTCATTCACAAACGCTTAATAAAGTTAATGTGTAGATTAAAACCGGGTTTCCCATATAAAAATCCAACATTAAACCTACAATAACTTTATTAACCCTTTGTGAATAAGGCCATTCGAATCTAGCGGCTTCCACTAAAAGGTGTTTCATTTGAAGATAAAGAAGATTTTGATTCTGATTTAATTTTGATTGCAATTACTTTATTCGAAAATTTGAAGTGCCTGCCGGGTATTCTTCACGTGATAGAAGCCTATGCCAGACGGACAGACATCTTAGCGAAAACAATAGGGTTCCGTTCTTACACTTTGTGTACGGAACCTTAAAAAAGCATTAGTGGCTAAATTGACAAATCGGGAGAAATGATAAAAATAAAATGTAAATTCTTTTTGTTTTTGTAGAAACGAGAAAGTATGAAAATAATTTATTATTTTGATTCTTAAATCTTGATTCCAAAAATTTTTTTACACACAATTTAACCCTAAATGGATAACGCACGTCGGCAAAACGCATAACTTTTAAATTTTTTGATGTTCCTTTTTCGATTGTTACGATAGAAAGTTATTATGTTCACTCAGTGTGCCAGTAATTTTTATTTTTTGCTGTAAATACTTTAAATTTTACGAGAAATTAAATCAGTTTTGGAGTGTATTGTGTTAACACTTTCCGGTTCTAAGGACCATGAATACAATACGTTTGGTTGTACACATGCAATTTCGCCCTTGTCGATGACAGAGAGCTCTCGTAAGCAAGGTGGGAGCCAATCTACGAATGTGAATTTAATTACAGCCAGCCGAGTATAATTATGGGATTAATTAAAAGGGAATGAAAATGATCAGGAATGATTTGGGTTGTTCGTATGTAGGCTGGTATGCAACAATGCTCACATTTAAAGGAGTTTCCGTTAGCAAATTTAAATACGTAAATTTAATGTGTACTATAATATGTAATTCACTTCCAATTTATTAGAGTATTTAAGGTACATAAGTTTGGAGGTAATTATATATGTACATATAATTAATTTAAGTGTATATAAGTAGAATAAAAATTATTTTAAATTTAGCGGTAAATACAATGAATTTTTTAATTTTAAGAAGGGACCGTAAATAACAGTTACAGAAAAAATTTAAACTCAAACTACCTGTGTTAGAGTCCACGGACACTTATACCGTCTCATACCAATAGATTCGTATGGTCAAGCTCTTTCAAAATCTACAGGGAGCTTAAAAAAACGATCCCATCTCCACAGTTAAGAGTTATTTTTCAACGGAAAATAAAAGACCAGAAGATGAAACTCTTGTAAGGAGTTTCGTCTTTTAGCTCTAAAATAAAACTAATTTTTTAATTTTTTTTATTTATTTCTTTTATTTTTTTTATATTTTTCTTTTGAGGAAATAAAATAACGAAAAAAAAAATTATTTCCTGAAGAAGCCAATCAACGATATTTGCGAAATATCGATAAAAAATAATATACGTTTTTTATATAAACTGACCTAAGGCTTGAAAAAATTACTTATAATTATACCTTAAACAGTTCAACAATTACGTATAAATATTAATAACTATTTTAGATGTTTTTTTATATTTTTCTTTTGAGGAAATAAAATAACGAAAAAAAAATTATTTCCTGAAGAAGCCAATCAACGATATTTGCGAAATATCGATAAAAAATAATATACGTTTTTTATATAAACTGACCTAAGGCTTGAAAAAATCACTTATAATTAAACCTTAAACAGTTCAACAATTACGTATAAATATTAATAACTATTTTAGATGTTTTTTTTTTATATTTTTAATTCATTAATTAATTAATAACTGTTATAAAATAATTTTTTGATATCGATAACTGTTATTTACTGTCCCTAGTTTTAAGATGTTGATCGTATGATCGGTAAAAGGCAAGCATAGAATTAAAAACGTGATTTCCAGTCGTGTCCTTCATATTTTAATAAAAAAGGGACTTAACAGATTGGAAGTTTTTAATTCTACGCGGCATGTACTAAATTTTTAAGTACATAATAAGTGTGTTCGAGTACACAAAAGTTTTTACAAATTTTTACTGAATTTTAGTGCATTTTACTAAATTGCGTTCGTTTACTCAAGTTACAGTAAATGAGAACACAAATTGAGAGCGTAAAGTGACAGTTCTTGGCTGAGAATTTACTAATTTTTACTGCAGAAATTTCTTGTAGTAAAATTTAGTAAAACAGAAAAACATATGATTCATGGGTAAACAAACAAAAGTAGGAAATTAAAAAGCAAACAATTTGTGAAAAAATTATTAAAAAAAAAGAAAATTTGAGACAAAATAATAGAAATTAAATTAAATAAATTGTTTTTAAACTATTCCTTCGTTAAACATGTATGCATATGCCTTTTAAAAGGAAAGGAGAAGGGTAGAAACCATTTATGGCCATTTTCGTTGGAGCTTTTTTTTGATAGTAAAATCTTTAATTTACTCAGTAATTACTCATTTACTGCATTTTACTGCAAAAGTACTCGAACACACCTAATATTAAAAGCCTAGATGAAATATTTCAATAGCGTGTGTGTGTGTGTGTTTTTACATGTACGCGTTTGTTCAACGAAATTGCTTATTGAAAGTTGCTGTAGAAAAATGCAGAAGCCAAGAAAAATATGTGACATGAACAATTTTAATTTTCCTGTAAATAAAATAATAATTTACCTGTTAATAAAACAAAGTTTTTAAGAAATTAGAATTGAAAATTTCTGGCGGCAGAAAATGGATCAACACAAAACAAGAAAAATCTTTGTTTAGATTTTTTCGTGTGACAGAGTCGGCAAAACAACGACAATACCATGCCGTCTCGTGTCACCACTGGGCTTTGTGAAGGAACGCAATGTTGTAGAATCAAATAAAATAAAAATAAACATATGGAATAGATTACAGATAATAATTTGTTTATAATTTCTTAAAATATTCGTGTTATAATAAATATTGCATCGAGTACCAACAAGAAAACGAGTTGAGTAGTCCAAAGTGTAAATATATTTCACCTGTTTCCTTAATCTTACTAATTTTTACAATTTATCCGTTCGCGTACTTTTTTGGGCAACAGCTTTTTTTGATAGTACATTTTTCAGTTTACTGTAAAACTAACCGAACGCAGCTAATGCCAAATTTGCAGCATGAAAAAAACTTATTTTAACTATAATTAATTTTTTAGTTTTAGTTTCAAAACCGTTTTTCCACTTCCTAATGCATATTAGATTTTGTTTTGACATTTTAGTTTTCACTCTCTGCACCAAATTTTTAATCCCATTCCTTTTCTTAAATGTTTTACGTAATTTGTGAACATCCCCTAATTAGCGTGAAAATCCAATTTAAAAGCCTTTACAATATGAATTATGCATGCATATTTTTGTTTAATCACAGATTTGATACTTTCAAATAGCGCGAGAAAAAGAAAACCAATACTCGATTTTCATTTGTAAATTTTGATTTTTATTTCTCTTCAAATTTTATTTGTTTTTATTTTGATGTTTCTTTTTTATTTATTATTTTTTTTTAATTTTTATTTAATAGTAGTATAATTTACAATTGCTTATGCCAATTTATGTCCAATATCTTAGAGAGGGTAGGGTGTGTTTTATGTTTTTTGTTTTGCTTTTGTTTTCATTAAAATTAAATTAAAAATAAAATAATATTTTAAAATCTTAACATAACGAAAGAGTATATTTATAATATACAGAATATTTATATAAAATTAAATTATAATTTACAATAAAACATAAAACAATAAAAAATATAATATATGAATACATTTAATATAAAATTAATAAATTCTAGCTAAAACTTGATATTTTGTTAAGAGTTTTTCTAACAAAAAGAGGGTTTTGTCTTTTGTTTTTTTGATTTTTGTTTTATGTAAATATATATGAATATATATTTTTTTTGTAGTTCCTTATCAACAATATTCAATTTGAATTTAATTGAAATGATAATTAAAATTAATGGCAATTACTTTATACAAAAATTTCCTTTACAATACACAATATGCGACGGACGACACGCTACGGTCAGTGATGACGATGTTGGTTGGTTGATTGGTTGATTGGTCGGTTGGTATTAAAATTAATAGTGGATTCAAATGGACGGGTTGGTTGCTTCAGTGATGATGATAATCATAATGATGATGATGATGATGGATGGTGGTGATGAGTTATGAATAAAAACTTAACTAAACTGCTTTTTGTTTAAAATAAGATTCTATAAGATCCTCTACGGCAGCATTAAAAGTTAACAAACACATCAGTTATTTTAGTTAAACATCAGCCATCATCAAAACGGAAAGACTTTCCAATTAACCACTAAATAAAAGAGATTAGAGAAAAGAAAAATTAATATTTTTATAGACATAATTACAAATAAATGTTTAATTAAACAAATGTAAAAGAGGCAGGCAAGTTTGTTAAGTCAAGGCAATTACAAAAATTTAAATACATAAATGCATGATTTCATAAAAATCCTGTGGCCTTTTTGTGCCCCACATGCTGTTGTGTAAGTGTAAATCCTTTTTATTTTATATGCATGTTTGTTTTTTTTAACGCAATTATGTTTTCCATTTTAGCTTAATGAAATTGTACTCAGATGATTATTTCAATTTCATTTAGCATTTTTGTTTAATCCTTTATCCATTCCATATAGCAAAAGGTTTATTAGAAAATATTTATTATTTTTCAATCTATTTGAACCATTTTAGTGTCAACTTTTTACCGGTTTTAGTAAATAGTTTTTATTTTGAATTTCTGATACTGAATTTGTTGTTTCTTTTTTTTTAATGAATTTTAGAATTAGTTGTATGCAATTAAATCCTTTATGTCCAGGCTACTTTTAAATACGCAATTAATTTATGATTCATGTTTGTTATGTTTGTTTGTTTTTTGTAACTGTATTTGAATTTCTTCCAGTGTAATTTTGATGTTTTGTGTAGATTCGATTTTCCTTAGATGGGGGCTAAAGTGTTTTAAGGGTGTACTAATTACGAGTATAATTATGTTTTATGTTGACTTTTGTTATGCAGTGATGCGCAAGCTGCGAAAATAATTTCAAATTAATGAGTTTCAACTGATTCTACTGGATAGAGCGAGCACGAGTGTTTGCAATGAGTTTTCTAATGTCGTTTGAAAATAGAAAAGAGAGTGAGTTTGATTTAGAAAGAAACTAAGATGTATGTAATGATGGGAATTAAAATGTTTCGTGATTTATGTACGTACAGACTTCAAAAAGTAGTCGTATAATTTATGTATGTAAAATTTTATTGGACTATCGGAGGCGCCTATTCAGACTTATGCCGAAGTTCAGTCAAATTTACAAAAATAGATTTTGATTGGGACTGTTCTGTAAATCACAGAAGTTCAAATCACTTGATTTCAAAAACTAAATTGTTATTTTATTTTGTTTTATTGCCCGGCTTAGAATTTTTATTCGATCCTCGAATATTATAATTCGTGCGATCTACAAAACTCTAAAGGGCCTCAGACACGTTGCTTGCAGTCACATTCGTGTACGTGTGCTTGCTGGCTTGATGTTACCACGCTTGACGACCCACCAAGCATTCATTTTTACTCCGATTTTGTGCCGTTCGTTTGCCTAAAAAAAATATAGCAATGTCGATAAATAATGAAATGTTAATAACAAAAATATTGTTTAATAAGTTCTAACACTTCTCTTTTCTTTATCAGTCATTCCTTTGTTTTTCTTTTAATTCCAACACTTTTTTAAGCGAGTAATTTTTCTAATTTTCTTTTAGTTCCAAATTTTTGCACAACTGTTTACAATGAAAATATAATTGTACTGAAAATTTGTTCGTGCTTGATGGGGTTGCACTATTTATTTATTTAAAAATTAGTCAATGTATGTATATAATCCTTACAGACTAATAACAAGATACAAAAATCATATTAAATTACATGAATTATAATAAAAATTTATAAGTTATGAATTAGGAAAAAATGATTTTATGCTTTATAATATTAGAATTCAAAGAAAAATCCACAATTTCAGACAAATAATTATATTGGGGATATAATCTAGTGAAAGGATCAGCCATAGCATAATTAGACCTACAAAACTCAATAACAAGAGGATTATAATGGCGAGTACTACGGCAAGGAATATTAAATTTAACAGAATTTAAAAGAAATTCAGAGCAAATGTTACCATTGATAAGGTTTATCATAAAAGAAACATTTAACATTGTACGACGACTTTTGAGAGTAGGAAGGTTTACTAATGCTAATCTGCTAGTATATGAAGGCAAATTTGTTGAGGAACTCCATCCATGTTCAAACAACTGACAGCAAGCATGCCAAAAATCAAAATTTTTTGATTTTCCATCAAGCGTCGTTGGTGTCACACATACTATCAAATTTTCACTTATACTATAACCATGCCTAGCAAGCATTTTGAACGTGTCTGGAGGCCTTGACATGTGATTTGTGCTTTTGTGATTTACAGAACAAATCCGTATATTTGTTTTCGAGATCAGTCAGCTCTGTGTCGGACAGATGGAGTTGACTTTATTTTTGTTATTTGTTTTTATAGCGGTCATACTAAGAGAAGCTATGTGAAAATTTCAAGTGTCCGCCTATTTGTTTTTTTTAAAGAGCAGTAACACTCGGGCAATTAATATCCCAGCGGGAAAACTGGTCATTGATTACATATGTAATGGAAGATATGATGTATTATTTTCCAAAGCAAAACAATGCGATCCTTTCGAAACGAGAAGGTAATTTGATCACACACGAAAATTACACATTGCCTACCACGTGTATTACCACTTCTTACGAAGAAGGAATGTATTGTTTTTGCTTGTTCATTATTTTCCTAAGACATGTTCTGTGTTAACAATATTGAATCCTGGAATGAAAGTTATACATGCTGTACATTACTCTCTCGTTTACTATTCATTACCTTTTGCCGCTGGCATGACTACCAACCAGTAGATGTGTTACCTTATTTGGAAAAAGGGATAGTGAGAGAGGACAGATGGTGAAAATTAAAAGCTAAATTGTTTTACAACTCATGTTAGTTTTTACATCAGTGTTGCAGTGTCTCTACTGTCAAAGCTTTGTATCCAATATTTTATTAAATATTTTGCTTCGCTGGCGATTCTTGCTACAACATCGACGAAGGAGGACGCAATGTAGTGGTGTCTATCAATTAGTGCCGGCACTCTTCAGTGGCCAGTGCTATCTATGCCTTCGTCACTTAAACAGTTCAACAACAATAAATACAATGGCACACTAATGCCTTGCCTGGAACTGGGCAGGAACCCACGTTCTCAGTCATTATATGCTTTGTAGTCAGCGCACTAACTACAGTGGGGTACACACTATTTAGGGAGCCCCGTAGACTAGTAGATATCGTAATAGACTATTAGTCGAGGCGTCGCAGGTTCGATTCCTGCTTAGACTCTGGGTGTTTCTGCAGACAAGCCAAAATGGCTTCGCGGTTTGTGTTTGCTCTTTACATTGCATTTACACATGAAAGTAATTGCATGAAAGTCCCAATACACTCACACTTTTTCACTAACACACTTAAAGTTTTTTTTTTACTTTCCACTCAGCTTTCAAAGTAATTTTTTGACGTTTTCAGAAAGTAAAATGACAAAGACAAATGGCAAAATTTTAATTGCAAATTTAACTTATTTTGTAAGTATATTTAAAGAATTATTATATTTTTTCTTCAAATATACATAAATAAGACAATTCATGCTTTTTTATAGCAATAATCTCATTAAAATATTAACAATAATAATTCTACTCAACTATTGCCCGATAAATTTGTTTATGTGATAATATTGGTAACTCTAATGAGTAGAAGAAGAAGTATCAATTTTTTGCAACTCTTCGCTTCGACATTTTTAAAATGAACTTTCACTTTCTTATGAAAACGAACAAGAAATTTTCATGAAAGTCAATTATTTCGCTAAAAATTTTTATTTATAATGCATCTACAAAAATTTCAAGAAAGTACTTTCATGTGTAAATGCAGCGTTAAATAAAAAAAAACTCGAACATGAGTGACAGTTTTGCTCAAATTTCGGCTTGATCGACAGTGTGAACACAAATTTCGTCAGTAAACAGTCAACCACAGAAATTTTTGCGGTTGAGTGACAGTCAGCGACCATATTGGTTTTGTGAATTGATAGTGTGTTCCAAAAAGTATCAGTCCAGAGATATTTTTGTAGCATAAAATAATTTTCTTAAGGAATTTATAAATTTTTTTTTTTAATGAAATGCAAGCTTATGTGAACGAAATCCCATCCAAAATTTTTTGATCTCAAATGTTTAGCAGTTAAAGTATAAAGTCAAAGTACAACATTAAATAACACAATCAATATTTCATTTAATTTTGCGACATGGTGTGATACACATTCCAAATTTTCAGCCTGTGTATGACAATCGACTGTTCAATTTGCTTTTATGAAAATTCAACTCTGATCAAATGAAAAATCGTATCGTTTAGAAAAATTTTTAAAAAATGACAAAGTCTTATGGTATGTCAAATTTATTGTCGTCTTCTTTGTCATTTTAATAACATTTCCCTTTCACACTATCACACTTGCACGTATTATTACAGTTTTTGACAAGTCTTAATACAAAGTATTATTAGTGTGAAAGGCCCTTTAGAAAACCCCGACGACAACTTGTGCAAGAATGTCGTTAGCGACTATCTGGCCAGCTGAGTGGGTGCCTACGAATTATGTGAGGCTTCTAGGGTTAAATATATTTCTTTCTTTTGCCGTTTGGAGACCCAGGTGATGGCATTATTAAGTACCGATTGTGATGGCGCCAATTGGGAATAGTGATGGTTATTTTTTTGTAATTCTTCAAAAAAAAATTAATTTCATTTTGGAATTGTTTAGAAATGTATTATTGTTTAAATTAAATTTTAATGAAATGAGACAGCCAGAAGAATAAGAAGAAATAAAGCTAACAAACTACGGAAAAGAAATGATGATAAGAAACATGCAAATCATTGGATTTTATGTGGAAATATGATTATATGGAAATGCGAATAAATGGAAATACGACTAAATGAAAGTAAAAAGATTATTTTTAAAATATTTCTCTGCAGCATGAGCGGCAGGGTATTTGCTTTAAAATTTATATATATATATATATATTTTTTAGCGGGTAATGCAAAATGTTAAACCACAAAAACAAAAAAACAAAAAAACAAAAAAAACAATAAATCGAATTACTTTAAAGCAATTTTTATTATTATTAGGGGTAATTATGATGACTACGTATTAGATGGAATAAATACTACGGGCTACTGTACGAATAAGAAAAGAAAAGGCTGATCAATATTGCTTTAAATGAAATTATATTTTTGGTGAAGGTGATTTGTTGGTTGGCTAATTGTGGTTGGTGGTCTACTTTAAGGGTAGTTTTTGCATTTAAATTTTTTTATTTTTCTAAATTTTTAATTTCAAATTTTTATCTGAGGCGTGTAGTAAGTAGTAGAGTATGCTTTTGTAAGAATTTGTATATGAAATGCTTACCGCACATTCGTTACTAAAATCAATTTTACAAGTCTGGGTTTTTGAAATTTGGAATAATTTGAAACAAAAATGAAATTTGCTTAGTTGCATTTGCTTGGTTGCATTTGCTTGGTTGCATTTGCTTGGTTGTTCATTTGATTTGTGTGCGTAACCTTCGTATGAGTTTTTGTGTTTTAATTTTGGGTCTTCTCGTGGTGCTAGAGAATAAATGAAATGATTCAAATTGTTGGTTGTTGGATGGTGGTGGTGGTGGTCGTGATGGTGGTTGTTGTGTTGTTGATGATTGAGAGAATTGTTGCAATGACGTTGTTGCTGTTATATCCTGTTGCTGTAATTGTTGTTGTGGCTGTCGCTGATGTTTGATGGTGGTTAGACGTTGTTGTGTATTGTCAGCAATAAAATTTGTAACATATTGCGGCGTTTGTGGTGGTGGTGGTGTTGGTTCATTATTGTCATTGTTATAATTATTGTTTTGTCTATTATTATGATAACTATTATTATTGTTATTATTACTACGGGATGCTGATGTTTTTTTGGTGGCAGTGTTGGAAATAGTGGTTTTAGTTATGAAATAAGGATTATTTGTATTTAAACTACTACTACTGTAGTTATCGTTAACATCTTCATTTGTTGAAGATTTTTCAGGCGTACGTTTAAGAAATTGCGAATCAAAGTCGCTAACAGATTTAGCTTCTTCTCGCGCCTCTTGATTTTCTTGTTGTTGTTGTTGTTGTTGTTGTTGTTGTTGACTTTCTATATTTTTAGTCAACTTTAGTTTGGTTTTATTTTCATTTATTTGAAAAATTTCAGCGGCCGTTGTTGTGGGCTTTTGATTTTGAATTTTCTTAAAATAACTAGTAGAGGTGGATTTACTGCCATAACGTGGCGTAGCTGTGGCAGTTTGGGGCAAGCCAGTGGTGGGTAATTGCCGCTGTAGCTGTTGTTGTTGTTGTAGTTGCAAAGCTTTTGTTGTTAGGGTTATGGACAACTTACGTTTTAGTTTCTCTATGGTCTCATTGCTCTCATCATTATCTTCACCACCATTGCCCTCATTATCACTGTCATCTTCGTCGTTGTTTTCATCCGGTTCCTCCTCTTGGTTGAGATTTTGTTGGCCATTATCCTCACTGGCGGCATTTTGTAGACTGTTACTATAAGTTTTAGAAGGCAAAATTGTTTGTCTATTGTAATTTTGTTTGTTATTATTTAAATAGTGATTATTTCTACTATTATTACTATTATTTGCTTGCAATAATTCTAAAAAGTATTGAAATTGTTTGCTTAAACTTTGCAAGAGTGTAGAAGTAGTAGTTGTTGTGGTTGTTGGAGATGTTGTGGTTGTGTCTAATAAAGTGTTGTGTAGTGTCTGATGTTGTTGCTGTATGGTGGTTGTATGATGTTTTCGAGTACTTTCACTGCTACTGCTTATGCTAGTTTTAGTGCTTGTCTTGACCACCACATTACCCTGAGCCGATTTGTTGCCTTGCGGCTGCGCTTGTTGCAATGTTAGTTTGGGATATGTATGACGACCACCCATTAAGGATTTTTGGGTGGTCGTAATTGTGGCTGTTGTAGTCGGTAAATTTTGCCATAATTGTGCCAAATGCTGATAGGTATTTCTATTGAATGAATTTGTATTGTGTTTAGTATCTGTTTCTGTTTCTCTATTGTATTTAATTAAGTTTAAAGAATTTTGATAACCATCCTTAGTTTTAATTATGGTTGCATCCACCTTATTATCGTTACGCAAATTAATATTTTTATTAAGTTTTAAAGAAGAGTTAAATTCATTAAATGGTTCGCTTAGATATTGCTCATCATCATTATCATCATTAGTAAAGGTTCGATTGTTAATATAATTTTTATGCTTATCATCATTTTCATCATGATCGCTATTGTTATCTTCGTCTTCTTCCCCTTCCTCTTCATCACTACTATCTTCTTCATTATCATTTTCCTCCTCATCATCATCATCGTCGTCTTCATCCTCATCTTCAGATTTGGAATTATAATCCGAATCATCAGTAGAGGCCTCATTGTTTCTTGTATAATTTACATTTATATTTTCAATTAACGCAGTGTAGTTTTGTAGTTTGAATTGTGTTTTGTTTGTTTGTTGTTTTTGTTGTTGTTGTTTTTTTTTTTTCAAGCAAAAAATTCAGTGTAAATTTGTTTGTAGGCAAAATAGTTTTGTTTTTTGTCAAAATTTTTAGTTTTAGATAGTTACAGGAAAGAGTGTAGAGTTTTAAAGTGTTGAAAGAGGTAGAAGTGTAAAAAATAAAAGAATAAATATTTTGATTAAAAAAATCTTGTTGCTGTTTATTTTTTGTTTTTAATAATTTTTTTATATAACGTTATTATTATAGTATTGCTAGAGTGCTAAGAATATATTTTTTTTAGTGCCAAAAAAATTTCGGTTTTCTCATTTGGCCAATTCCTTTTGTAATTTTCTTACCCATTAAATAAATTATATTTAACGAAAAAACAATTTAAAATACTTATATTTTTGTGCAAAATACTTACTTGTATCCTAAACGATATTGCTGACCATAGTTGGGTATTACATTTGAGGGCAAAGGTGTACACCGTCCATCCAAACAATGCTGAAAATTTTGAGTAAAAACACACAAAATAAATCACAAGTGACGATGGGGGGTTTCTTTAAAACTCACCAAATTGTTGCCACACGATGAACCTTCGGCAGCCGGTCTATAGGCTACACAGTAACCTGTTTGAGCATCGAAACAGAATAGTTGAGCGCACACTCGTTCATCTTTAAAGCAGGCGTAGGTACCACGATCTCTTCGGCACTGAGCATCTAATGAGAGCAGTGTACCGGGCAGTGAACGTCCTAAGGCACTGTCTTCATGAGGTGCATTATGCAGACATGTTGCTGTATCGCCACTGTAAAGTTTTGAAGGAAATTATTTTTTGTATAAGAAATTTTGTTGAAAATTTAATTTCTATAATCGTGGATTGTGTAAAGTTCGCGTTCGGTTGTTGAAAATAAAATGTAATCACACACAGAAAAACATCATTGTAAAATCAACTAAAACAAGGTTGATTCAACTAAGTTTCCTAAGTTTCAATCAATATGCAGATCACAGTCTACTTCAACAAGATTTGGACTCATTTCAGTCATGGTGTAATTTAAGTTTGATGATGCTTAACTTGAAGAAATGTAAACGTATGTTCTTCTAAAGTAAATTATTCTTTGGGGAACCACCAGCTAGAAAATTGTGTTACAGTGTTGGATCTTGGAGTTTTGTTGGATGCTAAGTCGAACTTTATGTTGAATCAACATAAATTTAATGTCGAATCAACTATTAAGTCATTTAGAATTAATGTTACAGCCATATTGAAATAACATGGAAAGATGTTAAAATTACAGGAAATTCCATGTTAATTAAACTTGGTTGCTGTATTGAAATAACATTTGCGAAATGTTGTTTAACAATGGGGCAGGCAGTTAGTAAAACGCATTTAATTAATTTTTTTTTTTGGGTTTACAAATATTTGTTTCTTAAATACTCGTATATTTAACCATTATTAATTAATTATTCAACAGTTCGTCTAATTGGGAACCTTGTGTCGTATTTTGAACAACTGGAATGTTTACTACATATAATATTTCCGTCTTCGTCACTAACAAGATTAATATTTTCTCCTCCGGTTGATAAATTGTTCACAAAATAATATTATTTTAAATTTTTAATCGCAGTATTTCCCAAAATTAATATTTTACATATTTAGTCAAACATTAACACTTTTATTAAAAACAAATTGCAATTGATTATTGAGGAATATAGCTTGTTCCTATGCGCATTTCACTTTTCCTAATGCAGATCATCAGGGAACTTTACCCAAATATTTCTTAGAACAACTGGAGATATTATATTAAACTTTCATTCGTCAAAATTTCGTAAAATCGTCACGTTTGGCACCCCTAGTGATTGAACGAGTTGAGTCCAACTCCAACACGCATACACACGTTGAACTTATAACAACTCTCCATTTTGATGGGAGTTTAGATAGATTAAAATGCAATGCTGACTGACTGACCTCTTATTCTATTTAAATGGTTAAATTTTTTATAAATTGAATAAAACTTGTTTTTGAAGAATATTTTTAATGGTCACTTACTTTAAGAAATGATGAAAACTTTGCACTGTACAGGGTGACCAACGAAAACCTCTTTCTGTATGTCTCAAATCGGACATTATATAACCATCTTCCCAACGGCAACGTTGAGCGCCAGGTCCTCCCAAATAACTGGGTGGCGGTGAACCATCATGAACAGCACCAAGTCTGGCAAAAACAAACAATAACAAAACAAAAAATTAAGCATAAATAATATGTACAAAATATTTAATTTAAAAGCGGATGTAAGAAAGAGTATATAAATTCCAATAAAATGAAAAACACAAGACAAGTTAAGACAGGTTTTGGCTCTTTGTAAATTGTAAATTTTGTTGTTGTTGTTGTTAATTTTTAACGGACATTTCAATACCCAATTAACAATTAATTTGTTTATTAAATTATTTGTATTTCACAAAACTACAAAAAAAAAACAAAAAAAATAAACTGATGAAAAAGTACTTACAAATGGCCCACTTCATGAGCAGCCACAATGATGCCGCTGAAACCGCCAGTATCCTCAATGATGGCAACACTGTTGACTTTTTCTAAACGTTTGTTCACCACACAAGCTCCACCGACATAAGCAAAGCCTGATTGTATTTATTCAAATAAAGCGAAAACACAAAAATTTCAAAATATTAATAAATTAGCGCTCATTTGAACAAAAAGGAAGTTGTGTTATTAAATGTCTCACTAAAACCAGTCGTGTTGCAAAAGAAATAATTACAAGCAATTTAATTCAATGTTTTTGTGTTTTTGTTAATTTCTTTTACAAACAATTAGTTTTTTGTGTACAAATTGTTAAAATAGTTATTAAATAAAATATTTATATTAAGTATATTATTAAGTTGTATACAAAGCTTTTAATGTGTACGATTACAAAAGTGTGGTGAGTTTGTGTAAAGTAAATCTTAAAAAAAATCTTCAAACCAATTTAATTTTTTTCTTATAAACCAAAACCCCTCTTCATTTCGTATTAATTTTTATTTAAAATAAAATAAGCATATTAAGCTTTAAAATTGCATGCGTAAGACTAAAATATGATGGCATTTAAGTGCAGTGTTCACAATTCAGGCGATCGATCGAATCGACTCATCTACAAATTTTATATAGAAAGCACTCAAAAAAAAGTGAAAGCTTTTCATATATACGAGTACATACTCTAGACGAATCGACCGTCCGAATTATGGAAATCAAATGTTAAAGAAAGAAACAATATCGAAGATATTTAAGAAGCTGCGAAATATACTGAAAACTTATTGGTCTGGTCTTTCGCCTGGAAAATGCCTGACTGTAGAAGAGAATATGTACATGTAAACATGGAATAGAAGAGATAGATACATATTTCAAATAGATGAATTTCAAATGCTTTTTTATGCTAAAGCAAAACGAATTTAGTTAAGTTTACGATAATTATAAAATAAGGCTTCCAATAGCGAGTTAACAATTTAGTGTTTATATCAGAAAATCACAAAATGAGATTCAAGAAAAAGTTTGCTGTCATTGGCGTTGTGCAACATGTTGGTACAACTCGGTTGCCCACAAACTAAACAATCTTGTGTACACTAGATTCGGGTCCAATTCGTTTAGTCGCTCATTTTAGACAAAAATCTTTGATCAATAAACCCTTTTAAATGATTTGGGTTCGATGAAAGGTTTTTGTTTAAAACGAACGACTGATTGAACGAGTTGGACCCATGTCTAATTTTGAATGGGTTCGTTGAAAGCTTTGTGTCTAAAATAAACAACTGGACGAGTTCGATCCAGATTGTAGTCTTGCTTGTGGTATTTCTAGGCAGATTATAGATCAAACGCCTGGTACTAAAAAACAAGGTACCTTTGTTGACCCCGATAACTAATAGATTATTAGTATGGAGGTTGCTGAATCTGGCTGCTTCGGCAGACAAGCCGAAAGCAAAAGAAGCTGACAGAAAATGTAATACATTTCGGTAGCTGTCTGCCGATTACAAAGTTTGCTTTAATTCCAGCAAATAGAGGCAAATTGATGCAATGGACGACAGTAATTTCCAGTGGACTTACGTTGAGAGAATCATGAATAAATTGATCGCGTTCATAATTCCTTGATGACGAGAACTTACAGTAGTAAGCGCCAGGAAGAAAATGTCTTAGCAGATGTGCTCTTTTGGCAGCAAATCATTTCAATATATTAAATATTTTGCATTTCAATTAAAAACAAAATTGTTACCTCCCTACGGGAAACACCTTTCAATAACTTCCGAAAAATTTGAAAAATAAAAAAATCATGAGAGCCGGAAAGAAGAATTAAATTTAAAAGAGAGTATAGATACTTGCAGTATATATTGAAGATTATTTTACACTGTAAAAAAAATATGATCACAATTATTTTGACATCATACGATTATTATATACACACACTTATTAGAGACTCTGAAATTTAAAACTTTTTACAATAGAATTAAACTGTTTTTTTCTGTACACGTGATTTTTTTTCTTGATTGTTCAAAAGAAAAACAATTCTTGAATAGAATTTGAAAAAAAAATCTTAATTACAACAGAGCGTGCGAGTTAAAATTTGTTTTCTTTCAATCATTTTCAGTTGCGTTTATTTATTACCTGCTGTACCGCGATTACAATTTCCATATGCGGAGGTGCGTCTGCACATATCAAGTCTAAATTAAGAAGTTTACACAAAGGTAAGTGAAAAAGTTTTTATAATACTTTTGATATTTTAATGCAATAAAATGGAAAAAATATATATAAAAATAATATGAAAATAAGAAAATAGAGGAAAAGAAAGAAAAGAAGAGCATAAGAAATGAAAGAGGCATTTAAAGACAAGGTATGCCGGTGTTGTTTTGCTTCGAAATAATCCTTCTTAAAATTTATTAATGTTTTACACTAAAGCCGTACAAACTAACTATGTATATATTTTAAATAACTTTATATTATTTGTCCAACACCAACATAAAGCGCATGAGTATGTCCTAGAAGGTTTTACAAGACTAATAGCCGAAATCGATAATAGACAAAAACCTTTGACCAAACGCATATAAACTAAATGGGTTTGATCAAAGGTTGTTGTCCAAAACGAGAGGCTGAACGAGTTGGACCCGATTCTAATTGATAACAATATGTTTTATAAGTTTTTCAAAGAAATTTTTTTAGTTAAACGACAACTCTATCACTTAATTGTCAGTGTACCAGTGACCGAACAGCAGAAAGGTTCGATTAAAATAACTCTCCGTTATCTTAAAGTGGGTTACACACCATCGAACATGAGTGATAGACAGGTTTGCTCAAATTTCGGCTTGATCGACAGTGTGAACACAAATTTTGTCAGTCAACCACAGAAATTTTTGCGGCTGAGTGACAGTCAGCGACCATATTGGTTTTGTGACTGATAGTGTGTTCCAAAAAGTATCAGTCAAGAGATATTTTTGTACCATAAACTAAAAAGCTTTGAAGCGGATTATAATTTTTTTAAAGAAATTTATATATTTCTTTTATGAAAGGCAAGCTTGTGTGAGATGTGAAGACAAAGTAATACAAAAAGTTGTTAGATAATAAGAAAAAATTTTTCTTAGCAAAAAAAACGCATCCAATTTTCGTATTTTCCGTGTTTATGTGTCTAATTATTTTCTTGAATGACGATTCAAGTGTCGAACATGATCGATAATTTGAACAGTCAACACTATTATTCAAAACTAGACTTGTACCATCTTAGTTCCTTTTAGTGATCGATCATTTTAGTTCAATCCTTAAATTTGAACTATATCGTTCAGTTAGTTCGACCGCTCTTTTTAACGATGAACTGATTGCATAATCTTTGTGGAGCCATATGAAAACTTGGTAACCTTAACTGCTCCTGCGGTGATTTTTGCTGGTATGGCAAAGTTTGTTTACATTTCATTATTTATAACTAATTAATATCTGAATTCAATAAAAATAAATTAATGTGACTTTTTTCGTATTTTGTTTAGAAAAAAACAAAGATAACAGTTTTTGTGTAGATTAATTAACGAGCTTTGATTTTTCCGCCTTGTATTTCTCATCTACGAAAACAATCTTAAGCGCACTTCATACGAAATGGTAAAGGATAATGAAGTTGGATTATATTCTAAAAGTTATTTACACTGCTGCACTATGGCCAAGGGTGTAAGTTAGCCTTGGGCAGATGAGTGACTAAAATACTAGTTTAATCTTTTGAACTATCTGTCGATTTACAAACTATTGAGTTAAATAAACGTGATGATGGCGGTAAAATCCAGTGAATTTAAGGAATTTTAGGAATTGATAGAACGGAAAGGAACTACTTTTTTTTTAGCAATTTTGCTGAAGTTAATCGAACACACGAACAAGGAAAATTTCCCTTAAGTTTGTACATGATTTTAAATGAATCTTTAATACTGGGAAAATCGTTCATTTGGTTCACATTAAAGTGCTTATTAAATCATAGTTCAGCATATTTCGGATAATCGCAGAACGATTTATCTAACTATTTGATTTTAAATACATGCAACAAAAAGCTACTTGTAACAAGAACTTTAAAAATTAGAAATTTTATTCTATAGTATTTACTGGGGCTTTGATTTCCATGTAAATACATGTTTTATGTTGTTTGTCTAAATTCGCCGAAAACAAAATATCTTTACGAATCACATTTTTTGTTTAATTTGGATTAGTAAAATTCATAATTTCAATTTTTTGGACGAATGAAAGAAATTTGCACTATACAAATTTATTAAATTTTTTTTTTGAAATTTTGTAAGATTTATTTGTTTTCATATAAAAATTGCCCGAAAAACATTTTTAAATGCCAAGCCGATTTATTCAAGTTGTTGTGCACGGGGCATCATAGTTCAAAACTGAACTATTTAATTTTATTTAGTTCACCTCGTTCAATTCATTGAATCGTTCAATTGAACTAGTTCATTCATGAACTACCCAAGATTATTCAAAACTGATGAATTTTTGACTGTCACTCAAGTTCGATAGAGAGTACCCCACTTTAAAAAGTTTTCTGTCTTCTTTGTTGCACAACAAATTCACAAAGTAGACCAGAGATGACACGAGATAGCATTCTATTGTAGCTGTTGTTATTCTATCTCTCTCGCACAAAAATCTGATATAACATGATACATGAATTGCTATCTGTTCAAAAAAACTGTTCAAAGCCAAAACATAACCTCATTTTTTCATCTCTGGAGTTTAGTAAAATTTCGCGTTATCTTTAGACACAAACTCTATTCTGTGTTTATGTTCAGTTGTGGAGAGTTCCTGCCCCGATAAACAGCTTCAACGAACATTTCTTGATGTAAAGTCCAGTAGGTAGTTAAAAGACGTTCGTCAACAGGTCAAACCAAAAGCAATAAAATTTTGTATGGAAAAAACAATTAAGTTAATTAAAATCCATTAAAAGGTCATCCACAAAGCATAAATTATACACATGACTGACTGACATTGACATTTTCACCGGAAGGTTGCCTGATGATTGAATGCTTTTGTTCAAAGAACCCGACTTGGTTGAAAGTTTTGCTACAAACGTCAAACTTCAAATTTCACTTTAATCAGGAGTTGTTGTCCGATCAATTTATAAATAGTTAAAAGTATATTAAAAAAAATAAAAACTAAATAAATAAGGCTTAGGACAAAATTTCAATCTTCCATTTCATACTCATGCACACTTTATAGTTGAAGGGCATATTTTTTCGATTAATCCCAAATATCTAATTACTCTTTGCTCCATGACTAACCCGTTTGTTTGCAAAAAGCTTTTGTGTTTTGGTGTTTCCATGATTCAATAATACGGGTCTGTTTAATAGGCCAGCTGATTTTTTTTGCAGCGTTGTGTTTTTTAATGGTCGAACATTGTGAAACTGTCAAAAGTGTTGTGTTGAAGTCAGTGATGGAAAATTACATTTTTCTTCGGTACAAAAAACATTTTAAATAGTACTTTTTTTCACCACCACAGTACTAAATTGAAATCTTTGTAATTTTTTCTTTATTAACTAAAACAAATAATGAATTATATTTGCTCTTGCGTTTATATTATATTATCTCAACAAACACAATGGTTTTATCTGATACCAAACGTTATTCTTAAGCCTTTTTCACACCAAGATTAAGGCTTGAGATTAAAGTTTCAAATCAAATTGACGTTCAGTTGAGAGTGAATGGTAAATGATGCCGACCTGGATGTTAAACCACATTGATCTTCTTCAAGACTACGAATATTTAAAAAAGTACGGGCTGTCCGCCGAGAAGGATACTACTTTGTTTTGCCGCCATTTTGGTAAACATTAGTCTTGACAGTTCATATTTGGCAGTCGTGAAGTAGACACGTGGCAAATTTATTATGGAAAAATATTCGATAACCCAACGTGTTTTAATCGTTAAAACATTTTATAAAAATCAATCACCGATTACGGTGACGATAAGAAAGTTACGTGTAATTTTTTGGAGAAACATCCTGCCAACAAAACGCACTATTTATCGTGTAGTGAATGATTTAGAAGAAAGAGGGTCTGCAGGTAATAGGCCCAAGCATGGACCACAACGTACTGCAAGATCGGCTGAAAACATTATTGCTGCTCAAGAAAATGTTCAAAACAATCCATCAATCTCAATTTGACGCCGTGTCCAGGAGCTTGATCTTCAAAAAACAACTTTGGCCACAATTTTGCACAAGGATTTGCATTTGTTTCCATTTAAGATTCAATTGAGACAAGAGCTTCTTCCACAAGACCATTTACGCCGCCGTACATACTCCAATAGGATGTTACAGCTCGCCCATGACAACCCCCATTTTCATGAAAAAATCATAATGAGTGACGAAGCACATTTTCATTTGAATGGAGTTGTGAATAAACAGAATAGTCGCTTCTGGGCAATGGAAAACCCTCACATTATTCACCAGTCACCTTTGCATCCATTTAAACAGTCTGACAGTCTGGTGTGCAATTTGGTCAGGAGGAATCATTGGATTTTACTTCTTTGAAAATGAAAACGGCGTAGCGGTAACTGTGAATGAGGAGCGATATCGTGATATGATTGAAAACTTTTTAACGCCACAACTGCATGCTTTGGTCGTGATTAACAAGTGGTATCAACAAGACGGTGCCACATCGCTTACAGGCTGGATTACAATGGAATTATTGCGAGACCTCTTTCCACAAGTTATTTCAAGAAATGCTGATGTTGATTGACCTCCACGGTCGCCTAATTTGACTGCTCCGGACTTCTTTTTATGTGGGGATGTCTGAAAAGCAAGTTTTATGCCAACAAACTAGAAACGCTTGAGCAACTCAAACAAAATATTCGTGATGAAATTAATGAAATACCGCGTGTAATGTGTGAGAATGTAATGAAAAATGTGCTCAAAAGGGTTTCGTATTTGTGAGGCTGACAGAGGCGGACATTTATCTGATATTGTATTCCAAACATAATTGCCGACATTAAATAAAACATTTATCAATATAAGATCCATTCTCTTTCATTTAATCAAAAATTATAAACAAACAAAGTAGTATACTTTCCCGGCGGACACCCTGTATAACATCAACGCAAATACAATTCATTACATGTTTTTAGTTAATAAAGAAAAAACTGCCAAGATTTCAATTTAGTACTGTGGGGGTCAAAAAGTATTATTTAAAATATTTTTTTGTACCGCAGAAAAATTTAATTTTCCATCACCAAAATATAAAATACAAATTTCTTCAACTGTTTTTGACATTTTTGCAATTTTATACACAAACAAAATGCCTGTTGTTTTTTTATTGTTGTATTGTTGTATTGTTGTATTGTTGTAATTATGCACAGACCTGTTATTATTGGATCATGGGTGTTTGTTTCATTATTATATTTTATAATTTTTTTAGTAGTTATTTCCCATAATTTTTGTTTTCTTTTGTTATACTGTATTAAGTGTCTTTTCAAAATAATTTTATATTGCTGTTTTATTTTAATGTACACATAAATATGTCATACTAGTTTTTTCATTACATTTAAATGTGATTTTAATTTTAACTACTTGAAATATTTAGTTGGTGTCAATACCATTGAGTGAGTGCATTATTATATAGATATAAAATAACAACCACTAACTATTTTAAAATTTTATAAAATTTATTGATTAATAAGCAATAGTTGTTGAAATATTTTACCGGCTGTGCCTTTGGTACAACGACCTCCTTTACGCCTTCGACACATATCATACCTAAATTTTATATACAGGATAGTAAAGGGGATTTTAAACAAGATTTTTGTTTTTACATATAAAAGAGAAAAAAAAGAAAGAATTTTTAGAGAGAGTGAGAGAAAGAGAGATAAGTAAAATAACATTAAGGAGAAAATAGTTTTTGGCTTTGAAATTCATATTATTTTTGGATTTTTTCTTTAAAATGCATTCCAGCCAAGGAACGCTTTTAGTGGTTTTTCCATTAAGTCAACTTACTTTGTTATGGCCACAGCTATATCATAGACAGGTAATCTTCTCTCACGGAACAAATATTTACCCATATCGGTTAAAGCAGCCGCCGAGTCAATGGCATCTCTGCCAACACGATTTCTTTCCAAGTAAGGTGTTGCATCACGTCCCTTAAAGCAAAATAATAAAATAAAAATAACATTATTATATTTAACATTTAAATTTATCTGAATTTTTTTTATGTTGTTTTCTTTGCATGTATTATTTGAACTAGTCTCGGTAATTTTACTTAACCTTTTCAGCTAGATAATCTCTATTGGGGTTAGTTAATATTGAATTCAATTCATTTTAATTGAAACTGCTGCACAAAAGTATTCCAATAAAATGATTGTCATAAAAGCAAATGGAAGATTACTAACAGAGGCTCAGCTTGAAAAAGGGGGGGGGGGGATGTTATAATTTCAAATACAATGGAATCTTCCGTAATTGGACACCTACCGTCACTGCAGATTCGACCGTTGACGGGCAGTGTCCGCCTACGGAAGATTTCATTTCTAAAGGTCGAGATTTATCTGCTTTTTGACTATTATATGAAACTTCAACGCAATTGCAACCCGAATATGTACAGTGTTTGACAAAAATAAGTATACAGCTATTTAGTTCGGAGATTATATAAAAATAAAACTCATTTCAGATTTTTGGGGCCAAAGGCAGTTTAAAATATCAATAAACAAAATTAACTCTATTCTTGTATTTTTTTAATCTGTAAAAAAATAACATCACAAAATCAGTATTTAGTTGGTTGTTCTTTTGTTTTTTATTAGTGTATCCAGCGATCGACTCAATCGACCGCGCTCTAGAAATTAATTTTAAACATTTAGACAAATACGTACGATAAAATCGACTTTTTAGAAAGGGCAAAAAAAGCAACATCACACAAAAATAAAAGTTAAAAAGATTTTAATAATAGTTCAACGTTCAATGCATAAAACATGTTAAAAGTTATTCAACAAAAAAAGCTAAAAAAACGAATAAAAGTATACATATTTTTAAATTCATATAAAAAAAATATGCAAGACATATATAACAAATATCAGGTATTTCTTTTGACTTCATTTCAGTATTGTATCAAAAATATATCATTAGGCATATATATTTGGGCATGATTTAGTAATTATTGTATCATTATTTAACTAGTGTATCCAGAGGTCGACTCAATGGACCGTATTTTAGAAATTAATAATAAACATTTACATAAATATATATGATAAATTACAAAAACAAAAAACATTCTAAATAAACAACTTAAAACTTTGGCTCATTTCTATGCAAAAGCAAATTTGACAAACACACATGCACACTTTATTTATTTTTCAAGTTAAAGCTGATAGTACATGCATGTGTAATAAGTGTGCATGTATTTGTAGCAACTTTAAACGCTTATAGCTGCCTAAATGTTGAACCGATTTAAATAAAATTAAGATTGTGCACATCTACGTAAGAACCCATTTAAAACTATATAAATCTTTCCAAAATCAGTTCTGTATTACGGAACTAACAAAACGTGTTTGCCTATTAATAATATAGATAACTTTTTGAAGTTGTGAATGCTTTGAATCAACCAAATGCTGCTACCATTCTTCCATAATAATCTTTCTTTCATTGAATTTATGAATAAAATTCATAAACCAAATTCATGAACAAAATTCATAAATAAAATTCATGAACAAAATTCGCAAACAAAATTCATGAATAAAATTCATGATTAAAATTAATGAATAAAATTCATAAATAAAATTAATGAATAAAATTCATAAATAAAATTAATGAATAAAATTCATAAATAAAATTCATGAATGAAATTCATGAATAAAATTAATGAATAAAATTCATGAATAAAACTCATGATGTTTTTTTTGTTGGTGAGCGGGGCACAGAAGAAAACCGGAAATAAAAAACGGCAAGTTTAGAAATGAATTTTTCTTTGTAAACTTCAAAGGAAGTTTTTGTTGGATTTTTAGTGGTATTTGATGGTCGATTTGGTGGGATAAAATTCAGAGTGTTGGCAACACTGCAGCCATTTCTTGACAATATATTTTTCGAATCATTCTCCTTTCGAAATATAAAGGATTCATTGAATCCCAACTGCATAGCGATCTCTTTCAAGTTACGTTTTAGAATATTCAGGTACAAATATTTATCCATAGCTCCATAAATAAATACAAGATGTCTGCGTCCGGTCATGGGATTGTCCGTCTAGCAGAGAGTAACTTATTATTAAAGCACTTGGAAAACAAAGGGACTTAGAAAATTGTCCGTTTAATGGAGGTGAGGAGGTGTCCGGTAGTTGAGTTTTCACCGCACACCAAACAGCGGTGATTTCTAATTTCAAAGCGTCTGTGAAAAGAGTGTTTGAATAGTCAAGTTAAAGAATGATAAACGAACGCGGTCCCCGAACTAAACGATCTATTGATTAGATAGCATTTACAAAGAGCCGCAGATTTATAAATGTTGGATTTAGGCTACAGAGCAGTTTGGTCGCTCTTGATGATGATGATTCTAAAGATAAAAAACTTTCGAAAGATAATTACGTTTTATGATTTATAATTTTTATATATAATTGAATTGGACAGTTTTTTAAAATCAGTCATTTCGACAACCTTAAATTGTGACAGCTGAAGATCGTTGATTTATCTTTGGAATTTGGGGGCAGCTTAATTTATTATATTTTTATATATATGAAGTAAACAGATAGAGAAAACGACACGAGTAGCCGTTGAATGGAACACATTAAGGCATTAGATCGAATGCCCTTGAAGAAGGATTCCTATTACACTTTCCGATGAGAGTGCGTGATTAGATTTTTAGCGCGATTCTTGCCTGATTTTTTTTTTAATTTTTTCTTTTATTTTTTGAATTATTTTATATGTAGTTTTATTTTCGTGAGTATTTCGTGAGCGTGAGTATTTCGGGAGCGTGAGTTTTCGCGAGGGTGAGTTTTCGTGATTGCAACTATTTTTCCCCTCACGTCAGCGTGCATGAACATGAGCCACAAACATAAGGTCATGCATGAGCGTGCTCATGAGTAAAATTTTGTATATCGCGAGCGTGCATGATGCTCAGTGAAAACTTACTCACGATCCCATTTCTAATTCCAATATGTAAGGCAATAATAAACTCTCTTAATTCTCGTGTACTTCATAATTAAGATAATATTGAAAGTGGCAGCAACTCTCTAAATACTTTTCTAGAACTTTGTGTTTTAGCGGGTAGAACAAAACGCGTAACAATAAACAAGCAACACTTTAGCCGATAGAGCAATTCGTGCGGTCATGCCTACTAATTATTAATTGCTCTATTGTCTTGTGTGAACCATTTCAAAGCCCATTTTTAGTTTGCTTATTTTTATATTATTTGTTAGTTGCCAGTGTTGCCATAACATTAAATTGATGGGATGCTAAATAGTTAAAAAAAACTAAATTGCTCTACTTCAGTAAAACGAACTGGCAAATTCAATTTCATGGTTTTCATTAGTTTCATCAATTTCATGTATTAACATGAAATATGTTTGCATATAGTTAAGCAACGTAGCCCTAACTTGGTTACCTCAAGACACCTCTCGACTTTTATTTTTTTTTAGCTTTCAGCTCCTTTTAAAAATCTCATAATACGCCTTTAAAGCTGCACTCTTTTAGTAGTTGTTGGTGTCATTTAAATTGTATAACAACAAAGTGAATATTTACAACCGCACAAATGCACCCATCCCTCTTCAACCAAAAATAAATGGCATCAAGTTTTATATGCAAAATAAAACATCAATAAAAACGTGATTCAATTGACATTTGAAAAAAAATTAAATAAAACGATTAACAATTGTTTGGATTCGAGGCAAACTATTTATTACATATAAAGAAGACCATGCACGTTGCCGGGTGTATTCTTTATTTTTGTGTGTTAATTGTTAACTAATTTCAATGTGAAAATGTTTTTGGAATGTTAATTCTGCTTATACATATTCATAATAGCTAAACTGACGATAAACATTTCAAAATGTTGTCATATTTATGCAAGTGAGTTGGCAAAGTTTCTTAAAAATGTTAGAGGACTAAACTAAACACTGTCGATGAGAAAATGTTTTTGTTTTATGTAGAAAAAAAATTTTAAAACGTTTTATAAGATTCCTGTAGAGTTTTACTTGTATATGGGCAGCTGGTTATTTACTTTCATCTAAATTTATTTGGAGTGGATAAGTGCAAAACGGTGCTCACAGGAGGTGAAAAGCAGAGATTTGAACACATTGAATGCCTAATGAATATCCCTGATCATACCTAGCTAAAAAATAATTAAAAAACCGATAACAAATCGTAGTTGCTAAAATGCTGGTTTCAATTTTAGACTTTTTATTTTTTTTGGGGAAATTGCAGCTTCTTTAAATTTTTTTTAATAACTACAAGTTTTTCCTAAGAAATGTTTTTCCTATGGAAATGTTTAAAGTTTTATTGGCATCATCTACTTTAAGTTGTGCTTTTTCAAAATAATATTTTTTAATCCTTCGCTGCATGATTTAATTTCCTTAAGGATGCAAATTTTTTGGCATGTTATGCTTGTTATATGTATGTTAAGTTTTGATGCCAAAAATAAAATTTGGTTCGATTCCGATGGTTTTAAAAGAAGTTAAGAAACATTGCATATATGCATTTTCATGCAGCACATTCGGCAAACATTTGCCCAAAAAAACGTAACCAACAGACAACCTAAATTTGCATTTTCTTTAATTACAATTATTTTTTTTTTTAAATATGGGTTCGCATTTATTTTAAATAATATAAAAATACTCTTTTGCGGCATAATTGACTTCATTTTGTGATATAAAAACCAAGTTAAATCACTAGCCCTAAGCAAAAATAGTGGTTACGTTTTTTTGGGCAAATGTTTGCCAAGTGTGACCGTACTTTAACAGTAATACAACCAACATGTACACAGGGTTGGCAGGGAAAGACAGATTAAATGTGCTAGATTGTAAAAAATAAAGTGCTAAGATGTTCTACGGTTCAAAATTATATATCCTTTGGCATAATATTCTTTAATTTTCAAGGATATGTGGGCTGAGATTATTATCATTATTTCGATCTATTGATTAATATTTGTAACAAGAATTTATAGGCTTAAGTTCCAATTTATAAATTAACAAATAACAAAATGCTTGATTATATTCAATATTTTCCAAATTTTGTTAAGCAAAAAAGTTTTTTATTGTTGAAAATTTTTTTTTTACAAATACAGTGTAAATTCGCTAATCCGGACTTCACTAATCCGGAATATTCGGTAATCCGGACAGAATTTTGCAGGTCATTGCGTATTCTATAATCCGGATTGATTGCAACTCTATAGTCCGGATTGAATAACAACCTTTTTTATTTATTTTTTTATTCAAATCACAGTTAGAATAATGTGATATGAGTATGTTTTGGAACGTTGCACATGTGTTTTTAGTTTAGTATTGATGCAAGATGCCTTCAGTGAAGAGAGCACACAAGACTTTATCTACTTTAAAAAAATTAAAAATTTTTGAAGAACTGTACAAATTAATATTTATGTTTTTATGTTTAATTTTGCTATTAATTATTACAATTTTTAATAAATACATACATGCGTAGTAATCCGGATAATTCGCTACTCCGGATTGGGGTCTGCAATCAATTATCCGGATTATCGAATTTTTACTGTATGTGTTAAATATTCCAGAAGAATCTATCATTGTGACGGCGAAATATTGAATTTGATAAAGTTTTCTGTTATAAATTGGACCTTGAGCCTGGGATTTTGGGAAATTTGAGAAATGAAAAATCGCAAATTAGGGATAAGGTATAAAATAAAACTGGGAAGCCTGGCCTGTATAAACATACAATCAAGGCGTACTTAACCAGGTGACATCATTACAGCAGCTGACTATTCATTGCGAATGTCAAAATACACACAAAATACTTTTACTTTTTTTTCTGTATCTGTTTGCTTTGTTTTATGGGTTCGAATTTTGACGTACGCAATGAAAGTACACAAACAAAAATGCCTGTTGTTTTGGTATTGTTGTAATTGTTTTCCTAATGCTGTCGCCTAGTTAAATACACCTTGCATACAATCATAGCAGCCCGGTTCAAGTTACATATGTACATATATATCTGTCATATAAACTTCATGTAAATATTAATTGGATGTATCAAACTAACAATTCGCATGTAATAAATGTAAAAATATTGTCTGATAACAATTTTACTTTGTTCCTTTCTTAACACACTTGCTGCACATATCGCTTTAAATTTACCTCACTTTTTATTTTATTATTATCATTATTACAATATTATGATTCTTATTTATTTATTTATTTAACTAATTTTTGATTTCCATAAATCATTTGCATTAGATTTGATATTAAAGTCTCTCTGGTGCGGGCTTTGCCGCTTGTTAAATTAACATTAATATTAGATTTGTCAAGTACACTTTGAGTTTGCAGACATTTACAGTGCACAGTTTTTAGTTAAATATACCGTAATTAGTTAATAATAATACATACTAAAAAAACAGAAACCGCTAATCTAAAATGCTAATAAGATTTAACAGAAATTTGCAAAAAACTAACAAAAGAAACAGTTGTTTTTAAATGACAATATTGACAGCAAACACGTGAGCGAGAGCGGTAAGAGATAATTAAATATACATAAAATACTGGTATTTTCATAAACAATTAAAGTTTGAAAATGTTAATTTATGAAATTTTTTCCTTATTTACTTAGATGTCAAAAACACCTGCTATTAAAGTCGTGCAAGATTTTATGTTAAAGGAGAATAGACCTTATGGCCTTAATGATGTATTGGAGAAATGCGGCAAGGATTTGGGTAAAGCCAACATACAAAAGTAATTATGGAAAAAAAGAGTTTTGGCTAACAAAGAATAGTGTGTAGGGTAGTGTAGTGTATATTAATTGTTTTGATGTCTTCCAGAGCTTTAGATTCCTTGGCCAGCAAAGATGTATTGATAGCAAAAACCTTTGGCAAGCATAAAATCTATTTTGCCAGGCAAAAAGTTAATCCAGCCGAGGTATGTACTTACAAATTGGCAAATACAGTACTCTCGCGATAATATGAACTAATTAAAATCGAGCCAAGTTCACTTTTGCAAGATTGTTCATATATGCGAATGGCATCTAATTAACATCTACAAACGTTGTTGCCATTCAAATAAAAGTTTCGTATGTTAAATTTTTTATTTATTATTTATGGGATTTAAAAACACAACAATTTATTCTGAAAAAAATTAAAAGCAAACTTAAAGTCATTAGCGAAAAAATCAGTGATTTTCTTTTGCTCAGTCGCCTTTAAAACGGTCCGCTTTCTTAACTATCTTAATACATTGAAATCTTGTTGATCAACCATTTCACTTTCGGCCCATTTCAATGCTTTAATAAAAACTACGAATGCTTCCCCGAATATTGTAGATTTTTTCACCCCAAATTAATGCCCTAAATTAGTAACACTTGCAGCTTTTCCTAATTGTTCCAAAAATTCTGAATTTTCTTTTAAAGTTAAAAACTTATATTTTTTCTTTTGCATTTTAAGAACTTTTCACGTTAAATTTACAAAAAAAAAACTTATATGGAATTCTAACTGAATGGGTGCATTAACTAAGACGTATGTACGTGTCTGTTAGAAATTTTGATTGACAGCTGAAGGCAATTTAAAAGATAACATCTAGAGGAACCCCAAAATTATTATGCAGTTGAATTAGAATTTAGCCACAACCCTGTTAATTTAGAGTTCAACTCTGTGTAGATAGACAAAACTCGTAAAAAAACAAAAATAACTTGTTTATATTTTAAAGCTTTTGCTTTAAGTTGATACAGTCGAACTTCCCTATAATGAATCTGCATGGGACCAGAAAATCACTTCATTATAGATGAACTTCATTATACAGAAATTGTTTTTTTTGCACTCTCATTTTAATGTTTTATAAAGTGCTGGGAAGAATTCCAAACTGCTTAGCTACCTATCGTATATCTTTTTTTCCCTCAACTTCCAACTTTATTAATTAATAATAATTTTTTTCAAAAGAAATGCTACTTCGCTTAGTGATGGGACTTTATCTTTTCATTATGTTTTTTCATCTTTTGGGAATTCCCTATTAATATTATTACTTTATTCCCGTCACACATTGTTGTTAGCAGCAATTTTGATTTAGCTGCACAATCCACTTTGCACGATTTTTTGTGCAGATAGGTCAAAAATGCTGTTATCTTAAATGAATGTTTGTATATACATGCAATGTAATTTTTAATGATGACAACTTGCGATTTGTGTGACTTGTTAGATATTTTTTTTAAATCATAATGGCTTCAGTTGGATGTTTATATGAAAAAGTGGCCACCGTATTATTTTAATGTATGCAGCTAACATTGATTTTTTATATGAAAATATTTTGAAACTGCCAAAAAATATGGTAGATATGCAGATATACAAAGTGCACTTAAACAAGATTTAGGAAGAATAATTACAGAAAATATATCGATGGCGTTTAACCAAATTCGTTTTTCTGCAGATTTTGTAAAAATTAGTTGTTGATGCCAAACTTTTCCCTCTGATGTACTTTTTCTATAGTACGAATTTCCAATCAAAATGTTGATTTATTTGCAACTTATTCGCATTTTTTGTTTAGTTTATCTACATACAAGTTTTTTTTCAAGGCAAAATGTTTTATCTACAATGTATTTGCGAGATTTTCATAGAAGTCGTTTATTAAAAATCTGTAAGAACGTAATTATTTTAAAACGAATTTAACTTTTCTGATGAATATTAATACGCTAATTTGAAATATGTTTTTAAAATGTTTCTATGTATCTTCACACAGTTTAGCGGGGAAAAAGTTCGATAATTGGAATGGGAGATTATTACTTTAGGGAGGGCTTCATTGTATAGAAGTTCATCACAGAAAAGTTCGACTGTATTTTAGAGTCGTCAATGGAAGTACGAAAGTGTTCATATTTTGGGGTGTTCATATTATCGCGAGTGCACTGTATTTTAGTAATTTTGTAAATATGTATGTATATCTATTATCTTTTATTTAGTTAAAGAGAGAGATACAATCTTTAAGACAAAAACTAAGTCAAGCTGAAAATAATTTAAAATCCAAAGAAGCGCAACTCAAAGAACTGGACTTAAAGTTGAAATCTTTGAAAAATGTAAAGAATCTGACAACTTTGGAAGAAGAACGTGTCCAACTGTTAGATGATATACGCACAACAAATGAAAAGCTAAGAAGCTATCAAGCCCAGGAAGCACAAGCCAAGGTAGTTAAAATGACTATCATTCGTTAATTAAACATTTTTCATTTCCTTTAAAACATCTATTTCATTCATTAGTATTCCATTCAAGATGTCAAGAAAATTGAAGCGAAATACGAACGCGTCTCTGTGGCTTATCGTAAACGCAAACGTATGTGTAACGATATGTTGGATGCCATTATGGAGGGTTATCCAAAAACTAAAAAGGCTTTAATAGCCGACATTGGCCTAGAGACAGACGAAGAAGTTGGTTTTAATGTGACTGCAAAGCGTTGAACTGCGAGGTGTCTGTAATAAATTATAACATTCTAAACTTTATCTCTGGAATGTGTGTGTTTTTTTTTGTCTTTCTTCAATTTATGTCATATGTCGAGTGACAACATATTATCTATTCGTATATTTTTTTTTTGACTTGTCAAAAGTATTTATGAATGTCAGTGAATTTATTTTATTTTACACTGAATTAATAATATGTAAACTTAATAATTTATGTATATATTTAAGTGCAGTGAAGAACAATTTGTGTTTTATTTTGCGGGCCACATTTTAAATGCACATTGGACTGTAAAGCTTGGTACTCTGTTCGAAGTTGTGAAAAAATTATCAGCAAGATTGACACGTAACAAGTGATGCCCATTTTACTTTTTCGGAAAAAAAATTTTCGTTTTTGCTGGTAAGAAGTATGCAACATTGATCGACTTTTGTAAACAAAAACATAAGTTTAATTTTGCTTGTTTGTGCCATTATTAGAATTAAAGACACTGAGATAGTTCCTTCTATAGTGTGTAAAAGAAAAAAATTATATTAAAGAAATTTTTGGCACAGAAAATTAAAAGTAAAAAAGCTACAGAAGAAATTGTATCAGCTGTCAATATTTCGCGCGAAATAAATGTCAGTCACATTATTTCAAAGATCGCAAGAAAATGTTCCCAGATTCATTTCATAAATTTTTCACGGGTTGAACAGAGTACAACTATTACATGATTTTTTTTTATTAATATTTCATGCAAACTTTTTTACACGGATTATGTCAACATTTCGCCTGAAATTTTAAACAGAGTACCAAGCTTAACAGGGGAATAATAGATCACATTAGAGATGGCATTGTGAGTGATTTTTCACTTATACTCATGAAATTTTTATCATTGGCAAGCGCTTTCCAATCGTGTGAATTGTCGTGGTGAATTGGCATTAAGAACTCCAATCTTTGGCTCATAGAATGGAGACATTGTTCCACTTCATTTAGCATTTTATGATTATTTAGTGTTTAAAATGTTTAAGAAATGGCAGGCTGGTAACAGATTTCGGGTCAAACGAAAATGTTGTCATTGAATCAAACGGCTATTTTGCGGTTCTTGAGAAGTCTTAATATTTGGAGAGAATAATTAACTAGAAAAACACTTGGCTAAATGAATCGAAATGTATTGAGAAATAAAACTTTTTTGTTTGCCGAAAACAATTATATTTTATCCAGAAAGTCAATGAATCATCAAACTGCCCTCGTATCATGCGTTCTTGGGCGCCGCTGGTTGAACACTTCTGCTGGTCTAAAAAATTTAAATATTATCGATAAACCGGTAGTCAATCCACTCACTTATTGTGTGTTAGTAATGGCAAATCATAAAAAATGCAAATATTTATTTATGCCTTGATTCAGTCGGCTGTCTGTTCCGCCTCTCCCGCCTGACTGACTATTACAAAAGGGAAATAAATGTTGCCAGCATTTATTTTGGCATGATTGTGACCCTACAACAACTAATACAAAAAGGTGGTGGCAGTGGGTGTATATTTATTTTATACAACACATTATTTCTTGTTATTTATTTGTCTCAACTCCTGTGTCTAGATTGTGTGGGTGGGTGGTCATTTCCAAATGAAATGCTTATAAAAGAGAAAAAAAAAAACATTAAAATTACAATATAAAATGGGCTGGAGACAAAAGTATTTAAAAGCGAAAGTCCTAATAAATAGTACTTCGACATACAAATATTTGTTATGTACTTATGTATATTGTTGGCCAACAGTTCGTATGCCATAAGCCGATTTTAAAACAGATAAAGTTAACTTCTATTTTTATTTTGTTTTTTGTGAAATGTTTAATGAAAATCTACGAAATATAAAACCAAATGCAAATAAATATTTGTACATGAGAAAAAAAAATTTTCCGCATTAGATATCGTTTACAGAAAAAAGAAACTGCTACAATTACGAGTCAAAACATTGACAAAAAAAAACCGTTTCAGTTTACAATTTTTTTTTTTAAATATTAATAAAAAAAATATAAAATAAAAACAGCACGAATTGACAATTGCTTAATACCTTTTTAATATTTTTTTTTGCTCAGCGTGGGCTTTTAGTTCTTAGCAAAACTTTTTTTTTTCTTTAAAAGGCAACATTTATTTTATTTGAAACTTTGACTAAAACGACTGGACAAAATTTGATTGCGTAAATTGAACTTTAATTTATTAATTGGCAGCTCATTTTATATGAGAAATAGTAGTAAGATTTATGATTGGGGCGAACAAAATACAGTAGTTTTCCGATTTAACGAACATTCGATTTAATGAACATCGTATTTAACGAAAACCCAAATATTTTCTACTGAGTACTTTATATTACGAACAAATATTTTATTTTGTACTTTGGCTTAACGAACAAATGTAAAATATATCAACTGCAAATTTGAATAGATGAATTGAAAATAAACCTTTAACCGATGATGAATGCGATGATAAAATTTTTAAAATGATGAACAGAAATTCTAGAGCAAAAAAAAAAAACACGAAGATGTCTTTAAGCGCTTAGAAGTTTTTATTAAATCGGCTTAGCAGAACAACATTCCAAGAAAACAGACTTTTAAAATAAATTACTTTTGTATTACAGTGTTTTTTATGAATTTTTCATTTTCTTTTTAAGTACATATTGTTAATGAAATATGTATTTATTTTAAATTACTATAATTTTAATAAAATATTAAAAAAATATTGTACATATTTAGAGTTTTGAATAAAATAGACGATACTATTCATTTTTAATTCAGTACTGGATATAACGAACAGTTCACTTTAACGAACAAGCAATTAGGTTCGTTAAATCGAAAAACTACTGTAGTAGAAAAGTTACTAAAACTGCAAACTGCGAGTACATGTTTATTAAACAGCAATTAAATGTATGAATATTAATAAGTTTAAAGGAGGGGACGAGCACTACAAATGTCAAACAAGTACCCATAATTTTATATGTAAATTATAATTAAAAAAGGGGCTGTTCACATGGTAGAATAATACAGGTAGAGTCGAAGCTACAGCAACACTGCTTTTAGGTTCGAAGCTGTCAAAAAGCACAAAATATTGCTTGATTGGTTGGTTGAGTGGTTTTAAAGTTTATGTGCAAAAAAAAAAAGAATTTATCGAAAATTTTATTTTCGAAAATATTTGAAACTATCGAATTAAATCAAATTATTGTCTCACGACATCCAAGTGAGTTTAATGTTTTTAAAATGCGCTGCACACATCAATAATATTAATAGGCAAACATATTATTTTAGATCCTTTTTAAGGCCGTAATACTGAACTGATTTTGAAAAAATTTATATAATTTTAAAAGAAGTTTTACATAGATGTGCACAATGTGAATTTTATTTAAATTGGTTCCATATTTAGCGAGATATAAGCGTTTAAAGCTGCTACTAACACATGCACACTTATTATTACGCATGCATGACTTAGCTTCATCTTGAAAATAAACAAAGTGTGATGTGTGTTTGTCCAAATTGCTTTTGCATAAAATAAGACAGACAGTTGTTTATTTAGAATGTTTTTTATTTTTGTATTTTATCGTATGTATTTATGTAAATGTTTAATATTAATTTCTAGAATGCGGTCGATTGAGTCGACAGCTGGATACACTAGTAAATATAAATAGGCGAGCCCCAATGCAACTAACATTTTGATTCACTCACAAATACTGAATGCCGCATCCACGTTTCCTATGGAAAAGAACTTAAAATACGCTGTCGAGGAACTACAGAAACTACAGAGAATTAGCGCTCTTCGTTTGGTATCAGCGTACCGTACGGTATCCTCAAGTTCCACTCTGGTTCTTGCTGGAATGCCACCGGTGGACTTGATACGAGCACGGAAAGCAATATGTAGCGGCGAAAGCAAAGTAAATGTTAATAAACGCGGCGAAAAAAAATATGGACCTCAAAACTAATTCCAAATCTAAAACATTGGACCATTTCATGACACAGATGTGGACAGGTCACGGCAGCTTCACACAGAAAAATACACAATGTAAAACCAGCGCAAACAAGATTGATTTTACATTTTTCGTTAATGATTTTGCTTCGTAGTCGTTTCATTTTAAATCAACATGACTTTATGATAACTTGCAAACAAAAGCAGCACATGTCAATATAACATGCAAGTCTTATTGAATAAAAATGTACTCCACATTAAAATAATATGACGAATCTTGTTGAATCAAAATTATTTCAGTTTGAATTAACATAACCCTGCAGGAAATGTCAATACTGAAATTATACTGATTACCTATTGACGATGTCACCAGTACTACTGACAAATTGTAACCAAACTAGTGTTATCTACTATTCACATTTAACACAGGCTTGTCCTATGAAATCTACCAGTAGACTACGTCAATACTGACTAGATAGTTCTTGTGGGACCATATGGAGAAAATGTCAATAATAAGATTGTACTGACTTACTATTGACGATATCCGTAGTAAAACTATATTGATTCGCTGTAGACGCGGTGACACCGCCTGTAGGAAATGTCAATAGTAAAATTATACTGATTACCTATTCACGATGTTACCAATACTGTTTTATTTGAAATAATATTTAAAATTAAAATAAGGTACAAAATATTTTACAGTTTTTTTTTGAGGTAAACTTTTCCTATTGTTAAATAACATAAAAGGAACTACGTTTAGTTTTAAATTAAACAATATATATACATTTATAAGATCATTTCTTCGTGGCTGGCTGAATCTATTTAATACATGGCTTAAAATCTTCATACTTCAACAAGATTTGGACACATTTGAGTCATGGTGTAATTTAAATTTTATGTTGCTTAACTTAAAAAATGCAAAAATATGTCCTACAGAGGAAATCATATAAGAAGTAAATTATTCTTTGGATAACTACCAGCTAGAAAATTGTGTTACAGTGTTGGATCTTGGAGTTATCTTGGATGCTAAGTTGAACTTTATTAATCATATTTCCATAGCTGTAAATAAAGCACGTTGTATTCTTGATTTTATCAAAAGATGGGCAAAAGAATTTAAGGACCCATATGTTACAAAGCAACTTTATGTTTCCCTCGTCAGACCTGTCTTAGAATATGCATCTATAGTTTGGGATCCCATATACGTGACTCACAACAATTACATTGAATCGGTACAAAAGCAATGTTTGTTATTCTGCCTTCGTAATCTACAGTGGAACCCATTAGATCTTCCGTTATACACCAGCCGTCTTGCTTTAATCAAACCAATTCCAACTCTTAAAAGCCGAAGGACTATGTTGAATGTGTCGTTAATATTAAATTTAATTAATGGTGATATTTGTTCTAATTTCCTCGATAACATTTCGTTTAATGTTCCTCATCGTCCATCTCGACACTTTGAATTGCTAGCAATTAAATTCTTCAGATCAAACTACGCAACTGCTGATCTATTTAGAAGAATGTGCAGTCAATTTAATAAATTTTATAAAATTATAGATTTTTCTTTAAATGTAAATGTTATTAAACTTAAAATTATCGTTCTGTTAAATAATCAATAATTTTGTGGTTTTATTGGAATTTACTATATTGGTTATATTGTTTCACTGTCTGTAAGGATATTATATCTGTAGACACAATAAGTAAATAAATAAACTAGAAGAAGAGAACACGCATTTAAAAGGGAATATACATATATGTGTATATCTGTAAAATAAAAATTCCCCGATTTTAACTTTGAGCCAATACCAATAAAAAAATTACCATCGGCTACCCGCAAAATTTTGAGACCATCATATTGATGACATTTTCTTACCTAAAAGACAAAAGACAAAAAAAAAAACAATTTGTTGACAGTGTCACCAACAAGACACCATAATTGTTGACAAAAATATTGCCATGGATACACTTAACCCAAAAAAGTTACTTATTGAATGAATATGTTTTCAGCATGAAATTCATTTAATATGTAAGTAATTATAATGTTGAGTTAATACGATTCAATGATTGATCGATCTAACACGAAATTCCTTTAAAATTAAACCGATACTCATATTAAAATAACACTAAGGCCCAAATTTACAACCTTTAGTTAACTAATGATGGCTGTTTAAACAATTACATTTATTTCAAAAGTCGGTAGTTAAACCCCTGTCATTAGTTAACTAAACACTGAGAATATGGGCCTAAATGTTTGTTGATTCAAAATCATTTAAAATGGAGCTCAAAACTAGGATATCTGAAGAAAATGCAATTTTCAAAAATTGACAAAAATAAGAGCGATGAAATCACCACTGACTGCTGGTAAATATTGCTTATATCAGCGATTGTATAATGTATATTCCTAATACAGGGCAATTATATTTTTACAAATCACTACACAAGAACGAATATGCTTAAAACAAGTGTCTAGTTGCACGATCTTTGAGTAGGGTGCACTAAAAAAGAAACAAAAACAACTCAAAGATATGAATTTTTCTCGTGTTTTTATTTTTGATGTAAATAAATCTTTTCGAAAACTCAAACTACATTTCGTTTTTAATTAAAACATATTGGAAATACATAAAACGAACAGCCTTGTTTTGTCCATTCTGTTATCATGATGCAGTATTGTAACACCACCTCAAGGAAGTGGCCAATTTTGGAGTGTGTCAATATTTTATTGCTTTACATATAAAGATATATGTATTTTGTTGCTGTTGTAATTGTTGTTCTTGTAATACTTCTTGTACTTTTTTTTATTATTTTTTATTTTTGAAATTTATTTTACAAATGCGTTCGCTGTTCAGGCAATTTAGTGTTAAGTTTTAGAACAATTTTAATATGTCTCATGTTTAGAAAGGAAACCGGTCATTTGGTGTGTGACTTTGTCTCTTTGAGGAAGGTGTGTAGAAGAAATAATATTTTTTAAATATTTTGTTAGTATTTTTTTAATTTTTTTTGCTTTTCGTTTATTTGTGGCCTAAAAGATAAGAACGTAAAAGAAACTCCTTTTTACATTTTTAAAGTTGACGTTGTAGTATTTTTAGGCATAAATTTATGATAATAATACCGACGGTTCAATTATCGAGCAATATATTTAACAAGCAAAAGTGAGTTACTCTAAAGCAATGGAAAATATCAATATCTTGATAAAATCGTTTGAGAAAGCAATAACAATGCAGCAAACCTGCTGGCGAATCCTGTCAATATTCTCATGAAAATGTTCGCGAGCTGTTACATAAAACAGAAAAAAAGCAAACAAAACACGACTGCTTCTTTAAACCACCACACTCTGCAAAAATTAAAAATTCAGAGGTCAAGAATGATTGGGAACTTTAAACAACGGCTGTAAAATAAATCCAGAGTTTCTTTTATGTAGTAAATGAAATAAATTTAGTATGTTATTTATTGTATTTACTTAAAACTAAAAAATTTCGGTTAACTTTTTTCGAGGTCCTACTGTATTTGTAGAAAAATTGTTCACGCCTTTCGTGGGATATGTCAAAAAGCCATTTTAACACGTTTTTTTAGTTTTCCAAAGTTGACATTTTACACAAATGTGTTTTTAATTTGCGTGTTCGGATTAAGCGTGTAATTTACACATGTCAATTAGTTTGGTTTTTTTTTTGTTGTTGATCTGGGATAATGGTGCGGGTACTATCTTGGATGGTGCAGTGCTTCTTGGCAGTGCAGTGAAAAAAATTCATAGATTTAATCGGAGTACTCAAAGCTGATTATCTGTGACACGGGAAACGAAAACTTCAAATACTGGGATGATAATTGTGCAACGAGATCCTTGAAAATTGTATCTGAAAGAGATCGAGACAGCGGGTCATGTTGTTTGGACTACAACTTGAAGCAAATTCCAGCGACTACTAAGCACTCAACGAAGTTGAGTTGTCAATGTTACAACTGAACTCAACTCAACTATTTTTTTGTATTAAGCTTCACAGCGAATTTCAGTTGTCTTCGTTAAGTTTATTATCAACCTTAATACCGGGTGTCCGCCGGTAATGTATACTATTTTGTTTTGCCACCAATTTGGTAAACATTAGTCTTGACAGTTCATATTTGGCAGTCGTGAAGTAGATACGTGGCAAATTTATTATGGAAAAATATTCGATAAACCAACGTGTTTTAATCGTTAAAACATTTTATCAAAATCAATCATCGATTACTGTGACGATGAGAAAGTTACGTGAAATTTTCGGGAGGAACAACGTGCCAACAAAACGCGCTATTTATCGTGTAGTGAATGATTTCAAAGAGAGAGGGTCTGTGGGTGATAGGCCCAAGCATGGACAACAACGTACTGCAAGATCGGCTGAAAACATTACTGCTGCTCAAGAAAGTGTTCAAAACTATCCATCAACCTCAATTCGACGCCGTGCTCAGGAGCTTGATCTTCAAAGAACGACTTTGGCCACAATTTTGCACAAGGATTTGCATTTGTTTCCATTTAAGATTCAATTGAGACAAGAGCTTCTTCCACAAGACCATTTACGCCGCCGTACATATGCCAATACGATGTTACCGCTCGCCCATAACAACCCCGATTTTCATGAAAAAATCAAAATGAGTGACGAGACACATTTTCATTTGAATGGAGGTGTGAATAAAAAGAATAGTCGGAAAAACACTCAAGTTATTCATCAGTCACCCTTGCATCCATTTAAACAGTCTGACAGTCTGGTGTGCAATTTGGTCAGGAGGAATCATTGGATTTTACTTCTTTGAAAATGAAAACGGCGTAACGGTAACTGTGAATGGGGAGCGATATCGTGATATGACTGAAAATATTTTAACGCAACAACTGCATGCTTTGGCTTGATTAACATATGGTATCAACAAGACGGTGCCACATCTCATACAGCCAGGATTACAATGGAATAACTGTGAGACCTCTTTCCACAATAAGTTATTTCAAGAAATGGTGATGCTGATTGGCCTCCTCCGTCGCCTGATTTGACTGCTCCGCAGTTCTTTTTGTGGGGATATCTGAAAAGCAAGATTTATGCAAACAAACCAGAAACGCTTGAGCAACTCAAACAAAATATTCGTGATGAAATTAATGAAATACCGCGTGAAATGTGTGAGAATGTAATGAAAAATGTGCTCAAAAGGGCTCGCATTTGTGAGGCTAACAGAGGCGGACATTTATCTGATATTGTATTCCATACATAATTGCCGACATTAAATAAAACATTTATCAATATAAGATCCATTCTCTTTCGTTTAATCAGAAATTATAAACAAACAAAGTAGTATACCTTCCCGGCCGAGACCCTGTAGGTCGAAAAGATACCCAGCAAACGTGGAGGGACGTACTTTTATATTTTGTATGAATTTAGATAATTTTTAAAAATAAATATGGCATTTGATTAAAAAACTTAAAAAATTAGCCATTCGTATTTCTTTGACACATTTTTTTTTGGTTTTGAAAATTCATAAAAAAATTTCCATTTAATATATCGTAGCAATTTTTTTTAATATAAGAGGATTGCTATGTTTTTTTAATAAATAATGAAGAAATAAAAATTAAAAAATTGAATTTTGTACAATTTTCATGAAGGTATATTAAATGCTTCTGAAAATTTGACTATTTTTAGTAAATCTGCTCTCCTCGCCACATTTTCGACCGGGCGGTTAACAATAAAAATTCAGATTCATTGTATTAAATATATCTAATGTAATTTATAAAAAAAAATTAAAACTCGATGGGCGTTATTTTTTCTTAAGCGAATAATTTAGAATTTCGTTGAAAAAATTCTCCTTATTCGTCCAATGCTGGATATAGCGTGCATGCTTTAATCGACTTAAAATTTCTACTGCAGTTTTTTTGAAATCTAATCTTTTGATATATTGGAAAAGAAAAATTTTGGTTTTAAAAAAATGTTGAAAAAAAAACTTCGAACAATCAAACTCTATTTTTATCAAAATTTAGCCATTTTTCATTCTCATTTAAAAACATGTGTTTGATTTTTTTACGACTACATGAATTGAGATCAATTAAAATTTTTTAACACATTATCAGAGATTGTATTGAAAATCATATAATATTTGCTTTTTAATTTTATCTTTGCTATTACCGGAGATACTGACAAAATTGCGAGCAAAGTCAAGGTAAAAAAATCAGAATTAAAAATTGAAAAAATATCTTTGAAAATATTAAAGAAATTTGAAATGGTTTTTTATATTAAAAAAAGCTTTACAAAAAGCATAAACTAGTTAAAATCAAACAATATTTGTAAAACCTATTGAAAAAATATCTTTGAAAATATTAAAGAAATTTGAAATGGTTTTTTATATTAAAAAGCTTTACAAAAAGCATAAACTGGTTAAAATTAAACAATATTTGTAAAACCTATGAAGCCGAAAAAAGTTTTACATGCCGGATCAATTTTATTTTTTTAATCTCTTTGAAAAGATTGCAGACGTCATTTTTATTTTTTTTTATTTATTTATTTTGTTAATTGTATAAAAGTTTCGTATCTGGCATCCTGCTGGCTGCACTTAAAGAAATTGCCACCATAAATTAATTTATTATGCACATAAATTGTCTTTGTAATATCATGCATCTTTTATACTTTATTATTGCCAACCGTCTAATGTGTTATACACTGTCTGTCTGCCTAATCAATCTTAAAATCTTTTTAAAAAAATGTCCACATAGAAAAAATTTCAAGAATTTATAAATAAAAATTGTAACTAGTATATTAATTATTGCTTAATGGTTTTATTAACACTTAAAAGCTAAAGATACAAATTAGTGTTAAAAACTAAAACTGAAACAAAGTTGATTTTATTTTAACGCACTAACATTCCCAGAAAGATAATCTTAACTAGATCGGCAGACATTGAATAGAAATAAATTGCAGATTAAAAAAATAAAAAAATAGAAAAATTATGTGATTTAAATTTTTTTGCAATTAAGGAAATTGTTATTAAATTTTATAGTTAAACTAATGACCTTCTGGTAATAGTTTAATGCTAAGAAATGTATTATTTTTTGCCTAAAATAGAACAGCTTACGTAATACTTTTGTTGTTTTTGTTGTTGTTGTTTATTTTCATTGATTGTCAAGCAAGACCTTCAATATATAATTTTGTTTGGTCTTTGTAAACGTTTTACAAGTATGACTTTCATGCTTAAGTGATTCTCATATATTTTTCTTTTAAGAATATTAGCTAATGTTTGTATTTGAAGTAGAGATGGGAACGTGAGTGACATTTCACTCACGTTCAGGCACGCTTGCTGTAAAAAAATTTTTACTAATGCAGGCGCATGCACGACCTTATGTTTTTGTCTCACATTCAGGCATGCTCACGTGAGTGGAAAAAGATTCACAATCACGAATACTCACGCTCACGAAATACTTACAAAAAAAATAGAATAATTAAACAGATTACAGAATAATGAAAAAAATTCAAATAAAGAAAACAAAAATCGCGAAACAACCACGCCAAAACTTTACTCATGCACGCTCACTCACGCTCAATTTTTTTTTAAAGCACGCTCACGTTTAAAAATTTTACCCATGCATGCTCATGCTTATGCTCGTGTCCATATTTGTATCACACGACAATGCACGCTCACGTGAGTGGCTCAACTTTTTTAATCTCACGTTTATTCACGCTCACGTTAAAAAAATTTTACTCATGTACGCTCGTGCTCGACCTTATATATTCGGCTAACGTTCATGCATGCTCATGTTAATGCAAAAAAATTTAGTCACAACTACGAAAATTTACGCTTATGAAAAAAAAAAATACTTTAAAATAATAAAAAAATGAAAAAAATTACAACAAAGAAAACGAAAATACCGAAACAATCACGCAAAAACTCTACTCATGCACGCTCACTCACACTCACTCACGCTCAATTTTTTTATACGCGCGCTCACGTTAAAAAAAATTTACCCACGCATGCTCATGCTCATGCTCGTGCCCATATATATATCCCACGACAATGCACGTTCACATGAGTGGAACAAAATTTAATCACAATCACGAAAACTCACGCTCAGGAAATACCTACAACAACAAAATTATAGAATATTTAAAAAAATTAAACAAAAAAAAATATTTTTATTCCACGTCAATGCACGCTCACGTGAGTGGAAAACAATTGAATCACAATCACGGAAACTCACGCTCGCGAAATTCTTACAACTAAAAGATTTTAGAATAATTAAATAAATAAACTAAACAATATAGAAAACAAAAATCGCGAAACAATCACGCCAAAACTCTACTCATGTACGCTCACTCACGCAAATTTTTTTTGTGCTCACGTTCGTTCACGCTCACGTTATGAAAATTTCACTCATGCGCGCTCATGCTCGATCTTATATTTTCTGTACCACGTTAATGCATGCTCACGTGAGTGGGAAAAAAATTAGTCACAATCACGAAATACTTACAACAAAAAGTTAAGTTTATTTGAGAAAACTTATATGCGCGTGTTATGAAATATTTTCATTACTCTTGTTGTTATTCTCATTTATTCAAATATTTCGTGAATAACTTTAGAGCATAATTTAGGGAAGCTTGTTTTGTGTAATCGTTTTTATCAGTGTTGCCAACATATTAAACTTTCAGCCAGTTTAATAAAGGGTTTTTCACCATGAACTTTGTTTTCGAAAACAAAATAAAACAAAAAATTTAGATAAAGATGATTCAAATTTTTATTGTATTACGAAGAGAAAAGTTCGGCAATTATGAATGAAATGATATCTGGCAAATGTCCACCACGACGACCACGCTGACAGATATCGATTCTTTCATCAAAGTTTTTAATCAGTTTTTGGCAAAATGGCGGCTCTATTTCTTTAATTCATCATGCTTTTTGAGTTTTAAGGCTGTAATCGATTCGATTGGCTCCGCATAGACTCTGGAGTTAACATAGCCCTATAAGAAATAAGCCAGTGGTGTTAAATCTCACGATCTGGCTGGACACTTAACAGCTGATTTTGCGAAATTATGCGATCGGGAAATTTGGTTTGCAATAAATTGATCGTTTCATTGGCTGTGTGACATGTGGCACCGTCCTGTTGAAATCACACGTCAGCGATATCCACGAGTTGTTAACTTCTCGCGCTATCGTGATCCATTGACCGTTACCGCATTTCCAACTTCATCTTCGAAAAAAAACGGCCCAATCATGCCTCCAGAATCCATAGCGCACCAAATAGTGCCACGTTGAGCAAGCAAAGGCTTCTCCATAATCCCTCTGGGATTTTCAGAAGCCCCATTGCGGCAATTTTGCTTGTTGACGTACCCTGACAAGTGAAAAGAGACTTCGTCTGAAAAAATTATTTGTTGTTCCTGAATGAACTGAGCGAATCTATGGCGATGTGAATGGTCGGTCGGCTTCAATTTCTGCACCAGTTGAACCTTGTAAAGCTTCTAAGCCAAATTCTATCCCAAAATTCGCAATGTGGTGGTTTTGGATAATCCCAATTGTTGAGAACGTCGAAGAATCGACAAATTTGGATCTTCTTCAACATTGTGGCTCACAACTGCGATGTTTTCAGTTGAATGACCCGGTCGAACACACGTTGGTGTTGACACATTTTATATCGAGCCTGTAGACTCAAATTTAACGACCAAATTTTTAATAGCGGTCTCAGATAGTACGATTATGTTGTCCGCAAATATTACGAATTTTACGAAATGTAACTTTAACAGAACCACCATTTTCAAAGTGGATTTTAATTATTTTAATGCGATTTTCGAACGAAATTGAATTCATTGTAACAATTGCCAACGCATCTATTGCGAATACGTCAAAAAAACTAAATGTCAAAACTATCATGTTGTTGCTGTTGTCACAATTGAAAAACGAAGTTCTTCTTGAAAATTTACATTTTACACAATTTTAAATTTAATTTTACACAATTGACATCTACTCAGGTTAATCAGCTGTGCTATCGCTTCTACCTTGTTGGTTTGCTTTGATTACAACCATTTGATGAAGAATACCACTATTGTGAGTGCATTATTTTTTGCACAAAAAGTATTTTAAAAGTTGTAGCAAAAATACCTAAATTTTTGTAAAATTTTTGGGAAAGTAAAAGTTTGTTAGTATTCCCTCTTAGTTTTATTTTTTGAGCTAAAACCGATATATCCTTCGATTTGTATTGGTCTTAGGTGTATGCTGACGTTTCGATATTTTGTGCACAAAAAGTATTTTAGAAGTTGCAGCAAAAATACCTGAATCGGGAATTTTCGTGAATTTTTTATAATGTTTTGATATAATGATATTAATGTTAGACAGTAACAATCTTATCAATTTGTGTGGATATATATAAAACCAATTTTTGTAAATTAAGTGCTTGCTCCCGGCACAATACAGATGAGTTATATAAAAAAGAATAGACTTAGAACTAAAACAAACGAAAAAAAGATATATAAAATAATAATTTAAAAATAATAAAAAAAATATTAGCCCCTGTGGGCACCCGGAATTTTCGATACGTAAAATTTAGGCAATAAACTATTCGTTTTCAAGCAATTTCGTTTTCAACATAGCCCGAGGGAGAGTAGTAGCTAGTGTTCAGCCAATTAAAACCCACTTGATTATCGATGATGTTCTGAATTAATTAGAACATTGTCCAGTGTGTGTAAAGAATTAATAAATATTTTCATTTAATCAAATGCATAAGATGCCAAAGGTTTTATATATTCATTTGAAAATTTTTTATTATTGCGTTCAAAATTTTTGTCAATGCACAGTCTAAGGGTTTTTCTCTCAAAAATTTCAAATTCTTTCATAACCGTTGGAGATATAGGAAATAAAGTCGAAAAAGCATATAAAAAACACGCCAAAACTCTACTTATTCACGCTCACTCACGTTAATTTTTTTTATGTTCATGCACGCTCATGTGATTAAAACAAAAAACTAATCACTAATCTCTTGGTTGCGAGTGATCATGCATGATTCACGCTTATCCCGTGAGCTGCGTCCATCTCTAGTTGGAAGTGAGAATTACGTTGTTAAAAGTGAGACAAGTGTAATAAATGTTCATACCAGGAAAAGCAAGCGGCCTCAGCGGTTAATAAAAACGATAATTGAAAATTATTATATAAAAATAATAAAAATTATTTTTAACCTTCATGACACGAACGCGTAGTTGCGTATCAGGGGAAAACTCACGCTAACTAAACGGATGAGCGAAGGTACTTGCATGGGCCAAGGAGAAATACCAAATTGGTACTTTTTGTCAGTAAGCAGCAAAAACTACTGATTCCCCAGCAACAGGCTTCTAAGCGATAATTATTTTTGTACCTCCTGTTTCGAAATTCACTTCCAGTAGATTTTTTTTGTGCGCACTGTCCTACTTGGGAGCTCTGTTTTTGACATAAAACTGCGCTTCGTTCAAAATATGCCGCTTATATCTGACTTGAAAATTTATATGTTATTAAAAAAAAACGAATACAAACAGCGAAGCCTTTTTGGTTGGTCTGCAGAAACACCCAGAGTCTAGGCAGTAATTGAACCTACGGCCACCAGGCTAATAGTGTAGTACAGTATCCACTAGCATACAGGGGCTCCCCTAACAATCGTATTGAAATCGTCAGCGATCATAAGTGTTTGGGTGTTGCTATTCGATAGTCAATTGAATTTTGATGAAAATTTGTGCCCATACATCGCTCTTTCGTAGGATTTATTCTACGAATATATATTTGGAAAATAATTTTTGCCTTTTTAGGGTTAAACGTACGTTGGCTCACGCACTTATGATCCCTCTGCTTCGTTGCATTTTCTCACCTACGGAATACGTCTCCGGTGGAAAGTGGAAGAAGACAAAGTGCTTGCGGGAGGCCTTGAAATTGCTGTTGCAATCAAGTAAACTTTTTGAAGAATCGCATTGGATTTATTTACACCTTTTGCTTCATTGTGATACTGCAGAACCCTGAGATTTCTCTCATAAAACCTCAACCAGAGATTTTTAGAAGGCTATAAAGATTGGTGAACCCAGAGGTTCTCATGGTGACCCGAGTGATAAACCAAAATAGTTACACATTGTATGCGCAGCTTATTATTTCCTGAATCGGAAGATGATGGCCGTTTCATATGAACATTTAAAGCAGGTGAAATTATTCAGTAATCTACAACCAAAAATGGTATCTTCACTCCATTGTGAAATACAGTGCCGACGGCTGTATAGCCGATACCGCCACTCAAAGTCCGGGGGGCAAATTACGGCATTCGATATCGAATGAAATCCCATAAAAAAATTTTTGAATTTGTATGAAAATTTCATTCGATATAGAATTCCGTAATTTGCCCCCCGGACTTTGCTGTTGTCGGAACGTATGTGTAACTCTTGTAAAGCATACTGGAGGAACTGATTGTTACACATGCTGACAATTTTCCCAACAATTTTGGGAAACATGTAATTTTATTCGTTGTTTTTTATTAGAAGACACTATTATTTGCTTCAAAGGCTGATGAGAGCGCTTGAGAGGTTGTTCTCGCCATGAGAGCTATTTTTGTTCAATTTATTTTGTTTTTTGTTTGTTTTGTTTTGTTTCGTTTTGTTTTGTTTCGTTTTGTTTTATCTTGCATATGACAGTTTTAATTAATTATAATACTTTAAAATAAATAAACACTTACTCTTGATATAATAATGCCAGCAATGCTGATGCGTATTTTAGGACCCTTCAGCAGACGATACCGCAAATCAACACCATTCCAAAATGAGATGAAATAACGTTTCACCTAAAATTAACAAAGAAATACAAACAAAAACAAAAACAATGACAATCAAACTTTAACGATCTAGAATTTTAAATAGAATTTATGAGAAATAGCGGGCGGCATGAACAAAATAAAGGATTTTCAAGAATAGTTAAATAAATAATTTAAAATAAACACGTCTTCTTTAACAATAATCAAATGACAGACAAAAGACAAATGAAAAGAAAAAAAAAACACTCAATTCGAATGAATTTTTGAAACTAAACAAAAACTCTGAAAAGATGGCAAATTTAGTGGAACAAAAAAAAAATTCAAAATTTATTTTTATTTAATTTTAAATTCTATTCCAAACAAATAAATCAAGCTTGTTATTTATTTAACTACAATTGGGAAAAAACCCAAAATCACACCTAATTTTTGTTTTATTAACCAAAAAAAAGAAAAAGCAAAATAACACAAGGAGTGTCCTATCAACAGTCATGTCATGTCCCCCCGCTTGTGGTTTGTAATTTTGTTAATTTACCTGCAAATTATCACCACCATGCAAACGATAACCATCATAGTCTACAATCACCAAAATTTCTGGATAAATTATGAAAGGTGCTTGTCTTTTGGGTCGTTTATGTGAGGTAAACTCTGTATCTTCTAGACCTTCATCGGCCTCCAGCTGTTCCTCTTCCAATTCAATATCCTCCAGTGTGGTTCGATGAGCCGATCTTTTGTGGCGATTTTGTAGTTTTTCCAATTTTTCACTACTGGCCAAGTCATCGGGTTCCATGAAGGCTGCGAAAAAGCAAAGAAAAAGGGGTTTCATAAAAAACGAAATTTTAAACAATAAAATCATAAAATAAAATCATAATTTATTTCAAACTAAAGCTTTAATAAATTTGATATGATTTAGTTAATTTTATACATCACTAAACAAGCCACACAAAGAAGTGGCGAAATATCGGTGTTTTTAATAAAAATTTTGTTAACGTTTTTTAAAAAAATTTACTTAGAGCTCAAAATATATTAGATTAAGTAAATTCAAAACTATTTTTTGTTTAATAATTTGAATTGAATGAATTTTACAAGAAAAAAAAGACGTGTGGCACTCGGGGACTGTCGCGGCAAAGCTATGGCGTAGCATTTTTTTTTTATCAACTTATGCGATTATAATTATTTATTTATTTTTTATTTATGCAAATTCAAATACTTAAAAAACAAACGACTCAAGAAACAAACTTGGTGTTGGGATATTTTCGTTATGGAATTCCTTAATTCGGTCGCCGCGCTCAAAGCCCGCGATAAAAGCTATGCAATAGCTTAAAAATCGGTTGAACTTGCAGGTCATCGCTAAGCGACTCCAATATATATCGGAAATTGATTTAACGAAAACTTTTGGTGTTTCTAAAAAAACAATTTTTTTCGTAAATATCTCTCGAGGATATCTCTCGAACTGCTCTACCAATTTTTATCGAATTTCAAGCGATTGATATGGGTTTTTAAGTCCACAAGAATCTGTAAACATCAGACGTAGTATTTTTAGGTTATTAAAAGAAAACGCATTTTTTGCGACATTTTTCGTCAACTCTCGGACTGTCGAACGGACCAACCGATTTTTAACAAATTTTCAACGATCGATGTCGATTTTTTGATGTTAAAAGGTGCTGTTGGATTTGACTGGTTGAGTAGTTTAAAAATTATGTGCAAAAAATATTTTTTGGAAAATTTTATTTTTGAAAACTCTCTTGAAAAAATCTACCGACTTAAATCGGACCATTGTATTACGACATATAAGTGAGAGCTCAATGCCTTCACACGGAAAACTACACAATGTAAAACCAGCGCAAACAAAGTTGAAATACGCTGTTGAGGAACTACAGAGGATAAGCGCTCTTCGCTTGATATCAGCGTAGCGTACGGTCACCTCAAGTTCCACTCTGATTCTTGCAGGAATGCCACCGGTGGACTTGATACGAGCACCGAAAAGAATATGTAGCGGCGAAAGCAAAGCAAATGTTAATAAACGCGGCGAGAATAAATATGGACCTCAAAACTAATTTCAAATCTAAAACATTGGACCATTTCATGACACAGATGTGGAGAGGTCACGGCTTTATGATAACTTGCAAACAAGAGCAGCACATGTCAATATAACATGCAAGTCTTATTGAATAAAAATGTACTCCACATTAAAATAATATGACGAATCTTGTTGAATCAAAATTATTTCAGTTTGAATTAACATAACCCTGCAGGAAATGTCAATAGCGAAATTATACTGATTACCTATTGACGATGTCACCAGTACTACTGACAAATTGTAACCAAACTAATGTTATCTACTATTCACATTTAACACAGGCTTGTCCTATGAAATCTACCAGTAGACTACGTCAATACTGACTAGATAGTTCTTGTGGGACCATATGGAGAAAATGTCGATAGTAAGATTGTATTGACTTACTATTAACGATATCCGTAGTAAAACTATATTGATTGGCTATAGACGCGGTGACACCGCCTTATTGACTTATTCACGATGTTACCAATACTGTTTTATTTAAAATAATATTTAAAATTAAAATAAGGTACAAAATATTTTAGTCTTTTTTTGAGGTAAACTTTTCCTATTGTTAAAAAACATAGAAGGAACTACGTTTAGTTTTAAATTAAACAATATATATACATTTATAAGATCATTTCTTCGTGGCTGGCTGAATCTATTTCATACATGGCTTAACATCTATTAACTAGAAGAAGAGAAGACGCATTTAAAAGGAAATATACATATATGTGTATCTGTAAAATAAAAATTACCCGATTTTACCTTTGAGATCAATAAAAACAATTACCATCGGCTGCCCGCAAATTTCGAGACCATCATATTGATGACATTTTTTTACCTATCAAAAGACACTAAGCAAAAGAAAAAAAAAATTTTGTCGACAGTGTCACCAAAAAGACACCATAATTGTTGACAAAAATATTGCCATGGATACACTTAACCCAAGGAAGTTACATATTGAATGAATATGTTCTCAGCATGAAATTCATTTAATATGTAAGTAATTATAATGTTGAGTTAATACGATTAAATGATTGATCTAACACGAAATTCTTTTAAAATTAAGCCGATACGAAAACTTTTAAAAAACCAATGAAAATTTCTTATAATTTTGTAATTTTTGAAATTCTTATTGAAATTCGTGAAATACTTATTGGCAATGTTGATTTGAAATGAAGAAATGTTGTCTTTACACTACTCAATATTGATTTTATCAAATCCAAAGTTAATTTCACGTAATAATTCATTTATTTTCCTACAAAGCTGAGTTGTGTAACTTCAACATTGCACAATGTTATTTTAACTACGAAAAATTTCAATCTACTATTTGTTTGCTCAAATTTAAAGTTTTAAACATTGAATCAATATGAATATTCGAGTATGTTAGCTTTCATCAAAGTAAATATTTTTGCAAAAAATTACTTAACATGAAATCAAAATTGTTTAATTTTGGTTTTACATTGATGTTTTTTTTCTGTGTGTTTAGAATGCGTCAAATTTGATTCCGATCTGTTAAGCAATTCTTAAGTTATTTGAAATTGGCAATTTTCGATTAACGATTAAACCGATTAATTTTATTCGATTAATCGATTAACCGATGTAACAAAATTTTAAATTTTTTTTGTAGTATGATAACATATATTTTTGTGTTTTTAATCATTTGTTTCGTATCATACACAAGAAGTCTGTGTTTAGAAAATATTTTATTTTTTTATTTATTAATATTTAAGTAAGTGTTTGTTGTCAAGAGCTTTTTGTTTTACGCACTTTTTTAACCGAATTAATCGAAACAATTAGAAGTGTTACAAATTAAAGAAAACAATTAAAAGGAAGGTTTTATATGTTTTGAGAAATCCAGAGAAAGGACTCAAAAATTAGATATTTTGTATTAAGGGTTGCTATCGATTTCTCTCATATCTACGATAATTTACAGAATTTTTTTCAAGTCAAGTTTTATCAAAACTAAAGAAAATAATTGCCTAAATCCTAAACATTTAAATCAAGTTATTTTTCTAAAAGATTATTATATAAGCAGCCGAATTATGAATAAAAAAATTCTCCAGGAGATTTCTCCCTTTTCTCGAAAATGGGCTGTTCACATATTATATGTGAACAGCCCCCTTTTTGGGAAAAGCAGCTTTTGCAAATTTTTTTCAAAAACTGCTCTCGATAAGTGCAGCTTTTTCTGTTTTATGAAATTTTAAACAATTTTCTCTCTGAATTTATCTGTTAAAAAGCGCTTGAGGTTGCACCAAAGAACACATCTTTGTGTTGCTAATTTTCAACCGACAACGAAAAAAAGAGGAGGTTTATCACTTCGTCTGTATTTTTATATCCAGCTCCTGGCAACACTGCTGGTAAGCATTAAAGGCCGAGGCAGATAGAATCCGTCGTACGTTATACGTTGCTTTTTTCAACTGACAACTAAATTGAAATACAGGTTTTCTTATGAGCTTTGTCACATTCGGTACGTCTCCGTCAACGCAAAGTACTAAAGTTGGGAAACTTTTAACTTTTAACGTACGTTGAGTACTTTGAAAAATATAATTTTTTTGCTTAAAATAAAAATTAAATATAAAAAAAGCAGAATATCCTCTAATTCTATTGAAAATGTGAACTTTAATCAAATGAAGCTGATTTAATGTCCGTCAACAAAGTATTCATTATGTCAACCTCATCCGCCGATATTTTAATGTCAGTTGAAAAAATCAACGTATAACGTACGACGGATTCTATGTGCCTCGGGGCCTTAATGCTCCCACCCTGATACCTTACTAAATGTGAATTTTGTAAAATTAAATTTATTTTGATGATATACTCGCAACATGGCTGATGCCAAACACCACCGTTTTATATGATCTTTGACATTTGTTAGAGATTCAACTATGCTAACAGTGCCACCACCCGATTATGTACAAGGTATTTTTACAACAAATTTTTTATTGTTGTAGAATCGCTACTACCTTTTGTAGATCTGCCTTGATTGCTCCATTGTTCTGACGGCATTGGTTTATTGCCGGGGTGTAAAGAACATATTTGTAACCGGGTTTTTCTTAAAATATCTTTAATTTTTTAATTGCTTTTTGCTTCTAATTAATTCCTTTTTTATTAACCATCCTTAATTACTGTAAAATTGATAGTAATATCCCGTGATAGAAGAAGATTCATTACTAATGCAAATTTTTTCATACTTAAAGAAAAACAAAAAAGATGAAAAAAACCCTTTTAAAAATATCTGAATCAAAAATATTTTAAACTGAAGTATGTGTTTCATTTATTATCAAATTAACAAAACCTTTGATGTTTTCAGTCTTCACGTATAATCACGTATAAAATAATATTTTTTATGTCTATGCAAATTAGATAATTAAAATCTTACAATTTTAAGCAATTATACCAATTTCTTAGAAACATGAGTTCTCACTCTCAATGTAAATGTTTTACAAAATGTATGCTAATTTATTTCGTTATCTTTCACACACATTCAGGCTTTTAGTCAGTCAGCGACCAACTACAAATTCCCTGCTTAAGAGGATAATGAAGAGCTGTTTTACGTTAATGTTTTTTTTTGTGAATTTTTATTAGTTTCTTTTTTTTAATAGTTTTTGCAAAATTAAAATTTTTTAAAAAATTTAGTATTCAGTAGCTCATTAATAATATCTTATGCTGAATAATTCAAAAGAACTATTAACAGATTGTAGTTCTGCCCTATTATGTGATTTAGCATTCATTTATATCTTGAATAATTCGAAAGAACTTTTAACAGATTGTAATTCTGCCCTATTCTGTGATTTACCATTCATTGATATCTTATGTTGAATAATTACAAAGTACTATTAATAGATTGTAATTCTGCCCTATTCTGTGCTTTAGTATTCAATAGCTCATTGATATCTTATGCTTAATAATGCGAAAGAGCTATTAACAACTTGCAAATCCGCCTTATGCTACGGTATGCTTGGTAGTTGGGGGAATGCTAAATTTTGGATGTTCTCTTGTGTGAATTTCCACAAGCCCTTCTGATTTAAAATAACGAAAATGCAGTTTTTATTTTAAAATCTAAGTCATTTGTTGTTGTTGCTTATTGTTATATACATTTTTTTGCTGAAAGACAAACACAAACTGCGAAGCCTTTTCGGTTTATGTGCAGAAACACCCAGGCTCTCGGCTGGAATCGAACCAGTGACCGCAAGACTCATAATCTAGTCTATTTTACAGGGCTAAAAAATAATATCTTTATTTTATAAGAATTTTTGATAAATTCAAATTCAAATATTGGAACATTTCAATCATCAGACTAGCAGTAGGTAGCGGTACTGATTTCGAGGGGCGCTACATATTAGTAAGTAATATTATAATAATATAACAAATGTTACCCAAGGACTTCTCATAAGCCTAATATTAGCAACCGTAAGATCTTTTAATAAGAAATTCGTGATAAGAACTTAAAAATTGTCTACCAAATGTTGGATCTTGCCATTGTTCTGGACTTTGCGCTAAATTTTAATGTCCACCTGGACTATATAATACCTAAAGCCTATTCCGCATGTTCGTTTATAAGATATTGCTTTTGTGCGTTCTAAGTTAGAATATTGTTCCTTTGTGTGGAACCCCATTTACCGTGTCCATACTGATAGAATTGCGAGAATTCAGAAGAAATTTTAAAAATTTTCTCTTCGTAACAATCGTATTATTTTGTCGTCCTCCTCATCTTGTGCTCGGTGCGTGCTTTTAGGCTTAAAGCCTCTTTATTTAAGGAGAATTCAGTCATGATGATCTATGATTTCATTAATGGTTTCATCGATTGTGAATACTTATTAAATTTGATTAACTTTTGTATACCTTTCAGAACCCTTCGATACAATAACTTATTTTATATATCGACGCATGTTACTGAGTGCGTGAGTCTATTTTACGGGCATTAAGCAATTTAAATAATATTAATAATGTTGTTAGAATAGACTTTTCTTTGTCTGAAAATAATTTTACAATGTTATTAGAAAATAAGGATTTATTAAATGTACTTTTAAATTAAAATTTACCAATTAGCCTGTAAGGATATTTTAAGTCAATTGGCTAAATAAATGAATAAATAAATAAATAAATAAATAAATAAATAAATAAATAAATAAATAAATAAATAAATAAATAAATAAACAAACAAATAAATAAATAAATAAATAAATAAATAAATAAATAAACAAATAAATAAATAAATAAATAAATAAATAAATAAATAAATAAATAAATAAATAAATAAATAAATAAATAAATAAATAAATAAACAAATAAATAAATAAATAAATAAATAAATAAATAAATAAATAAATAAATAAATAAATAAATAAATAAATAAATAAATAAATAAATAAATAAATAAATAAATAAATAAATAAATAAATAAATAAATAAATAAATAAATAAATAAATAAATAAATAAATAAATAAATAAATAAATAAATAAATAAATAAATAAATAAATAAATAAATAAATAAATAAATAAATAAATAAATAAATAAATAAATAAATAAATAAATAAATAAATAAATAAATAAATAAATAAATAAATAAATAAAAGTTAAGGAATTTCAAATGGTTTAACCAAAAAATAATAATTCACTAGGGCGCTCCAACTGCGCCCAGATTAATCAAACAAACTTTAATATATTTTTAAACACTTTTATTTAAACAATTCTAAAACAATTTTTAAACACCTTTATTTAAACAATTCTAAAACAATTTAATTACTTTAATTAATGCGACTTGTTCGTTGTTCACCGCTGCCAAGACTGCCTTCTTTACATTTTATTCTTCCCAATTAAGCCTCTGTTACACACGTTGCATTCCCAATCGTAGGCATGCAAGCGCTTAGCTTGCGATTATGATTTTCATGTAACCTGATATTCTTTTGTATTTCACAATCAGGCCGGATGCGCGTGCAAAGTCGTGGGAATGAACAAAATTGTGAATTATGCTGACACTGCCAAATTCTTTTCAGGTGCAGTGTCGGCAGCGTTGTTAACTCCTCCCTCCTTAAAAATCTGCGTCCCGCAGATCATTATTGGTGGCTGGACCGGGAGACCAATTGCCTGTGGGGTTTCTACTGCTGGCAGGTTGAGTTGCCTGGTCATCTTACGCCAAAGTATACCGAGGCAAATACCCACTGCTATTGCTATGCCAACTTGACTACCCAAGGAGAGATTCGAACTCAATTCTAGGTCTTGAATTTTATTAATGTTATGTAGGCTAATATTATGGAGTTGATCGATGTCGACCAGTAGTCTTTCGTTTGCGACGTTCGTTAGAACAGGGGGTAGAGGTTGCATATTGGAGATTGATGTACTGGAGAAAGTTTGATTATCCAGAAAAATTGTTTCATTAAAGAGCTGTACCAGGTAGGTACCATTGAGCGATTCATTGTGGTCCTGTGTCTCAATGACGCCGATGTAATTTGTTACAAAAATCATATCAGAGGTAACCATTTCCACAATCGAGGCCTTACTTGTTTTATACTGACAGTCAGCGGTTCCGCCCTTAAGGAGACGTGGCAAACAGCTCTCTTCTGCTAGTTGGTTGAGCGAGGATTGTTGACAAACCGTTATGTTGTTAATGTTCAAACAAGGACTGCTTACTCCAAATGTTTCTCTCTGACTGACGAGGATTTCCTTAAACAGTAGTTCGATCCGCTTTTCTGACCGTATTGTTGGCCTGACGATAAGACGATGATAAAAGTCTTTCTTCAGCTTTGGAATCGATATGACGTATAACAATAAGGTTCCATTTGTGTAGACTGATGGCTTTCCATATTCTATCGCTTCTACTGCATTAGTGTACGGTAGGGTTTCCATCTCAGTAATAATTTCCTCAACTTCAGCTTGATTTAATAGGTTCGTATTAATGATCCCGCTTTTGGCCATTTGACAAGCTCTTATTACTTCATCAATTGCGTCCTTCAGAACAAGCACCTGATTTATCGTTCCTTGTCCAACCTGCTCGGCTTCTCTTCCATTACTGATTTTATTCATTCTGGAGACGAGTTCGTTGGTTTTCTGGACAACCTCGTTTGTGGCATTCAATAGCTGTGCGTTAATTTTATATTGCTCATTGTTGCTTGTGATTATTACGTTTTGTGTTTTTAGAACGTTGTTCCAGTCTGTGGCGTCTGGGTTTCCAGCTACCCACTTCCAGGCCGACCCAATCCAGTCGATCGATCTTTGCCTTCTGATTTTTCTGCCTTTAAGCTCGGCTAATCTTTCTTGCACTTGTGCAAGGTAGTATTCGACGACATCTTTGTTCTGACTAGGTGGCATATGTTTTCGAACTAGTATTGTAACGTTATTGGCAATTGTTGCATAGTCTTCCAAATTTACCACATGGATCAATTTTAAATTCCCATTTATTGTCCACGCATTTCCGGCCCGTAAGGTTACTATGGGAGTGTCGTACCGGAAGATTTGCGCTGCTCTTGAGGTGATTATACCCGTTTCAGATAGGAGTAGAAAGGCTAACAATAGAATCATCGTTCCTGCAAATATTAATTGTTCAGTTAAAAATGTTCGGGCACAGCCCTTTTTTTGTAATTAATTTAATATTTTGAATAAAAAAGGAAATTCCTATTCTTTTATATATAGGTGTAGGGGCAAAGCCGTTTTTTTTTTTTTTTTTTTTTTTTTTTTTTTTTTTTTTTTTTTTTTCTTTCTTATATGTACTTGGTTAATGAATTAGTAAGTTAGTATGTTAGAATGTTAGAATTAAAAAAAAAAATTTTATATATGTATATATATTTTTCATATAGATTCTTTGTATATATATTGCAATTCTTTTTATTTCAAATTTATTTCAATATTTTTATGTTTTCTTTTACTTGTGGAAAGAAGAAGGAACTTTTTTTTTATAATAAAAAAAAATCTTTTCCTTGTCAAAAAAAAATTTTATTTTAATTTTATTTTATTATTTTACCTCTATATTGTTTTTTGTTATATTTTATTGAAAAGAAGTAAAAGTTCATTTGTATTAAGTTTGTTTCAAATTTTTTATGTTGGCTTTATGAATCCTTTTACCACTCGTTGTACGAACCGTCACTTTATTGTCTTTTTCTACAATCTCTTTCCTGTATACTGCCTTGTTTTTAGCCTTTATATTTTTTATCCTAGCATATATAACGTCACCTTTCCTATATTTCTTTGGCGATGTACGTTTCCTATTCATGCGATTGTTCCGCTCTTTCACATTTTTCCTAATAAGTTTAGTAAGATCCCTATTAATCTTAGAGCGAGCCTCAAGCAGTTTCCTAAAGTCTGCAGTTTTGGTCCTATTAAAAAATATGTCACTTGGTCTTTTCCCGGTCACGGAATGTATAGTGTTATTATACCTGTCGACTGCTACATACATCAGTTCCTGTACACTAAGTTCTGCATGTTCGGCTCTTAGACACCTGTAAATTTCAATTAGTGTTGAGTGTAGACGTTCTACCTGTCCGTTAACCTCACTGCGTTGAGATGGTGTTAAATATATTTTTATTCCCAATCTTTCAAGAAAGTCCCTAATCAAAGGGCTAATAAAGCTACTCTCATTGTCCGACACTAAAATTTTGGGTACGGTAAAATAATGCAAAATCTTTACTAGCTTTTCTCTAATATTTAAAACAGATCTGTCACTAATATGAAAAAGTTTAGCGAACTTGGAAAATTTGTCGATCACAGACATAAATTTTTGGTTCTGTATTTCCATTATATCCATGTGCAAAATTTCGCATGGTACCATTGGTGTGGGAGTTTCCTGAAATTCTGGTGTGGGAGGATTTCTATCGTATTTGTTAGTATTACACACATCACAATTCGCTACGAATTTCTTTATGAGAGCGTACATACGAGGGAAATAATGTTCATCCAAAATCTGACTTCTGTTTTCTCTGGCATTTCTATGTGCCCTACGATGTTCTTTTTGGATTATTTCGAATTGCCTATCTTCCGAATTGACGTCCGTAACTATTTTCTGGGCGATTCTAACTTTGTACCTTGAAAAATGCTGTAAATAAAGTTCCTGTATAACTGGCAAACATAATTCTGGAGCTTTGATCCCGTTAACTATGCCAGGATGCAATGTTTTCTTGAGGACGTCCAAGAGATTTTCTGAACTCCACTCTCGAGACGAGAAGTAATGTCGATGAAAGTTTTTGTGTGGTTCTTCATACGAATGGAGATCTGGTCCAATCTTTATAATTATTTGATTTCTGAAGACATTGATTGGGGCTTCCATATGGGGAATAAGATCCGAGGCATCTTGGATTGCACTATGGATGGTTGAGGTTGTTGATAATACGTCGTCGTCCCTTGTTTCTGACGCTGTTATAGTACCTTGTGAGTTACCTTCGCTAGCTGTTATGGTACTTTGTGAGTCCCCCTCGCTAGCTGTTATGGTGGATACATCGCTGATGTGATTGATACTAGTTTTTAATCTGGAGAGAGCATCTGCGACAAAATTTGATCTACCAGGTTTGTAGATTAATTCGTGGTTATACTCTTCTATGCGAGCTTTCCATCGTTTCAACTTAGCATTGTAGTTCCTATTACCTAACGCGTAAGTAAGAGGTTGATGGTCCGTGTAAATTTTTATTTCTTTGGCACCGTAGAGATAATTTCTCAAATTATCTAATGCCCACACGATAGCCAGCATTTCTTTTTCGTTTGTAGCGTACCCTTCTTCGGTTTTATTTAGTGAGCGTGATATATAAGCGACAGGCTTATCCTTACCAATCTCTCCCTGTGAAAGGACAGCACCGATGGCGTAATTCGAGGCGTCAGTCGTAAGATTAAATGGTTTGTCAAAATCAGGGAACGCGAGAATTTCTGCTGTTGTTAAGTGAGCCTTTAACTTTTGGAAGGCAATTAATTCCTCATCATTTAATTTTATCTGAACTTTCCTGGACTGAGTAGCCTTTACTTGCGCATTTTCTCCCCTTGTCAAATTTGTTAGTGGCTTTGCCACCTTCGCGTAGTCTCTGATAAAGCGCCTATAATATGACGTCATTCCTAGGAATCCCTTTAACTCCTTTAGGTTCGTAGGAGGTAGCAGTTTTTCAATAGCTTCTACTTTTTTGGGGTCAGGCTTTATCCCTTTAGAATTCACGACATACCCTAAAAATTCCACCTCTTTTTGCATAAAATGCGTTTTCTCAATGTTAACTTTTAGATTTGCTTCTTCCAATCTTCTGAAAATTGTGTCGACGTTATTCAAGGTCTCCTCTTCGCTATGTCCAAATACGATTATATCGTCTATGTAGACGTAACAAATCTTTCCTATAAATTCCTTAAGGACATCATCGATCATTCGTTGGAAGATTGCTGGGGCATTTTTCAGGCCAAAGGGTAAGCGAAGGAATTCATATTTCCCATTCATTGTCGAGAATGCAGTCTTAGGAATGTCTGAAGATTTCATCGAAATTTGGTGAAAGCCGGAAGTCAAATCTATCGTAGTAAAAAACTGTGCGTTACCCAGACTCGCCAACGTGGCATTTATATCCGGAATTGGGTAAGTGTCGGGAACAGTCACTGCGTTAAGTCGTTTGTAGTCAACTACTAACCGATATTGTTTTTCTCCAGTTGGTTTTGGTTTTTTGGGCACCACCCATATCGGTGAATTATAAGGGCTTTTTGAGGGGCGTATTATCCCTTCGGATAATAACTCCTTAATTTGCTTATCAACTTCATCCCTCATTGCAGCTGGATATGGATAACTCTTTGAGTAAATTGGGTCAGAGGTGGTCGTTCTTATTTCTGCTTGCACGCTAGTCGCAGCAGCTTGACTATCATCAAGTGGCCCGAATAAGGTTTTGTATTTGCCTATCATTTCATTAATTTTGTCTCTTATTCCCGTAGACAAGGATTCGTTCAATATGTAATTTAAATTATTGGAAAATTTTGCCTTGAGAGGTATTTTAATTGTTTCCCTAATTAAAAGAAAATTCTCTTTCCTGTCGACAACTGCCCCCAAAGCCTTTAGAGTGTCATCGCCTATAATACCATCGAAGGTAATGAAGCCAGGTAATATGTAAAACGTAATTGGGTCTGATATTCCGTATTTAATGAAAAATTTTCCTACTATTTTTTTATTAATTTCGATCTTCCCGCCAGCAGTACTAACTACAAGTGGTTTCAATAAGGGTATGCTTCCGCCGGACAGTTTTGGGCTACAAAAGTTTTTGTTCGAGCCGGTATCGATCTAAAAGTTAAAGGTTTTATTTTTAGCAGTGGTATATTCTATGTAAGGTAAGCTTGATGGCCTGCCTCCATAAAATTTTGATCGCTTGCAGCATTGTCGAAACTTCCCACAACTTCTTCCTGAGGAGGGAATTCCTCAGCATCTAGATGATAGAGCCGCGGTTGTTTATCCCTATTAAATATTTCTGTAGCGCCTCTTTTTTCAACTGGTCTAGGACGGTTCATATAATTTACCCTTCGTGTCTGCATCGAACGGTCCACTTCCATTGGCTCTGGTTTCACTTGATCCAGCTTAGGGTAGGGTGTTGGCTTGTAATTAGGATTCGGGTTATGCTTCGGGAAGTTATAATTTCTTTGCTGCCAGTTATTGTATCTAAATGGGTTTGGAGGAGGATTGTTGTAAAAAATCTTAGGAGGTCTAGGTGGAGTAACTGTATGCGCTTGAGAAGATTGTTGGGTATTATTCCTAGCAGGTGTTCTGGTGTGGAGAATATTATTTCTCGTCGTTAGATTTTGTAACTCTAGACACGCTGAGTACGCTTCTGGCAACGTTTTCGGCCGTTGAATTATCACCATTCTGGACAATTCAGGAGTAAGACCCCGAATAAATATGTCCAAAGCTCTGTTCCTGTGCGTAGCGATCAGAGCATTAATGGTTTCCTCGCTATATGTCTCTGTTTTTAATTTGTTAATAATAAGCGATAATTGTTGGTTAATGGTGGAATAAAATTCGTCCACCTTCGACGAACCTTGACATAGCTGGTTGAGTTGATGCTCTAACGTCTGAACATCCCTCTTATCAGCATAATGGAGCGATAAAACTTTCTTAACTGTGCTCCAGTCGGCTTCAAATACGTTATAGGACACGAGAGCCGCGTCCGCTTCTCCTACAACCTTCTGTCTGATACTTTGCATGATTGAGCGATAAATAGGTTTATCCCTCACTATCTCAAAATCTTTTAATACCATTTCTACAGAATGCACCCATGATACATAGTGCAAAGGATTGCCGTCAAACGTGCGCAACTCCTTAACACTATCGGGAAGCCTAGAGATAGCCTTTAAATCTTCTTCCGTCCTTGGGACCTGTAATGCTGGAGCTATCTCCACTTCTCCTTGTTCTCGTTCTCTCATCCGTTCTATTTGCCTACTTAATTCGGAAACACTAACATTAGCCTGCTCTATTCTGCCCAGTCTACCCTCTAGTAATTTCACCTGCCCTAGGAGGCAATTCACTGCCCCCGTTAGACTAGTCAAACTTGTCTTCATTTCTTCCATAGTCACAAATGTTATTCAAAAAACAATTTGGTAAAAGGACTCACCTGGCAATTTTAGTTGTTGTTAAAGCTTTTTGGAGACCTTCAATTAGCGTGAACTGACAGTTCGGCACTTTTTATATTTTATGCTTTTGTTTTTGTTCTCCTTAAAACGTCGGTTACTTTCCTACAACAAGGACGTTTAAGAGATAAATAGAATTTACAGGTATCTCTGTTCTTGTTGTTTCTTTTCCTTTAAACAATTGATGTTAAAGTGCAATTTAAAAATTTCTTAAATTAAAACTTTTATTTTTACTTTTATCAATTTTCGTTTTATTCAATTATTTTATTTTATGATTTCATATAAACATTTATTTTAAATTTCTCTAAAAGCCATTAACAGTATGCGTGTGCTCACAAAGTTACCCGTTTTTCACACTTTCACTTCTTTTCTATAAATTATTTGTTAAAAAAAATTCTTTTCTGTGAGAATTTTTATTTTTTTAAATTTTATATTAATATTTTATCTTTTTTGTAAGTATATTAATTTTCATAAATTTTCCCGACTTTGCAGGATAATATTTATAATATTTTTTCCTTCTTTCCACTGTTAAAATTTTTCAGATTTTTAATTCGTATTCTTTTCTTTTTTATTTAATTTATTTTCTTTAATTTATTTTAATTTTCAAAATTTTTTATCAATTCTCAAGCCTTATACTTGAATTTCTTTTTTATACTTTCTTTTTTCCTTTTTTCTTTTAAATTACACAAATAAGAATTTTTATATATTTTATCTTAATTTTTGTTTTTTTTTTTATTATTGTATTTTATTATTGAGCCTTGGCGAGGGTGCGCGACGCGACCGTTTGAAATTCCTTTTTTTATCTTCACGGAAGCTCCGTATAATTCCGGTTTGGAAACCCACTTTTATACTCGTGGATACCTACTAAGGTACGGTTCACTTCACTTTCGCCTCGGTAACCTTCTGTGGTGTTTCTTAACCACCAGGAATACCGGATTAGCGAAGGAGGATTTCCCTATTAATTAGTTATTACTTTAATTATTGATCTTTCAATAATACTGGAGGGTCCCGTAGGAATCGCAGTATCTTTGATGGTTTTTATTTATGAAGTTATCCTCTTTTTTTATTATTTTAAGGACTCCGCAGTTTTTAAGCGGGTCCCTGCTCGGGCGCCAGTTAAGGAATTTCAAATGGTTTAACCAAAAAATAATAATTCACTAGGGCGCTCCAACTGCGCCCAGATTAATCAAACAAACTTTAATATATTTTTAAACACTTTTATTTAAACAATTCTAAAACAATTTTTAAACACCTTTATTTAAACAATTCTAAAACAATTTAATTACTTTAATTAATGCGACTTGTTCGTTGTTCACCGCTGCCAAGACTGCCTTCTTTACATTTTATTCTTCCCAATTAAGCCTCTGTTACACACGTTGCATTCCCAATCGTAGGCATGCAAGCGCTTAGCTTGCGATTATGATTTTCATGTAACCTGATATTCTTTTGTATTTCACAATCAGGCCGGATGCGCGTGCAAAGTCGTGGGAATGAACAAAATTGTGAATTATGCTGACACTGCCAAATTCTTTTCAGGTGCAGTGTCGGCAGCGTTGTTAACTTAAATAAATAAATAAATAAATAAATAAATAAATAAATAAATAAATAAATAAATAAATAAATAAATAAATAAATAAATAAATAAATAAATAAATAAATAAATAAATAAATAAATAAATAAATAAATAAATAAATAAATAAATAAATAAATAAATAAATAAATAAATAAATAAATAAATAAATAAATAAATAAATAAATAAATAAATAAATAATTAAATAAATAAATAAATAAATAAATAAATAAATAAATAAATAAATAAATAAATAAATAAATAAATAAATAAATAAATAAATAAATAAATAAATAAATAAATAAATAAATAAATAAATAAATAAATAAATAAATAAATAAATAAATAAATAAATAAATAAATAAATAAATATTAGTAAGTGTATCAAATCAATAAAAATAATTTAAATTTAAACAAGAATTCTTAACACAAAAAATCGTATTTGTTAATTAAAGACTTGAACTCGAGCCGAAAGAAGAGCTTTCAAACTTAAATCTGTACACTTCAAAGATAAAATTACGTATAAATATTAATGGAAAATAATTATTAAATGAAAAAGCTTGTCGAATTTTATCCAATATTTTTTTTATTCTTATCAGGGAACGAAGCCGAAAATATTTTGCGACTGGCGGCGGCTGGGCAACGGCTTAAAGTCGACTTATTCGTCATTCTTCAACAACAAAATTGATATTTATTTTATGATTCAGTTTATTACTAGAGTAAAGTATAGTTTAATATTTTTATCGATAATAAAAAAAGACGGCAAGACGAAATTTAGTCCGCTTAGCCGGTAATCAGCGGTCTAAAAGTTTTGCCGGTGCAAGACGTTTACATCGGCGGCAGTTCATTAAGAAAAATATTTGAGGGTGGTGACTTTAAACAGACTTTTAGGAGATCGGCTTATTTCTTTGGTATGTAATACACTAAACCACTAACTCGAGCTTAATGACAGACATTTTTCAGTGAACCCAAAAAAAAGACTAGTAAATCTTTTTAATACCACCTTTTTGCATAGCTTCCAAAAAGCAAATCGAATTATGATTTATTACTATTATGAGATCTAGAATTTATCAAGCTTGATTTTGTCAGCTTCTAGTTCTATACCACAATAGCCGAACTTAATCTTTAGATAAAATGTTCAATAGATTTCTTCTATAGCATACAAACAAATAGTACGAGTGGGAGACCCAAGCGAATTTAAATTGTTGGACAGCTTTTTCCAGCTAAATTTTTAATTATCTTTATCTTTATTAAACTCAAACACTTTTTTGCGAAAGCAAAACCACAAGTGACTGATTTTAACATTTCATTCTTAATGTTAACGACACATTCGTAGCACAGAAATCGGATTTTATATGAAAACATTTACGTTTTCATTCGAGTTGTCTATCGAGTTACTTTTCGTTTAGAAATAATGTAGATAAATCGAAATCAATGTTCTTTCTCATAGAACGGGAAGGTGTTCTTTCTTAAATCAGAAACAGGCTACTAATAAAATTCGCAAAATATAAATTAAAATGGAGATAAAACCGCTGGATTGACCCTAAACTATCTAAACTGACACTACTCGTACTTTGTATCAATAACAAAAGGAAACAGGAACATGATAGTTTTTTAACAGCCAACTTCACTACTTAACGCGCTGTCAAAATCGGATTTTCCCATTGTAATGCATTGACGTCGCGTCATTTGGGTTTGCTTCATACACTTTGTATGAGCATGAGAAATTTTGACAGATAGAAAGCGCTTGACGCGCTGATTTAGGTTGGTCTGTAAGAAAAAATACATACATGAAAAATCCGAGTATAAAATAAAAACAGAATAATGAAATAATTTTTTTGTGCAATTTTATTTTTCTTACTTTTTTTAAATACTTTGAATTTAATAATGTTTTTATGTTTATGAAATTAAAAGTGATTGTTTATAATTTTTGTTAATATAAATTTTCTACATTGTGACTAATCTTTCAATTGAAAAAGATTGCGACTAGCGGAGGGTTAAACAAACTAAAAATTCTAAAGATATAAATCTTAGAAATAAAGTTTGAATTTTATTTCCCTTTTTTTTTGTTTCTTCTTATTTGCAATAATAAACAAAGAAAATCTTTGTAATCTTATATGCAACAAATAAAATGAATAAATTGTGAGACTGACTGCCATAAACAATTTGAAAACATTAACACATTAAAAATGTCTTAAACGTAACGCCCTAATTCTGTTTTAAATTTACGAGTGCTTTTTTTTTGTTTAACATAGAATGTAAATAAATCTAAGGAAGTAATTATGTGGATTTTTGTACAAAGACTTTGTTCTGCCATACAATATTAAATAAATATTGAACAATTCTAACTGATTATTTATGGCTGGTTATTTCCGAAATCTTTATCATGAGTTGTTTGCTCCCTATTTTAATTATTAATAATAATAAAAAAAAATAATACTTTTAAATATATGTATATTTTAACTGCTGGCTATAAAAATTTATTTAATTGTTCAATAACTAAATTTGAAATATTTATTGAATTTTTAACACCATGAACAATCTGTGAACAATCCTTAGATTAATGTGACTACACTGAAATAAAATTCAAGCATTTCCTGTCTACTGTGTGTGTCTTTTGTTTTTTTCATCACAAATATTTATACGAGCGTATTAAGACATTAACAAAAAAAAATAATATAAATTACGAAAGAGCTCACATTAAATATTATAGAAGTTTTAAATTTTAACTTTAACTATAACCTTCAAAGCCAAAAGGGCAAACTCCTTTTAATATTAAAAAAAAATAAACAAAAAACTTAAAATAAAATTTACACATAAAACTTTTTTATTTAACAACAAAATATTTTACTGGCGAAGGAAGGCTTGTCGTTGTCGTTCTTTTTTTTCCTAAATTATATTTGATAAATTTAAGGTTTTCGAAATTTTATTTAATTGTCTTTTTTAATGGAAATATACAGTTTTAATGAGGTGCTACTGAGGTTTTTAATGAATTCAATAAATTCATTATTTCGAAATAAAATGTTTATGAAATATTTTAAGAATTCATTAATTCTGAATTTGAGTTAAATAACGGAAGACGCCTTAAATTAATTAAACTGCAGGAAGGAGCTCGTCTGCTGTTACTTTAATAATGTTTTCTTGTGCTTGGCAAGATTTTTTTTGGTAGAATTTGAAAAAATACAACGAAAGTTGCATAAAAGATTTTAAATAATATTTGTAAAGCACAAAGAACTAAAAAGTTCTTGCCCGATTCTGGAATTTAGTGTATGTCACATATTACGATGTGCAGATACAAATGTCAGCTTTATTTTGCAACATAAAACATATTGAAATTTGTAGTGAATTCGAATAATTTTAACACACAGAAAAATACACAATCCAAAACCGGCGAAAACAAGGTTGATTTTACATTTTTCGTTAATGATAGAAAATCTACCCCACATTAAAATAATAGTACGAATCTTGTTGAATCAAAATTATTTCAGTTTGAAACAACATAAATTACATATTGAATGAATATGTTTTCAGCATGAAATTCATTTAATATGTAAGTAATTATAATGTTGAGTTAATACGATTCAATGATTGATCGATCTAACACGAAATTCTTTTAAAATTAAACCGATACTCATATTAAAATAGCACTAAGGCCCCAATTTACAATCTTTAGTTAACTAATGATGGCTGTTTAACCAATGACATTTATATGAAAAGTCGTTAGTTAACTAAACACTGAAAATATGGCCCTAAATGTTTGTTGATTCAAAATGATGCCCTTAATTAAATAACCCATAAAAAATGTAATAAAAACGATTTCGATTACGTATTTACTTTTTTAATATTTATTTTATTTACCTAAATTTGGTGCTAACACCAAATCATGAGTAGACCTTAAATCATATTTTTGAAAAGTCTCAAACCTTTTCTTTAAAAGAAAACTTTTAAAAAACCAATGAGAATTTCTAATACTTTTGTAATTTTTGAAATTCTCATTGAAATTCGTGAAATACTTATTGGCAATGTTGATTTAAAATGAAGAAATGTTGACTTTACACTACTCAATATTGATTTTATCAAATCCAAAGTTAATTTCACGTAATAATTCATTTATTTTCCTACAAAGCTGAGTTGTGTAAATTCAACAATGCACAATGTTATTTTAACTACGAAAAATTTCAATCTACTATTTGTTTGCTCAAATTTAAAGTTTTAAACATTGAATCAATATGAATACACGAGTATGTTAGCTTTCATCAAAGTCCATATTTTTCCAAAAAATTACTTGACATGAAATCAAAATTGTTTAATTTTGGTTTTACATTGATGTTTTTTTTCTGTGTGAATGCTTGTTGAAACGTAAATTGTTCCATTTTTATTCAAGTCTTAATTTTTTTACTTGTCATCTGTCAAGTGGTTACAGGTTGAGTCGTGCCAACTGTTAAATTGAAAATGAAACATCTTATTGGAAAACCCTGTAATTCCATAAGATTTTTTCAGAAGTCATGCCAAATAATGAAAACTGTAGTCAAAAGATATGAAACAAAAATGAAAATTAAAATAAATAACAAATACGAGTATTTATTTGAAAACGTATTAATTGGTCGTGTGGAGACATCAGTGGGCGATTATAAAAATTTTTGAAGTAAAAAAGATCAATGATCTTTGGAAAATAAACACACAACTCTTTAAAATTTGAGATTGTCTTTAAAAAATAAAAATAAATAACGAAATATAGATTTCGATTTTCATCTGAATGATCTTTTATGTATGGAAAATTTTAATTTATCCACGTCGATTGTTGCAATAGGAGCCTATTTAACACTTCTTAAACATCATATTTAGAAACCGCTTTGGTGAGAAGCAGCACGTTTCAACTCACAGCTGTACAATACAGAAGAGCCATCTATGGATCAGAAATTAAATCGCGTTCTTTTGCTTTTGTAAGCATATTAAATTAAAATTTTGCAATAAAGTATCATAATATGCCCTAAAAAGGTCGAATATGCTCTATAAATACGAAAAATTGTGCAAATATGCTTTTAAAACTAAATTATGTGAAAACTATAAAATATGCAAAAATATGCACCAAAAAAATCGATGCTAAAATTCATGAAAATTTCTGAAACGCATAAATATTTTATCTCCCCCGCCATGGGTTCCATAAGAAAAAATATGCAATTGCATATTTGTGGTTTTCTTCCTTTTTGCTCATATATTTGGTTGCCACGCCAAAAAGATTTCGAAGTTTGTGTTTGTTTTTCAAAAAAAAAAGAAAATAATAATAATAACGAGATTTCGATTTTCATAAAATTGTCTTTTATGTATTGAAAATTTTTATTTTCCTGCGGCTACGGTTGTAATAGGGGCCAGTTTAAATGATAACACTTCCTAAACATCATATTTAGAAACCGCTTTGGTGAGAAGAGAGAAAAAATTAAGCAGCATGTTTCAACTCACAGATATACAAAATAGAAGAGCCATCTATTAATCAGCAACTAAAACACGTTTTTTTGCTTCGTTGCGAATGCTTTTGTAAGCATATTAAATTAAATTTTTGCAATAAAATATCATAATACGCCCTAAAAAGGTCGAAATGCTCTATAAATACGAAAAATTGTGCAAATACGCTTTTAAAACTAAAATATGTGAAAACTATAAAATATGCAAAAATATGCAAAAAATATGCACCAAAAAATCCATGCTAAAATTCATGAAAATTTCTGAAACGCATAATTATTTTATCTCCCCCGCCATAGGTTGCATAAGAAAAAATATGCAATTGCATATTTGCGTTTTTCTTGGTCTTTACTCATATATTTGGTTTCTACTCTTAAAATTACATGCATCTCATACTTTTTACTTTAAGCATTCTAATATAAGCAACTTTGTTAAATCTGTCTGGAAGATTACAATTGATTTGAATGCGCAAAAGAAAATTCGCTTTACGTTTTCTGTGACACATGGCTGATCATTTCGTATTGAAAGTGAAAATCAGTAAACCGCCATAAAAGTTCTATCTGATTTTGTGTAAATTTGATGAATCATTCAACTTACCAAAATCACTAAAATGTTCCGAGGTATCCACTTCTCTTTTAAATATCACATGATGAGATTCTCTTTTGTGGGGTGTTAAGTCATGAGGCAAAGGCTTTATCACCATATCATGGCCAATGCTGCCCTCCTGGAAAAGAAAAACATAAATTATTAATTATTATAAAATAAACCTTAAAAGCTAATAATTTATTATAAATGACACTAATAAAAATTAAGTTGGTATTAAAAAAAAGGTAAATAAATAAACAAAAAAATTTACAATTTTTTAAATATTTTGCGCAACAGCAGGGGCCCAAAATTAAAAATGTGCAAATAAATTAAAAGTTTAAACAACTTCCATAACTCTTAAGCGAACAAAAAAATAAATCTTTTTGTTTTGTCTGTTGTTGCATTGTCCTCCAGTTGTAAAAGTCAGCAGAAAGGTTATTTGCCAGGTTATTTGGCTGGTTTTTACCACTCCAACCAAAACAATTATTTAATTAATAAAAATTCCCATATGAGTTTCTTTTTTTTTCTTCAAAGAAGTGATTATGATAAAAATAACCATAATTGTTTCAAAACTTTAGTGTTTTATTGTTTAATATATTTCTGATGAATTAAACATGATTTGGCAAAAAAAATTAAATTTCAGATTTTTAGAGGAAGTTTTTTTTCGTTTTTGTTGAACTTTTTCACTTTTCAATCAGAAAAGTATTTTAGGTGTGTGTGTGTGTACGTTTTTTTTTTCAAAGCAAAACGGAAGCTTTACTTTTCAACAAGACAATTAAAAACAATGATTGATTAAGGAATAGTAACAGAAATAACGGTTGGAAGTCACGGAAAAAAATCGCATTTTTGACAGGGAACACAGGGAAGTTAACAAAGTTCAAATAAACGAAAATTTCAAGCTTAAAAAAAATATGTTCAATAGATAAATAGAATGCAGTTAACCATTCTCTTTGTCAGTGATTAGGAACTTCTAATTTATATGAAATTTTAAATATATGAATTGTATAGTGCGCTTGGTCTGCTTGCTTTTTCTTATCTCTGGGAACATTCTTATTTCTTACTTTGAGACAATCGGCATACCCATTGCTGGAGGAATAATGTTATCCTGGGGATTTTTCATAAAATATGAGTTATTTTACCTTTTTCTTAACAACATTATAGGTAATGGACCGATCTTTTAATTTGAACAAGTTTTCGGAAATAAAATGTTTTTTTTTTTTTTTTAATTTGCTTATACGAGTAATTATTCCAATCATTTGGCCAATTCAAAGCAGATTAATATCAATCTTATTTTTCATATATATTTCAATTATCTTATGCATGCATAAACATTTTTTTTGTAATTTTCAACCAACAAATTGAAAAAATTTTACACATGAATAGGGTGCGCCGTATTAAAAAAATGTATTCTGAATTTTATAATTTTCTTTCAAAATTTGAAGTTTTAAATAAAATAAATTAAAATACGTATGTATGAATTCAAAATAGAAAAACAAAAATTTTCTGCAAAATAAAAGTAACTTTAAATATAAGTTTTGAATATGAATACTAGTTTTCAAAAATAAATAATTAGGTTTTTTAATCAGGGCCTACTTTATTAATTTGATCTTTAGGGATTTTGCTCGGGCAAAAAAATTAATTTCGAATTTGAATTGCCCTTACACTATTTTTCCTTTAAATTTTGGCGCCCTTTAAATTATGGCGCCATAGGCCCCGGCCTCACGGGCCTAGGCATAAGTACAGCATTGCACCATAGACTTCGAATTATACGAAATATACTTAGAAAAAAAATTACTATGCTGATTTAAAAGAGATAAAAAACCTTAACTACCTCTTTCGTTTTATTGTGTTAATTGTTATTATGATAGATGACAGAATAATGCAAGCACTTGCAGGACTGCAACAAAAAATTTTCACATCTTCCGAATGTCAAAGAAAAACTTCATATTGCGAATTTTTTTTATAAAAAATTTGACAGCCTCACAATGAAGCACAAATGGCCAGCTGTTCATTTGCATAGACCTGATTAATCGACCTTTATTGACAGTTTGCTTGTGATTGCTGCATGGCACATGAGAACCTCCAAATTGGCAATTCTATTTAATATTTTGTGATCAACACTTATTATAGAATGATATATAAGTCGCACTACAAGATGGCGCAAAAGTCATTAACCTATCATAAGATAACTAGCATTGTCATTTAAAAAGTCAACAAATACGAATTATTTGTCAATAACGTCGCAGTACTTCTTAAAATTGTAGAATAATTGTTCCGAGTTCTTTGTCGGCTTTGTTGTCTCAGATTTCCCGGTCATCCATAACCAACCGGGCAAAGTCTGCTGCGTTTAATCGCTCGCCTTGAAGGTTATGGGACAACAGGGGGCAAATTACGGCATTCGATACGCACGAAATTTCCATACAAATTCAAAAAATTTTATATGGAATTTCGTTCGGTATCGAAAGCCGTAATTTGCCCCCTGTTGTCCCATAACCTTCAAGGCGAGCGATTAAAATTTGGCCCCTGATCTGTTTATGGGACAAGAACTTTTTTATAAAGATTAAATAAAATTATCTGATGTATAGTGATGTACAATTACAATCGCAAATTATAAAAATACCCCCTGAACTAAGCATGGGGTTAAGTGTATCTATGTCAATATTTTTTTGTCATATGTTATGGTGTCTTTTTGGTGACACTGTCAACAAATTTTTTTTTTTTTTTTTTTTTTTTTTTTTTTTTTTTTTGATAGGTAGAGAAAATGTTTGACGGTGAAAAACAAATCATTAATTTAAAACGAAACGAAGTTCCTTTTATGTTATTTAACAATGAGAAAAAAGTATGCCTCAAAGAAGACTGTAAATATTTTCTACCTTATTTTACTTTTAAATGTTCTTGTAAATAAATAATTGCACGTGTTTGAGCTAAATTAAAATAAAATATTATTGGTGGCATCGTCAGTATAATTTTAGTATTGACATTTCATGCAGCTGGTAACTGCGTCTATTAAGAATCAATATAGTTTTTCTACGGGCGTTTCCCACAGTGTGGTGATATCGGCAATAGTAAGTCAGTACAGTCTTACTATTGACATTTTCTCCATATGGGTCCCACAAGAACTACCTAGTCAGTATTGACGCAGTCTACTGGTAGATTTCGTAGGACAAGCCTGTGTTAAATCTCAATAGTAGATAGCATTAGTTGGAGTATAATTTGTCAGTAGTACTGGTGACATCGTCAATAGATAATCAGTATAATTTCACTATTGACATTTCCTGCAGAGAAACGTTGTATTTTTCCGTCTAACTACATTAAAGAGCTGTAAAAATTTTATGTATTGGGCGACGGAACGAATTTTCAAGAAGGACGTCAGTGGCTTTCTTTGTTTTGTGATAACATGTTTCTACTTGTCAATATTTCTACCAGCCCCGCGGCCTAGTGAAATTTTATTCACATCAGCAGTGTAAAAAATTTACATACCAGAGTACTTTGCTATCGATTGGCACACACAAAAAAATTTTATATTGTAAATTTTCAATAAAAAGGACAAAAAATTTTGCACTTTTTTTAGAAAAGAAAACGCCAACTTTTTTTTTGTTACGAAAAAATAAATATATTTTGTGTTTTGTTTATTTTTACTATTAAAATGAATTTATTAATTTATTAAAAAAATATTATAGAAAGCTGATTAATTTAAGCTAAAAATTTTAAATTACCTCAAAGATTTTTTGAGTTGAAGGGAGTTGCGTTTGCTGTACAAGTTTTTTTCTTGATTCTCTATATCTGCGTATATTCACGAGCTCTTTAAAAAATAACCAATTAAAATTAAATCTTTATGCGAATATTCCCTCCCTTTACGCAGAACAAGAGCAAGGATTTCAACTTCTTTGAAATGCGTTAAGACTTTAATGACTTTGACAGAAAACTTGACAATTAAAACGAAAACGCAACTAATACAATAAATATATGACAACATTTACTAAAATACTAATTTGCATATTTAAATTATAAATTAAATTAACTAAACAAATATTTGATAGGCTCTAAAGAAAAAAAAACATTTATTACATTGAACTTGTTCAAGAATCGAATCTTTGCTTTTAATCTTTCAATGACTTTAAAAAACAGGAGAGTGTATGTGTGTGTGTGTGTGTTGTACCTTAATCTCAAACACCTTTCAAAAGTAATTAAATGATATAAAAATCTATAACTAATTGCTGCTACCAAGAGAAAAAAAAACACTTTAATAAATGTACTCAGGCGTGATTTTTTAAACCATCAAAATTCTAAAGGTCATTTAGATAAATCTTTCGGTTTAAAAGTTTTTTTTTCTTAATAGTATTTTTTCAATACCTGCGCTGCTTGATTTAAAGAACAAAAAAATTAAATAAATAAAAAACAACGTTTTCAAAATCAAGTGCGTTTTAAATTGTTCTTAATTTTCAAGTCTTTTTGCTACTGCTTCAAGACAATTTGACGCTTTAAGCAGTTCGCTTTTTTTCCACTTTAAATCTATTAGAATTTTTTATTTATTTATTTATTTTTTTAATTTTTATATTAAATTTAAATTCAAACTCAATTACCACTGTTACGGTCAATGTTAATTTCATTTGAAATTTATTTGCAATTGAGCTTAGGAACGCATTAAATATTTTTTTGCTGAAAACAAATGAAAAGTAAGCTGGAATTGGTACTTAAAAGACAACATAAGGGGGTACCCTACGCCAAAATTTTTTTTATTTATTTTTTTGTATTTTAAGGGGAGAAAATGGTCGCGTTCATAAGACATAACTGCTGCGCAACCGTTGAGTGTTTCTTTTAGAAACTCAGATTTGAGTTGTTCCGCTCCACGCAACAGTTGAGTATTTGCTTCCATTTTAACCATCACAAATATTTTTCGCTACATCAGTCAACATCATTACAAGAAACTCCCTGCAGGAAATGTCAATATTGACAATATGCTGATTATCTATTGATGATGTCACCAGTACTACTGACAAATTGTACCCAAACTAATGTTATCTTGAGGGTGGCGTTGGCTCAGGTAGTAAGCACGTTGACTACAAACCGAAGGACCTGGGTTCAAACCCAGTGTCAGACAGAGTCATGAAATAAAAACACCACGCATTTCTCTGATGTGCATTGGTGTGCCTTTGTGTCAGTTGTTGGCGGAAGATTTCAGTGGTGAAGGCATGGTCACTGGTCACTGAACAGTACCAACTTCAGCTGATACTAATCCCAATGTAACATCAGAGCGCCCTCCTTCGTTGGTACTGAGTAGCACAATCAACGGCGAAGTAAAATAAAATTAATAAAAAGAAGTGGCTACTAAACTAAACACAGCTTCAAACCTCGTAATGTCCTCCTCGCCACCAGAGGCGCTGCAACACTGCTCTACGAATAAACGTGCAAAAAAAAAAAAAAAAAAAAAAGCAGAGTTGTAAAAGAACGAATGAAGCTTCACCTCCTTTCATATCTATCACTATCCCTTTCCACTAGTTCCAGCACAATGCATTGCATGTGTAGGGGTCATCCCCTGAGTGCTGGTCCAAGATAAAAAAAAAAAAAAAAAAAAAAAAAAAAAACTAATGTTATCTACTATTGACATTTAACACAGGCTTGTCCAACGAAATCTGCCAGTAGAGTAGGCAATTTTATCAGGGTAAGTCTGCTATGATACGGCGGAAAGACATAAGAATTCCAACTAAGACTACGGAAACAGAAAATTTAAAATTGTTTTTGTACCGATTCAATACTTAATATGAATTAATATGAATAGAATAACAAGGATCTCAAACAATTAATCCATACTCAAGAATTGGTCGAACAAGAGAAGTATATAAAAGTTTTGTAATATAAGGATCTAGAAATTCCTTTGACCTGCGTGTCATGAATCCAAGGACCCCATAGACTTTATTTACCATTATAGAAATATGATCACGAAAGTTGAGCCTATGATCCAACAGTATGCCAAGATCCAATATGGTTAGAACTTTATTTAAAATAGCAGTATCAATATAATAAGAAGTCTTGATCGGATTGTATCTGAAAAATGACATGTGCTTGCATTAAAATATATTTAACTTCAATAAATTAAATCTACACCATTGATGAAAATTCCGAAAGTCGGCACTTAATAAAGTATGTCCATTAACATCGTTAAAAGAATTTAAAATTTTAACATCATCGGCGTACATCAGTACTTTAGAATGCAAAAGAACAGTAGGAAGATCATTGATGAATAAAGTGAACAAAATCGGACCCAGTTGACTGACTGGCTTGAGGGACACCAAAATATACTTGAATGATTTTTGTTATAACATTCCCAAAATTTGACCTGTTGAGTTTTTTGTGATATATGAGCTTAACCATTTTAAAGCAGAGTGACTAAGGCCCATAACTGATAATTTGTGCAATAAAAGATTGTGGTTAACTTTATCGAACGCCTTACAAAAATCGGTGTATATCACATAAGTTTGCATTTTATTTGAAAACCCTTTGTTGACAATAGTGGTGAGTTCCAAAACATTAATTGTAGTTGAGCGAGACTTACGAAAACCATGTTGACATGGTGATAGAAGGGAAGAAATTTGATTATATAGGTAATCGGTAAGAATTTTTTCAAGGAGTTTTGGAATTGCATTAATTTTAGCGATACCTCTGTAATTAGATACATCAGTTTTACTGCCGTTTTTGAATAAAGGAATTATATATGATTTTTTCCACACTGATGGCAGATTTGTTATATAATGCAGTAACAGGCGTGGACAGTGATGCTGCACAGTTTCGAAGGATACAGCTTGGAATACCATCTGGACCAGAGCTAAATGAGTCTTTCAGCGACTTCAAGTTCGAAAGTACAGTTTCAATATTTAAAAGCGGACGATATCACCACACTGTGGGAAATGTCCATAGTGAAACTGTACTGATTCACTATAGACGCTATTTTAATTTAGTTCAAACAGGTACAAGTATTTATTTAAAATAATATTTCAAAGTAAAATAAGTTACAAAATATTTTACAGTCTTCTTTGAAGTATAATTTTCTTATTTTTAAATAACATAAAAGGAGCTTCGTTTCGTTTTAAAGTAATGATTTGTTTTTAACCGTCAAATATTTTATCTACCTACTAATAGCAAAAGACAAAAAAAATAATACAATTTGTTGACAGTGTCACGAAAAAGACACCATAATTGTTGACAAAAATATTGACATGGATACACTTAGCCCCATGCTTCCTTCAGGATTGCTGATGGAAACTAACACCTACAAAACTTATTTTCTAACACACTTGCAGCAATTTTTTATTTAATTGTTGATGTCGTCGTTGCCATAGTGGGCTTTTTCGTAACAAATTTCGATAAAAATTTTTTAAAATTTCTCTCTATTCCTTGACCTTAAAATTTCTCTATTTTCCTTGACCTTACTTTGGCATAATTTTTATATATGTACGTATTTTTTTAGATTAACTGCCTGTTTGTCGATATCGAAAGAAAAATTTATCTCGAATTATTACATTTGAAACAAAATCAACTTTGAAAATTTTTTTTGTTTTAAATATAATTATACGAAAGAAAATTTTCTTTCGAAATCGACGACTTTTTAAAAACATACTGCCTGTTTTTAAAAAGTTTTAGTTTTTTTTTGCTTTTTTAAACATAAATTTCATGCAAATGGTTTTGTTTATTATTTAATTGTAGGGATTGTTTTTAGCAAGACTTTGTTAATAAAAAAATGCTACGCAATGCCACACGTACACGAGTGCCCTTAAATCATTTTTAGAAACTTCTGATGTACATGTATACCCATCAGCAATGACCAATCACATTATGCATCAAATGCCCATTATTGTTTTTGTAGGGATGCTCTGTTTAGCCTCCACAGCTGATCAACAGACTTATGCGCTTTTAATCTGTAGTGCAACGTCGCTTTGTTATGTGGCGGCTAAAAATTAATTTGTTAAATTTTGCATTACAAATGCGATAAAGTAACGAAAATAAAGAAATAAAATTAATATATTAATTTCATTAAATAACAGTAGATTTATTATGGTGTATATTTATTTTAATTATATATTTAGTTGAATATAAGGTTTAAAGATTTTTTGAATGCAGTGGCGGCTCAGCGCTGAAATATAAATAGTAGCGACGCAAGTTTTCTCATTTTATTGCAGTGTTCTTTGTTATGTTGTGCAAACACAGAATATATATTTTGTGATGGATCAAATTTTAAAATAAAAATGGAAAGTTCTTGAAGTGCTAACTATCGCATTGGAGAATTCATCAAATGTAAATTATTTCCTTTGACCTCCTTTATTAATTTTAAATTGTTTTCGTTCAACAGATGTTCATTTTACGTTATATTCATCAAGCCGTTTCTAAGACGTAACAGTTGGCAACAGTTTCACAACAGTTGAACGCGCCCAATGCCTACCATCGCATTTTGATGTTTTACTTTCTTTTGGAAAGGTATAGTGTAGAATGAAAAGATTGTGGAATTGAGAACGCCTGAATTGGTTCTTTTACAACTCTGCTATTGTGCGTTTTTGTTAATTTTTTATAGCAGTTTTGATGTACCTTTGGTACCAAGTAGGCGCATTAATTTTGTGCCACGATTGTGCCACAATATCGACGAAAAAGGGCGATGTGGTGTGTACATCATATCATACACTAGCATCAATTGCTGCCGGTAGTGTTCAGTGAGTGACCAGTGCTATCTGTGCCTGCGTCACTTAACAGTCTAACATCGAACCTGTGACCTCCAGACTGATAGTCTAGTACGCCATCTACTAGTCTACGGGGGCTCCCCAGTGGTAAACTCGAACAAAAAACGGTGGTAAGTTGGTGTAGCGCCCCTCCAAATCAGTACTGATCCAATCGTCCTGCTAGTCTGATAACAAAATCTTCCAATATTATTTTCTTAATAAGAAATAGCTTCAACATATCAAAAAAATTTCTTTATATAAATATGAAAAGTTAGATTTAAGCTTGAACCAAAAAAAAAAGATTTTTTAAAAATGCCTTTCAAAAAAAATAATAATAATATAATTAATTTGTAATTATTAAATTTATTATTCGAGACAGGTTTCGATGTCTTTTTTCAAAGAATTTCAAAAAGCTAAAAATCCTCCACAAACAAAACTTTTTGAAATAATTAATTTGTAGCACGACGTGATGTGACGTGAATGAAATACCTGAGGGATTTCTTTTTGTTTGTATCATTTTTTTTTCTCAAGCCGTTTAATTTCTTTAGTCATCATGACCATAAGTAGGGGCGTTTAGAGTTAATAAATATAAACAAACACTTGTAATTTGATTCTTAAAGAACATTTTTTTTATTTATTTTTTTTTTTCAAAATCAACCAGTTCTTGTTGATTTAATTCGTTCTTTTAATATTGTATTTGTTTGTTTGTTTATTTGATTTTTTTTGAAATATATTTATTTAAGAATATAAAGTCTCCATTACCATTTATGTACTTGTGTATTGTCCATGTGTTTAACAATGTGTTAACATGTCTTAAGTTTTTTATTTATTTATTTATTTTTTATTTTATATATAAAATTTAAAAAAAAAACGAATACTTAACCTTGACCAAATTGATAACCATTAGTTGTGGTGTTCTTGCACGGTAAAGTTTTTGATATAAATACGTAAATTACATATTACTCGTATATATTTTCAAATTAATTTTTTTTGTTTGAAATTTCAAATTAATCTTGATTGAAAACCTTAACAAAATATATACAGTACAACCTGTATAAGCCAAACACTCGCTAGTCCGGACCATATAGTTTACGGGGGCAGTGCATCCAATAATTCAGACAGCTGAGAAATTTCACATCTTGAGTATCTTTTCACTTACGCACATGCACGTTCACGATAAAAAAAGTTTACTTATGCACGCTCATATTTGTGGCTCATGTTCATACACGCTCACATGCATGGAGAAAAAGTTAATTATAATCACAAAAACTAACTCACGCTCACGAAGTAGTTATGAAAAAACAAAAATTATAAAATAATCAAAATATGAAGCAAAAAAAATTATGAAACAGTCACGCTAAAAATATAAAATATAAAAACGCTCACGAAATACTTAAGAAGAAAAATATAAAATAAGCAAACAAAAATTTAAAAATTAAATGAAAAATAGCAATGAAGCAAAAAAAATCACGAAACAGTCACGCCAAAAATCTAATCACGCTCACGAAAACATGAAAAAGAATATAAAAAAAACAAAAAAAATGAATAAAAAATAAAATAAAGCAAAAAAATTACAACAAAGCAAAAAAAATTACGAAACAGTCACGCTAAAAACTACTCACGCCCACGAAATAATTATGAAAAAATTATAAAATAATCAAAAATGAATAAATAAAAAAAAATAATAAAAGCAACTAAATCACAAAACAATCACTCTAAGAACCTACTCACGCTCACGAAATACTTATGAAAAAATATTATAAAATAATCAAAAAACTTAAATGAAAAATAACAACAAAGCAAAAAAGATTATTAATCACGAAAGCAAAAAAAAAGGCGAAACAATCACGCTAAAAACCTACTAACGCTCACGAAAAACTTATGAAAAAAATTATAAAATAAAAAAAAATAAAAATTAACTGAGAAACAATTACAATAAAACAAAAAAATTAAAACAAAAATCAGCACAGATATTAGAGAAGCTCGCCTAATATCATCCGAACACAAAAACTCAGACTGAGAAACACGTCTCATCTTCCTCTAATCATAAACAACACAAGGGTGAACGAACTTGGTTACTTTTCCACAGAGGATAGTTCCGTCCAAAGTGGACAGAAAGAAAACCAGTAACAAGCTGTAAATTCTTCCTGTTGAAGTTCAGGATGCCATTATGTTGCTTTGGCTTGTCTTAAAACAGAAGAAGTCAGTCACATTTCCTTAGCGGTCCAAGTGTCATCTCCTTTGATCAGGGATGTTACAACATGCGATGCGGACGCATGTGCATTAGACCGGTCGTTATTTTAAAAAAAAGTGTCTGATTTTGAAGTGCCGGGCAGATTTTATTTCCTTTTGGTCTAAAACCATTAAATTTAAAATTTGGGGCTGATCGGATAATATTTAGTGGCCGCGCCCATCAATCAAAAATTTAAATACATGAAATATATGGAAAAAATTTATATTTACTTAATTAACATAATATATAAAAGGCAAGGGAAGAAAACAGCAATAATTAAGAGATTAAACTTATTTCTGAGTTGAGTGTAGACTTGTTATGAGTCGGAAATTTTGTCCTATATGCTTCAACAAACTGAAAGACCAATTGTTTTTGTTCTTCATTCTTCGTTAGAATGCGGTTATAATCTTTCATAAATTTCACACCGCGTTCTGCATTATCATTGACAACAAATAACTGCCGACTAAAATCCAATGCTGCTTGAAAGTCTTCGTTTTCTACCCATGTTGATGGATCGCATTGCAAAAAGGCCGCAGATAAGTTGAATGCTGAAAAGAAATATTTAGATCATCCAATTTTCCAACAAATTCTCCTTGTTTACTGTGTGGTTTTCCTTTCGAAGAAGTTTTCCTAACACGGTTCCATTCATCATAAATTTTAATTAGTTTTTCACAACATTTGTGTTCTTCACGTATTGGTATTCTAGCTTGTTGCCAAAACACCGATGCCATATTTACAGATAACTTTGCACTCTCTTTGGATGAAAATTTTGCGATTCGCATATTATAAAAGAATACTTGCAAAACTTGACGATTTGAGGGTAATTTAGCTCCCAATATTTGGTGTAATATTCGGCCAATAAGAATAATATTGGAATCCACTGAACTTCGAGTAGTAATTGAAGAAGATGTTGTTGGCAAATCCGCCATTATGAAAGACTGAATGAAAATAAAGAATAAAGACTCAAAATACATATATTTTGTGTACTGAGCTATTCGCAACGGTACTTTTTTGTTTTGCTTTGCAACAGCAAGAGAAATATTTCAAAACGATATATATAGCCTTTTCATAAGTGTTTAAAATAAATAATTATGTTACTTGCTTCAACTTTCTTATTAACCAATTTTGGAAATTGATGACTTATTACAAAGATAATTTCATTGCTAATCGTAATCAATTAGATTTTGTAGAAAATATTCTCTTTTGTGCACTTAATTTGAAGAATATTGGGTAAATATAAATTTTTTCCATATATTTCATGTATTTAAATTTTTGATTGATGGGCGCGGCCACTAAATATTATCCGATCAGCCCCAAATTTTAAATTTAATGGTTTTAGACCAAAAGGAAACAGAATCTGCCCGGCACTTCAAAATTTATTTTTAACGACCGGTCTAATGTGCATTTCAAAAGCTGCAGCTTCTCGTAATTGAAAAGTGCTAATTATAAATCAACTAAAAAGGTTTGCATGTCGACTTTTGTGTGCTTAAGAATGTCTCAAGAAAGTCTCTATCAGAAATGTGAAGCCATTTTTCTTAATGCTGGCCAATGCACCATCGATCGCACTTAAAAAAAAACGAAATCCATACTGGGGGTAAATTACCGCATTCGATATGGAACGAAATCCCATACAAAATTTTTTGAATTTTTATGGAAATTTCGTTCGATATCGAAAGCCATAATCTGCCTCCTGATCCTAACTTTCGAGTTTAGTTTGGTGCATTCATATTAAAAATAAGTGCATATTTCAAACAATAATTTTTTTAAATCACTTTTAGTTTTAATTTTTACATGTTTCTTTTTGTTTTTTTTTTTACTATATTGTGAGTTTTAAATTTTTTAAACCATGCTCAGGAGGATTCAGTGATCCGCACAAAGCTTGAAACTATATCTGTCCGCATTAACGAGGTTATACTGTATATTGGCTTTTATATTTGTGCACTTTTATTTTTTTTTATTTATTTTTTTTTATTTTTTGTGAAAAAATGCTTTAAAAATTAATGTTTATTTAATAATTGTCATTTGATAAATTTAAGTGATTTGTCAAAAATTATAAACGATGTTATTAATTTTTCATGTTTGATTGAATTTAGAATCAAGTTTAAGGATTGAAAAAAGAAAAATTCTTAGATATTAAATGTGCTGTCAGCTGGTAGTTGGGAGTACATGGGCGTGAACTAGCTACTACGGCTTATTTGCTTTCGCGATGGCTTGTGGAAGCCCGTTGATATTAAGTTCATGGCGATAACATAAACGCAAGAATAAATATAATTCATTATTTGTTTTAGTTAATAAAGAAAAAAATTACAAAGATTTCAATTTAGTACTGCGGGGGTCAAAAACGTGCTATTTAAAATGTTTTTCTCTTGTACCGAAGAAAAATTTAATTTTCCATCACTGACTTCAACAACCCCACTTTTGACAGTTTCCCAATGCTCAGCTGGGCTATTATTGCATCATTAAAAAATATTTTTTTCTCACATTTTTTAATTTTATTTTATAGTAGTAAATTTTCTGCTTTTAAAAATATTTTCTGCTAATTATTTATTTAAATATTATAAACATTAATTTAAAATTCAATTTAGTTTTAGCACTTTTAGTTTCTTTTAAGCAAATATATACTCTTCTAAAGAAAACACGTGTATCATAACATTTGAAATAAAAAAAATTTAATTATTTGTTTTTAAATTTACAATGAAATTTGTCTTATCATTGAACTTTTTTCTATATTTTAACATTGTAACATTTAAATTTGTTGCACTTGAAAAAGGTCTTCTTCTATAAATGGCTTTCAACACTTAAAACAAAAAAAAACGAGACATTCAAACTGAATGAATTGAATGTCTTGCCTTCTTCTAATTCGAAACAAAGAATTGTATTGATAATTATTTGCTACTTTATTTGTTTTTTTTTAGAAAAAAAAAAACATGTTCAATAGAAAAGCTTATTACAGTTTCAATTGCACTGAAGCCATTAACAACAACAATAATAACAACAACAACAAGAACACCAACAACAATTCAATATTAAATTCATGGTCAATTAATTAATGTGTTGGATTTGAACAACAACAAAAAAACTTATTGGTGGCAACAAAGTACATATTTGATTTGTTTTTTTTTTTGTAAATCATTTGTTAATTTGCATACGACTTTGTTTAATTTCAAATAGCAGTCTATGATCAATTTTAAGACATTATTAAGAAACTGACAACAAGCCTGGTGATTTTTGTTTCTTTAACAGTAATTATTTAATTGACCGAATGTTTGTTTTACAAGAAGTTAGGTTTTTTTGTTGTTGTTGTTGTTTTGATTGTTGTTAAATGCAATTAAAAGATTATTAGGAATGTTGTTTTGAACGAAATATGAGAGATTTCAAAGCAGGCTTTACGGTGAATAATTTAAATCAAATTAAACGAATAACTTTTAGATTAGAGCGGCAGTACAATATCCTTGGAAATAAGTTATTTCAAAGAAGTGCTTTTTGGTAATTAACTTTAATTAATTATAAAATATAAAAGACATTCGGGATATTAATTTGGTGGAATATTTTTAGCCATTTGCAGCAGCCAGTAAAAAACCTTAGAAATTCATAGAGCCATTTTTTGTTTTCAAAATTTTATAAAAATAATTTTATGCAAAAATATTCAAGGAAAGTTTTTTTTAAATTCTGGATGTGCAAGAAAACTTTGCATTCTTGACAATATCAAACATAAAATGGCTGTTGTACGCCTCACAGAGGAGTATTTGAGCCAAGAAGCTGGCCAAAAGGGCAAAAATGCATTTAAAGAAATGTTAAGACAAAAAGCTGGTCAAAAACGCTAAAATGAGTGAATGAATGAATGAGTATGCAGCTTGATGCACAACAACATTTTACATCATATTGTAAATTTTGAAGACTATGTTGCGATTTGTAGCTCTGAGACGCTGCTAAAGTCAAGAAAATTGCATGCGTTTTTAATGTTTTTTTTTTTCGGCTTCAAAAAGTTTATATTATATTTTTTGTGGTTAAACGAATGAAGATATTTTATAGATTTTTTTTCACTGAAAGATTTGATCAAAAGCTATTTTTGATATTTAAAAAAGAAATTATCTTGATTATTAATGTTGAAACAATTCGATTAAAAATTAAAAAAAAATATATTTTTTTTGAAAAAAGTTTTTAAAAGTGAAGGTAGCAAATATAGAAATTATATTTTATGCCACAATAAAATTTAGAATCTCTAATTTTTGACCAAAAAAAAAAAAAGTTTGCTCAAATTCGCGCCATTATTTTTCACTATTTTTGTTCATAAATTTTTTTTGCTCATCAGGCACTTTTTCTTATACTTTTTTGACATCATAATCTTTTGTGTGAAGGTAGCAAATGTAGAAATTATATTTTATGCCACAATAAAATTTAGAATTTCTAATTTTTGACTAAAAAAAAAAGTTTGCGCAAATTTGCGCCATTATTTTTCACAATTTTTTTTATAAAAAATTTGTTTGCTCATGAGGCACTTTTTCTTATACTTTTTTGACACCATAATCTTTTGTGTCTTTTATATTATTAATTTTAAATCTTCTTCACAACACTTTTAGCACTTCACAATGCCTTCCTAAACGCATGTTACTTTGCAGTGCGACAATGTCACGTATTCCCAAACAAAGTCAATTGTTTCGCAGTTGATAACCAAATAAACGCAACTATCGCATTGTTTAAATTGGCAATGCTTTTTATAGACAATGCATTCGATTTGCAGTGTTATAAAGTATAATTGCTTGATTTTAACATTGCTTTGACGTTGCATACAGACGTGTAGGAAGGCAGCCTACACCTACCTGCCTATAAATATAAATAATGCAAAGTGTTTTATTTTCGGTAATAGTTTTAAGGGAATTTTCCACACACCCCCTAAAAAAGTTTTTATTTACCTCCCCTCTATACAAAATTATTAGTTAGAAAAGTAAATGTAAAATAATTTTTAAAAGCATTAATAAAAAAACTTGATTAAAAAAGTAAACATCGGCACATAAAAAATTCAAGGATCACCCAGGTACCAGTGCAGAGGGATGTGGTTTTAAAAACAAACCAAAAATCTGCCACTAGATTTTTTATATCAAATTACATCTACAACTATCAAAAAACTCAATCTTTTAATTAAAAAAACATGTTTAATAATTTTGTCCAGCTTTTCGGGCCAAATACTCCTCGGTGCGTCTGTAAGAATAATTCACGTAAAATTTAATTTTTAATAAAATTTGCCAAAATTAATTTCATTGCAATGAACTGCAAATTTAGGTTTTGCGGTATTCATATTTTCTAAATTATCATTAGAGAAGATGCCTTTAGAATTTTTCGAAAACAAATTTATTTTGTCGAAGATTTCATTAAAACAATTTTCATTATCGATATGTTTTTGAAAAATATTTATTTTCTTGAAATTGCTTATTGAATAATTAATAAAATAATTATCACTAAGAAGAAATTATTTTATTGATAAATTTTTAAACAGAGTTGAATTATCGACTGAACAAAAATAAATGATTACTAATAAACTTTATTGCTAAAATAATTTTGTTTCAAATAAGAAATCTTCATATTGGAAGCTTTTTTTAAAGAAAATTTGTGATATTATTACCGAAAATAAAATATCGATAACAATGATTTTACAAAAGAAATTTATCCGTAAACATTTTACAAAAGAAATTTATCGCTAAATATTTTTCATAGAGAATTTTCATAAGAAAATTTGTAGACGAAAATTTGAAGCTGAAGTTTCATACTGAAAATCAAAAAACATTTTCATAGAAAAATCTCCGAAAATTTAGTTGTCCAGGAAATATTTATATCGAATATATTTTTCAGAATATTTTTATTGAAGGAAATTTTTTACTAAAAAAAAGTTGTTATAGAAAAATTCATTAAAATTTGAAGTCGAATATTTTTATCAAAGGAAATTTTTTACTGCAAAAAAAAACATTATAAAAGTTATAAAAGATTTCTCCAAGCTTTAGGTCAATTTATATAAAAAATGTGTATTATTTATTTTTTAATTTTTTAAAATATCGATATTTCGCCAATATCTTTGATTGGCTTCTTCAGGAAATTAAAAAAAAATATTGTTAAAGAAAATTTTCTTAAAATGTTGATGTCGAATATATTTTTCAGAAAAATTGATATCGAATATTTTTTCTTATAATTTTTTTTTTATTTTATATTTTCATTGAAAAAAAATTCTCCTTTCATGCACGATTGAAATAAAAAATAAATCACGAAAATTCGTGATCACGCATTATTCACGATAATCACGTAAGCGGTGCCTATCTTTAGTGTGAACCAGCACTACTAATGAATTTCTTCAACTCCTTGAATTTGAAGTAGAAACTTGTCTTAATCCTACTAATATTATAAATGAGAAAGTTTGTATGTTTGAGTCACTACCACGTGGTGACCGCTCAATGGATTTGGATGAAATTCAGCAGACTAATAGAGATTAGTCTTGAAGGACACATAGGACCACGAGTGGGTTAAGGGACAATATTGTCTAAAAAGGTCTTTTTTTTTAATTTTCTGACGCAAATTTAGTATCTTCATATCGTAAATTTCCTTAAGATATTTTTATATCGAAAAATTCTGTTAAAAACACTTTATATTGAAAACTTTTTTTTAAAGAAAATTTCATATCGAAAAGTTAAAAAAAAATAATTAAATATCTAAATATTTTTGAAAAAAATCAATAAAAAGTTGTTAGTGATTTTTTTCTTAAATTGGGTATCGAATATTTTTTCATTAAATTTTATGTCGTGTAATTTTTAAAGATTTCGGTAAATATAATTTTAATTACATATTTAAGTTTTCGATAATTTTTCTAACTACGTATTTATAGTTGTTATTAGAAATTTATGGTTGTCAATAATTTTCCATAGCAAATATACTGACTTTTCGTAAGAAAAAATAATATGATATTTATACGTAATTGTTGAACTTTTTAAGGTATATATTGAAATGAAATTTTGACTAGTATCCACCGTCAAAAGTGGTAAAATCGAACAAAACGAACGAATTGTTTCAAATAAAAAAGTACTCTCTTAATAAAATATAATGAATTTATCCAAAAATAATTTCTTAAATTAAGAAGATATGGGTAAAACTCAGATTTGAACTCAAGCCCTAAAAATTTCATTTTAAAAAATAATATGATTAATATTTGAAGTAGAAGTTATGTTATCGATAGCTTTTATTAATTATCGATAAAATAAAAAATAGTATGAAAATAGTTGTTTTTCTAAAAGTTGTTTTCACAATAACTTCATTGCTCTAGTCTTGATTGCAAAAATTATTCTTAAGATAATTTGTTATCACAATTTTCTTAATAATTTGTTATAAGAATTATCTTAATATTTTGTTATCAAAATTATCTTAATAATCTGTTATCAAAATTATCTTAATATATTGTTATTAAAATTATCTTAACAAAATTTGAAAAAAAAAAATTATTAAAAAAAAATTGTTAACGATTTTTTTTTTTCAATTATTTAAGTGATTATTCATGCCTTAGGTCAGTTTATATAAAAAACGTATATTATTTATTTTTCAAATCGATATTTCGCCAATATCCTTGATTGGCTTCTTCAGGAAATAAAAATTTTTTCATAGAAAAAAAGGCCGAAAAATAAGAGAATATGATTTTTTTTTTTCGAAAAAAAAAATTTTAAATATCTATAACTTTAGTTAAACGGATATGCATTAGTTTTTCATGTATTTGTTTCATAGAGTTCTGTAATTAATGATTTATTGGAAAACATTTATTAACGATTATTAGTTAAACAGCAATTTGCTAACGAATAACTTCATTTCAAAGAGCCAATTTGAAAAAAACATAAGTTTATACTAAAAGTGCATAAAAATCAAGCTTATCTTTGGCAGTTCTTTTTTTTTACAAATTTTTTAATTACAAATTTGATTTCTTTATCAGAAGTGTCCATTAAATCAAAAGACTTAGGACACAAACTTTAAATAATAATTTTTTTTAATTTATTTTTTTTTCAATTTGTTTAATATTTTTAATTATTGAGCAGTTACATGTATCATTACAATCTTTGGCCAAAATCAGCAGTAGTTAATAAAAACATTTAAAAAATAAAAAAATTGTCTGTTTGTAGGAAAACAGCAATAAACACCCTAAAATGTGGCTGTTGCTTTATACACTTTTCATTTTTAATACCAATTTTATGGGAAAGAAAATTTAAAAGTTATTGGCTTAGATTTTGTGTGTGTGTTTTTTTTTGTTGTTTAACACCCCATAGAGATACGAGTACTATTTTTGCGGTTATTTGATGAAAAAAAGCAACAGAAAAAAAATTTGTTGACAAATAACAAGCTCAAAATGAAAAATATAATAAGAAATAAGAGCAATGACGGCTGTCTATAAATTAAAAACAATTTTCCGCATTTTTGTTAGCATGCTGGGACTTTAGTAGCAGGAGTTTGACTATTAAAGGTAAACAAATTTTCACAAAAAATTACTTAATTTTGCCAAACATGACGCTTATTAGATGGATAGTGAAAAGGGAAAAAATGGAAATAAGTCAAAATAGAATTTAAAAATAATTGATAAGTTTTTGTTAAATGCCAGACAAGAAAATGTTTGTTTTTTTAAGTGCTCACCAAATTGAGATGACTGACTCGTTGCTACTAAAGACTTAAAAACAGAATTCTGCTTTCAGTTTTGCTTAATATTCTTTCATTTAAGCAAATAAAATGTTTAGCGGCGGAATTTTGTATTTGAGCAACGAACAAACACCTGAAACCAATTACTTTAACCACAAAAAAAAACCAAACAAATCAAATAATATTGTTGAAAAAAAAAAAAACTCTTGTATTTATTCTTTGCCAATTTAGCATATGAATATATGAAGTTAATTTCTATGTATCTATTTTAATATTTATGAGCATCTTTATTTTATGTTATTTTTTCTAAATGTCACTTGTTTAGCTTGTAAAAATTTATGATTATTTTTGTGAAACTAACACAGACTAGAAACTTACTTAACTAACAAATTAATCAAGATGGTATATAAAATAAATTGCTAAAGAATTCAGGTTCGAAGTGTTATTAAAAGAAACAAAAAAATAATTAAAAAAGATTTTGTTAAAATAGTTAAAGAAATAAAAAGTCACAAGTTACGTTTTGTTACATTTTGAAGTGAGTTTTTTTTTGTTTACTTAAAATCTTTATCAAAGAATTTATTTGTACTTCAAATTAAGCTAAAATTAGCAGAAATTTTATTGCGAACCTTTTCTTCAATAGCAAATAGTTCATTAAACTTGTTGTTTTTCTTTTAACAGAAATTTGTCTTAACTACACGAATTAGTTGCCGGCCAAATTCATATTTATTTTTGTAGTTTTGAGGTGATAATAATAATCAAGAAAAAAAAACATATTCCATTAACATCTACAGTGCTTTCAGCTTTAACTACAAAAAGATTTTTGTTAATATTTCTTAAGTCAATAAACAGCATGTCTTTAAAATTTTGCTAAATGGTGAATTTTTGTTAATTATTTTAGGCAGAATAAGCGAGTTCATTCATGCCATCTCCATGTTTTTCATTGAATTTAACACAAACATGTAACTATTTCTAAATCAATTTTAGTAGAAGCTTAGCGGGCAATATCCATTAAAGGGCTGTTCTCAAAATAATGTGATACACTTAAGGTTGGACAGCGTGCAAAAATTTGTAACAGATTAATTTCTCAAATATGCAAAAGGAGGCGGGGGAAGCCGTTTATGACCTCTCTAATTAAATCTACTTTCGCTAATTTCCACTAAGTCATCTTAGGCGACTGCGACTGAAATAAATAATAAAATTTCGGCATGAACCGGGCAACGTCCGCGTTATGAGTCTCATCTTCTGTTACGCAAAGCTCAAGAAGTTACTATTGTTGAAACAAGTGCGTGACCCAAAGGGAACTGAAAAACGTGAGCATTTGAAACTAGAATTAAATTGCCTGCGAATGATGCTGGGCGAATTTATTCAACCCACGTTGATTTACTAAAAAAAACCAAACAATTAAACATGATGGAATTTTTAATCTATTATATAAATAGGCAAAGACAAATTTTTAGATCCCTTTTTCTCCTTTGTTTGCCAACCGATTTTCTTCATTCTTTTATCAAAAATAGACATTGTTAAGCTTTAGTGACCCGACTGTATATTTTTTAAATTGGTGCAGTATGAAAAGAATAAAAGGCTATTAAGAATACAATTGAAAAACTTAAAAAAGTATTTAATTGAAATGTTGGCGCTTAAACGTTGGCCAAGATTAAAAACATTATATACAGTAACATCGACTGATGTTGAACGTATACTTTCAATATATTCCACCGTTTTGTGGGACAATTAAAGATCCTTTCGATTTGAAAACTTGAAAAAATATATAATTATACTTTGTAATAAAAATTTTTTTGAAAAAAACTAATTAAAAACTATTAGTCTGTTTTTTTCGGTTGCATATTTTTGTGCACATTTTAAAGTTCTTTCAGGAATCTTTGTATGCATATTTGAATAATTTTTGTGCATATACATGTATAAACTTGCCCTGGTAATAAAATGTTTTTCGCGTTTTTTTTTATTCTTTCTCAAAAAAAAAAATAAAATTTTATATTTTTAAAAATCATGAAAAATTTAAAACGCCAAAAATTTTATAAAGTCTAATTTCTTTCACGGAAAGTTACATAACTTGTGAACAAACTGAGACATATGTAGATCATAAAAATCGATAAAAGCGTTTCACTTTTATTCAAAAACAATTACTATATAATAATAAGTGTGTTTATTATATAAATGCAACAGCAGTGAACACACAAATTTTATTTTTGTATAGAAATCGTGTTTTTTATTAATTAAAATTTCTCAGCAAAATGTGAACAAAATCAAAAGTTGTGCACCGATTACAATGAAATAAAGCTCATTTCATTCGAAATATATTCAACTATTTTGCGACCAAAACGATTTTCATTGCAAATTTATTTTATATGAATTTTTAAAAAACTTTATATTTTATTTTTCAAAACATCAACGATATCTCTAAAACTACTGGGCAAAATTAAAACCAATGTGGCCACGGCTCAAAGATATTATTGTTGAGGAGTTCTGGATTTTTTATTAACTAAATATATTGGACCGTTTTCAAGTCGAACTGTTAGAAAAAAACCAAGTGCAGATTTGGATTAAGCGTTCCGAATCACCTTAAAAACAACATACAGTTCTTAATCAACACACACAACTTGTTTCCTTGTGTTATCTATATTATTAATAGGTAAACACGTTTTTTTATATCCTCTTTACGGTCGTAATACTGAACCGATTTTGGAAAGATTTATATGTTTTTAAACGGGGTTTTACATGGATGTGCACAATCTTAATATAAGTTTAATTGGTTCCATATTTAGCGAGATATAACCATTTAAAATTGCTACTAACACATGCACACTTATTATTACACATGCATGTATCAGCTTCAACTTGAAAAATAAACAAAGTGTGCATCTGTGTTTGTCAAATTTACCTTTGCATAGCAATGAGGGAGAGTCTTAAGTTGTTTATTTAAAATGTTTTTTATTTTTGTATTTTATATTTAATGTTTAATATTAATTTCTAAAACGCGGTCGATTGAGTCGGCCGATGGATATACTAGTAATTCAATGAATTGATGTACTTAATTTTATTTTGGTTTTTATGTGTATTTAATATTTAACTAAAAGCGAGTTTTTCTCTTTAAGTTTCTAATATTTTATATATTATTTAATAACGCTTTTTTGTTAGACAAAATAGAACAGCGTGGCACTATAAGTTTCTGCAATCGAAAATGTAAACAAATTCGATAAAGTGAATAAGCTTAATTTGTTTACTACTTCACATTACCGCGAGTTCACTGTATTTAAATAAATATTCATTTGTAAAATCAATCGCAGAATGTAAACATTTATATTCAATTATCAGTGAAACAACATATTCAAATAGTAAACAATTCAATTAATAATTTGAAATAATTGAAACAATATCGGTGCGGTTTATTTTTAAATGTTATCAATTGTTGCGAGTTTAACAAAAAAAAAAAACAAAAATGAGTGCAAGAAAATGTTTAGAAAAACAAGTTTGTTACTTAAGTCTTTTGTTTTACATGAACATTCAAAATAAGCTGAACATTTCAATATCTATTTTGTTTGCTAGTAAACAGGAAAATTTGCCAATTATTACATAAAAAAAATAGAAAAAAAAACAGAAAAAAAGAAATCATTATGACAGGATGATGATTTAATAATTTATAAAGGTATTATTAAATTTTTAGTTGCCGAGAAATTTGATATTTAATCTTCATAACGGCGAGGATAGAGAGCGGAAAAAGTTTTAAATGTAAATTTAAAGACAGGCGTTGAGTTTTTGCAACACCTACTGGTGTTTTTTTTTTTGTAAAGAAAAGTGTGTAGTTTGTAAGACAGTTAGATGAATGGCCTGCCTGGCTGCTAAAGCACTGATTAGAAGATATGAAAACTAATAGTTTAATTGCCAAAATGATAAGAGTCTATTAAAAAAAAATTTTGCCGCTTATACAGGGTGTCCGCCGAGAAGGTATACATACTACTTTGTTTCTTTATAATTTTTGATTAAATGAAAGAGAATGGATCTTATATTGATAAATGTTTTATTTAATATCGGCAATTATGTATGGAATACAATATCAGATAAATGTCCGCTTCTTTTAGCCTCACAAATACGAAACCCTTTTGAGCACATTTTTCATTACATTCTCACACATTTCACGCGATATTTCATTAATGTCATCACGAATATTTTGTTTGAGTTGCTCAAGCATTTCTGGTTTGTTTGCATAAACTTTGCTTTTCAAATATCCCCACAAAAAGAAGTCCGGAGCAGTCAAATCATGCGGCCGTGGAGACCAATCAACATCGCCATTTCTTGAAATAACTTGTTGTGGAAAGAGGTCTCGCAGTAATTCCATTTTAATCCAGCCTGTAAGCGATGTGGCACCGTCTTGTTGATACCACTTGTTAATCAAGCCCAAAGCATGCAGCTGTGGCGTTAAAAAGTTTTCAATCATATCACGATATCGCTCCCCATTCACAGTTACCGCTACGCCGTTTTTATTTTCAAAGAAGTAAAATCCAATGATTCCTCCTGACCAAATTGCACACCAGACTGTCACTTTTAATGGATGCAAAGGTGCCTGATGAATAATTTGAGGGGTTTCCATTGCCCAGAACCGACTACCGACTATTCTGTTTATACACACATCTCGTCACTCATTATGATGTTTTCATGAAAATCGCGGGTGTAATGGGCGAACTGTAACATCCTATTGGCACAAGTACGGCGGCGTAAATGGTCTTGTGGAAGAAGCTCTTGTGTCAACTGAATCTTAAATGGAAACAAATGCAAATCCTTTTGCAAAATTGTGGCCAAAGTTGTTCTTTGAAGACCAAACTCCTGAGCACGGCGTCGAATTGAGGTTGATGGATAGTTTTGAACACTTTCTTGAGCAGCAGTAATGTTTTCAGCCGATCTTGCAGTACGTTGTGGTCCATGCTTGGGCCTATCACCTGCAGGCCCTCTTTCTTTGAAATCATTCACTACACGATAAATAGCGCGTTTTCTTGGCACGTTGTTTCTTCCAAAAATTTCACGTAACTTTCTCATCTTCACCGTAATCGATGATTGATTTTGATAAAATGTTTTAACGATTAAAACACGTTGGTTTATCGAATATTTTTCCATAATAAATTTGCCACGTGTCTACTTTACGACTGCCAAATATGAACTGTCCAGACTCATGTTTGCCAAAATGGCGGCAAAGCAAAGTAGTAGACCTTCCCGGCGGACACCGTGTATTTAATAAGCTACAAATTTTTTTTTAATATTTTACTTTCTGCCAAACAACATGTTTATTCAAGAAACAGTGTTTGGTTGCATGTTTTTGTTTGTGGTGTTTGCAGAAAATTATTAAATATAAAATATGATTTTGGAAAATGTTACATGAACAGTTTCGTAACCTATTTATCGATGGGGCGGTTTTTTTTGGTGTAAGTTGACGATTTGCTGCATATATTTATTAAGAAAATATATTTTTTTATTTATTTTGAATATTTTACTTTCTGCAAAACAAAATGTTTTTGGTTGCATCGTGAAATAAAAAGGTGACATTACTACGCCATATGATAATTTTTTGCTCTAGCATTGTTTTTTCCAATCTTCTGTCAGTTTTTTATATTAGAGATGGGCACCGCTCACGTGATTATCGTGAGTCATCGTATTTAATTTTTTGTTTCAATTACGTGAGCGTGCATGAATGCGAGTACAAAGAAATTGAGCCTGCATAAGTAGATTTTTGACGTGATTGCTTCGTGATGTTTTTGCTATATTGTTATTTTTTCGTATTCTTTTTTAATTAATATTTTTATATTTTTACGTAATTACTTAAATTGTTTTAAGTTTATGCTGAAAGAAATTGTTTGGCTCAAGTTCAAACTTACTTTACTCATTTCTTTATTAATTTTAGCATTTTTTTTATAAACTAAAATTATTTTTATTAAGAAATTATTATTGGAACAGTCTATTCATCAGACTGGCAGAGTGGATCAGTGATAATAATATTTTTTTAATTATTTAAAAATTTTTTCGTGATTATTTCGTGAGTGTGAGTTTTCGTGATTGTGCGTAACTTTTTTGCCTACTCACGTGAGCATGCATGAACGGGAGCTAAAAATATAAGGACGTGCATGAGTAAAACTTTTTATCGTAAGCGTGAGTGAGAAATCACTCACGTTCCCATCTCTAATTTATATTTACAAAATATCCAAGCTCTTGTTTGTTAAATTTGTGTTTATTTTTTTATTAAAATTTTCAATAATTTCTTAAAGGTACTTATGCATTTGTGCTTTTTTTGAGAGTGGCACTACCTTCTATATGGACCGCAAATACTTTGAAAGTAATCCACACTTCCTTGTCTTGCTCATTTGTAGCGTCCAAAAATTCAATGGTTTCTGTTACCTTATTTTATTTAATTTTTGTTTATAATAATTTTTGACATTTGGGTAGACTTTAAACAAACAAAAATTCCTTTTTTTGTTGTATTGTTGTAGTTGTAGCCCTAATAATGCCACCTGTTTATTTCATCATGGTTGCATGCTATTTTTTGTCGTGTCTTTAGAAAATTATATTTGTTCAATTCACAAGCTCGTATTAACGTCGTATGTGTTGTGTAGTCGTCTAATTATACAGTATTGCATTTTTGTTACTGGTATGTGAAAAATTACCCGAAAAGTTTTTAACAATTCCCAATTTTATGTGGAGGGGTGGCAGAAAGATGTCTGGAGTATTTTCAATTGAAGGTGCATTCTTCAGTCTATGTTGTTTCATTTGTTCCTCCACACTTCCTCTTGGTCTTCACAAACGTTTTGCAAGATATGAGCCTGAGAAAATGATCAATATTTTGCAAAAATGACACCGAGGTCCCAAAACTTTGGGGGCCCATAAAAAAGTGCATGACTTTGGGCAAAACTGGGAGACACGGGTCTTCTTTTTTTTGGTGTTTTTTCACGTAGTGGTGTCCGTATATGGTTATTTTTCCATGACTTAAAATATTACACAGTGTATCCAAACTCATGATGTCCACAATTAAAACGGGATCACTTTTGATTCTTGTATTTTCCACTTAATTTTTATCTATTTACTTCAAATAATTTTTACTTTAAACTAATTTTAAATTTAATTAATTTTTAGTTTAATTTAATTTTTAATTTAATTTAATTTTTAGTTTAATTTAATTTTTAATTTAATTTAATTTTTAATATTTGTTTGCAATAATTTTTGACATTTGAGTAGACTTTACACAAACAAAGAATTCTTTTTTTGTGTTGTTGTAGTTGTATCCTTGGTAATGTCACATTTTTATTACACCATGGTTATAATATTTGAAATTAGAAAATAATTTTTAATTGAAAATTGTGACAAATAAAAAAATATAATTTTAACACCAACAATTTGAAAAAAAAAACTATTCATGTATTTCTCTACAAAGTCTGGCGTTGGCTTGAATTTTGTCAGCTTTTCGAAGGAAAAAAAAACACAAAATATTTGACAGCTAAACATGAGCATTTTGCTCGCATTTTGTTCACATTTTGTTCACACTTTGCTCAAATTGTTCATATTATTTAATAATTAGTATAAAAAAAATTTTCATTTATTAATTTAAGCATATTTAAAGCCACAAAGAATTTAGAAGTGTATTTTCTTATTATTAATTTTTCTTCAATATAATTTCCTTTTAAAAACAAAATTAATAAATTAATAGTCTTGGCGGCCCAAAAGCAAAAAAAGCAAAAACACTTTATTACGTTTCTTTAGTAACACAGACTAGTTGCGAAATTTTATTCTAATTTATAGACCAAAGTCACGTAACGGCTGTCAAGTTTCGACCGTCTGTCTGTCTGTCTGTCTGTCTGTCTTTTAATTAAACATGTATTTATTTCCATTAGTTTTTCTTTATATAAAATAATTAAAATCTAACTAACATACTTTTGAACAGCTTGACAATTTGCATTAATTTCAAAATAAGAAACTAAGAATTTGTAGGAAAAAAAATTAAAAAAAAATACTTATTCTGAAATAATGACAAGTTACATATTTATTAAATAAAATAACAACATTATTGAACAGATTGCAGTAGATAATAATTTGAATTGATAAATATTAAAATGTCTTAAGGACACTCGATTAGAAATATGCTCCTTAACTGCAAGTGCATACATTAAGGTGGACCGATTTGTAAGCACAAAAATTTGTGTCATCGATTTTTCGTTAGGTTTTGGCATGAGCAAAAAAAAAGTTCCACTACGACATATCAAATAAAAAAATCATTTTTGAGGCGCGAAAATTCAATTTTTTTTTACTTTTTCTCAACTTGCATTTTTCTTACTTATTTTTTTTAATAATAAATAATTTATCAAAAATAAAGCTTCCATTTTATTCAAAGTGCTTTTTGCTTGCTGTGATTTGTCGTTAGTAATAATAATAAAAAAAAAATGAAATAAATTTGGAAAATATAAAAAAACCCGGCGCAGAGCTGTAACCATCAATAGTGCAGTCATCAAATAGAAAATGGCCAACATTCAGCCTCCACAAATCTTGCACTGCCTTTTCGGGGAGCTTACATTACATTTTTGCTTAAAATGTTTAATAAAAATTAACAATCTTCAAAAAATTTTAAACAAAGTTTTCAGACAAAAGGTTAAAAGAGTATTTAAGCAATCAATAGATTTCAACTTTTCAGCATCTTCAAATGGCCAAAAGATGAGAAACAAACATGAGTCGCTAAAATTTTATAAAAAAAAAAATTAAACAAAAAATTAAAAATAGAAAAAAATATATTTTATTAAACCTGACCTTTTCGAGTAACGGTTGTTAATGTTGAAATATTGTACGAACATTTCGCAATTCAATTTGAAAGCTTCTGCTAATTTAATGGTAGTTTTTTTTTTTTTTTTTTTTTTTTGAACAACAATTTTAAGAAGCAACAAAGCAAAAATAACAAAAAACTTTAACAATTTATTTGGCCGAAAATAGTATGTGTGTGTGTTTTTTTTAAATATTTTTTTCCTTTTTTGCTAAAGTGCTTTTAAATGAGTAAAATTTATTTTGTGTATTTTTTTCTTGGTTAATTCAACATTGTATTGTATTAGTTGTTGGCAAATTTCATATTAATAACGTTTTATTTATTTTTCTTTATTCATTCAGTTTAACAAACAATTTTTCTCACTATTTCAAATTGTTGACCTTTTGTTGCGATAAAACTCTCATGAGTCTTGTTTAAATTAACACGCATGATATTTATTTTCAATTCACATTTTCATTGAAGGGCTTTCAATTCTATTTTAATTAAACTTAGTGTTTAAGTTTCAAGGAAACTTATAATGATGAGCAGGCAGAAGTCACTGAGTTGGCGTTTCATTTTGCCAGTTCTCTACTGTCTGCAAAGTCTGCTTTTGATTTCAATGAAAAGAGAAAAAAGGTGAAATTAACAATTGTTTACTTGTTTATGGTCCATCAAGCTTAATTCTTATTGAAATCGATCATGAGCAGGCAGGTGTTCGAGTAGCTTGAAAGATATAGTGCCACAAACATTGTGAACGTCGGCGTACACAATCTGGCTGGAAGGACGATAAAAAATGTCTGTCTCGAAGGCCGATAAATTAATTTCTGGCTCGAAGGACAGTAAATCAATTTCTGGCTCGAAGGTCAGTATATTAATTTCTGACTCTAAGGACAAAAAATAAATTTCTGGCTCGAAGGACGATAAAAATTTATGACTCGAAGGATTATAAATTAATTTCTTGATCAAAGGACGATAAATAAATTTCTGGCTCGAAGGACGATAAATAAATTTATGACTCGAAGGATTATAAATTAATTTCTTGATCAAAGGACGATAAATAAATTTCTGGCTCGAAGGACGATAAATTAATTTCTGGCTCGAAGGACAAAAAATAAATTTTTAGCTTGCAGGACGATAAATAAATTTCTGGCTCTAAGGACGACAAATAAGTTTCTGGTTCGAAGGACGATAAATCAATTTCTGGCCCGAAGGACGATACAAATTTCTGGCTCGACAGACGATAAATTAATTTCTGGCTCGAAGGACAGTAAACTAATTTCTGGCTCGAAGGACAAAAACAAATTTCTGGCTCGAAGGACTATAAATAAATTTCTGGATCGAAGGACAAAAAATAAATTTATGAATCAAAGGATTATAAATTAATTTCTTGCTCAAAGGACGATAAATAAATATCTGGCTCGAAGGACGATAAATAAATTTCTGGCTCGAAGGACAAAAAATAAATTTTTGGCTCGAAGGACGATAAATAAATTTATGACTCGAAGGACTATAAATAAATTTCTGGATCGAAGGACAAAAAATAAATTTATGAATCGAAGGATTATAAATTAATTTCTTGCTCAAAGGACAAAAAATAAATTTTTTGGCTCGAAAGACGATAAATAAATTTTTGGCTCGAAGGACAAAAAATAAATTTTTGGCTCGAAGGACGATAAATAAATTTATGACTCGAAGGACTATAAATAAATTTCTGGATCGAAGGACAAAAAATAAATTTATGAATCGAAGGATTATAAATTAATTTCTTGCTCAAAGGATAAAAAATAAATTTTTTGGCTCGAAAGGCGATAAATTAATTTCTGGCTCGAAGGACGATAAATAATTTTAAGTGGTCTGTTGCTATGACCTCAAGTCAAAAATATTTCGTTTCATATCGCACTTGGTCAGCGAGATCATGCGTTTCATTAGAAAAACGTACACAAAACTATGCGAAATTTTTACAGCAGGTAAACATGAATATTAGATTGCAATTTTAATAGCGTCTTGTTGATCGAGTGCGATCAACTGTAATTTATATTTTTTAATTAAAAACATTTTTCTTAAACAAACGCAAATTGCTAAACAAAAAAACCCAGTGTCTTGGCAGCAATCGAACCTGAGAACCCATCGGTAACGCCGATAATTCTTTTTGAGTAGCGGTATTGAGTAGCGGTATTAAATATTATTTATCAACATAAGTTCTATCCTCTAATCACTTGTCACTTTAGTGTTCCTCACTAACTTTTGAGGTAGACGACAGCGTAATATAACTTTTGTAAATTAAAAAAAAGAAGAACAACTTTTTTGTAATCTAATTTGATATTTGATTTGTGTTTGCTTTCGAAAAATATATTCCATTTCCGAAAAAAAATCCATTTACTCTCTTGTAAATGTTCTGTGTCACAATTTACACAATTTAAAAAAATAAACTTCTTGCAACATTGCAACATGTTGCCGCCACGTTCATTTAACATACAATTATAATTTTCTTTAAAAAAAATTTACTTAAAAAATGTACTTATTGCAAGTAACTACGAAAGAAAAATATTATTACAAATCATAACGATCATTTGTTAACTCATTACTTAATTGAATAGACACAAAATCGACAGACAGCGACACACCTCTTGTGGCACAACCAAATAGAAACAGGCTTAAATATTCCTACACGAAAAATATATTTTTATACTTGTTACAATTATTAGTGAGACGTTTGTTTAAACAGTCAACTGATGGTCAGACGGACGAATGGACGGACAGACAATGGGTTGTACACATTCATATGGATTTTTATAAATAAATTATAGATCGGAAAATTTCAATTTATTTTCGGTTGTCTAAAATTGCAATCATACATCTTTGTTTTGTTTTTTTTTTCTATTTTTATTTTGTATTTTTGCTTAACTTTTAAGCATTCAATTTAAAATAAATCTGAAATGTAAAGCAAACAATATTACAAGGTGTCGTTTGTAGCGCCTTGCAACATGGCAATTTCGAGCAAAGAAAAATAAAACACAAGATTATTGCATCAAAGATCTGTAGGAAATTTAACGGTCGCGAAATATAATGATCATTGGTTGCAAGAATTCAGCTCTAAGCCAGCGGTGCTCATCCCATACAACAATTGTTGGGAAAAACTTACATACTTTAAATACTTTTACTCATTCATCGTTGACCAAGCGATGAAAACACATGCGGCGGACTATCCTTATTTTTTTATAAATTTATTAAGTATTGTTGTTGGTTGAAGCATGGCAAACACACGCTTTTCAATTACAACTGAACATAAAAAAAGGAAATAAAAAAAATATTGAACTTTTCAAAAATTTAAGAGAATTTCGGCCGTATATCTAAAGTATATTTTTTTCTTTTCCTTAAAATTTAAATCACATTCATTTAATAAGCTGGTTGGTTACATCTCACAAAAATTCTAAATCTAAACTTGTTTCTTGTTTTCTTATTTTAAGTGACATTATGTGTGCTGGGTAACTCTTTCAGCAATACATCCTCATTTTTACTTGCGAACGTTACTGCTCTAAATGCTAAGAAGTTAGATTAGGTTCGGTTAGGTAAGGGTTGCAGCCAGAATCCCGGACTCACTTAGACCGTTTTGGTCCATTGTGATACCCGGAGACTCTACTTATGCGGACTCCACACCGTCAACACTGGCGACGTCAGAAAGTTCCCTGAACACAAGAGCACCCATTGTGGCCATTATCTTTCTTGCAAGTCCGGGACAGTGACACAGAATATTTTATACACTCTCCTCTTCATTGATGTCTTGGCAGCTGCGGCAAAAATCATTGTGTTTCACCTTTTTTTTGCGTTTAACTTTTGCGCATGCTTGCCTATGAGACGGACACTAGAATCGTGATTTGTTTCCTATTTTTAGAAACAAAAAAGCAGTATTTTTCCTATTTAGATGGGTCCATAACTGCCTGGTGATCATGCAATCAATTCTTGTGACCCATCTTCTATTTGCTACATCTTCTGTCTTGCGCTTAAGTCTGAGTTTGCCAGAGGCCTAGGTCCCCTCCTCTATGATTCTGGTATACACTGTTTTGCAATCGGATCGCAAGTTTCAAAGATACAGATTTATTATAATTTTTTTCTCATTGGCACCACTGTGCGCCGTTTGCAGGCTATGTAGTTCTACAAGACGTGAATCGATAGATCAATTTACGTGAACTCTCCACAAATGCTGGAGAAAAGTTTCAAAAAGATATTGAGATGAATGACATTCTAAACAGGCTGTGAAGAGTATTAAGTGCAAAGAATGTGTAGATTTGCGTCAGTATTTTTGTCACGCTCTGGTTGATAAATTTTAATGATTCTATTGAAAATGAAGAAACAATCAGGCCCGTTCTGTAAATCAGGAGATGTGAGTGAAGTCGGCGTGATTTTCAAAAATTAAAAGCAGTTTTATTCGAAGTTCGAAGAAAATGTTCTTTTGTAGAAAATTTAATCCGAAGGCGTCATTATTTTTGTCACGCTCTGGCTGATAAATTTTAATGATTCTATTGAAAATGAAGAAACAATCAGGCCCGTTCTGTAAATCAGGAGATGTTAGTGAAGTCGGCGTGATTTTCAAAATTCGAATAAAATGTTCTTTTGTAGACAATTTAATCCGAAGGCAAAGTCATGGCGTCATGATTTTTGTCACGCTCTGGATTATAATTTTGATTGATTCTATTCAAAATACAAAGACAATCAGGTCGCGTGATTTTCAAAAACAAAAATTAATCGAAGTTAGTGGTTTTTCCAAGTGATTATTATTTGGCTAAAGTTCGCAAAATTTTTTAATCAGAAAGAATTGAATATGAGACAATATTCCAAAGGAGCCTTGCAATGTTTGCTAGTCTAAAAGGATACATAATAAATAAATAAAATTTATGGTTAAGCCTTATTTAGTATACAAAGTTAGTTGAAGGTGGACCATTTCCATTGTGCCAATGAGTTTTTCTTTTATTTTTTATAGTGTTTGTTATCTGAAAATTGTAGTTGAATTTACAACTTTTTTTTGATGTGTTGATCATAAAATACATGAATTAAATCCAACGTGTAACAATGGGTTAATTTAACATTAACTAGTGATGGTAAAATTTTAATATTGATGAAGTGGTGAAGTTGTGTTTGCTTTAAAAAAAAACGAGTACGAAACGAATACCTTCCACAATACAAATAACTCTCGTATTCTTTTTCGTTTCATAATTTATGTAAATAATGTTGTGAAAACACATTCAACCAAGAAACCTAAACAGTGGCCGATAAATGGAAACACACATAAACACTGATGATAGAGGGGTGGGGGGGGGGGAGGATGTGTAACAGCTACCGAAAAACAACGTTGCTTCTGTTCTGCCGTGAAAGTTGCAATTAATTGATGTTAATTTTTTCCTTGTTCCTTTGGGAATATTTCACATGCAATTCTTTTTGACTAAAAAAAAAACGTTACGAACCTTAACCAAATAATAATCACTTTGGATCACAACCACTAACAACCAATTTATTTCCCAAAATAATCAAAACCAATAAATAATTGTTTTTAATTTTTGAAAGTCACGTGATTTGAAATCACCATGATTTCAGAACATGCCTGATTGACGACAGAAATTTGGTAAATTTTTACATAATTATTTTCTGGAATATTTTCAAACAAAGAAGATGTGGAATAGACTTTTATAGGCTTTTTACACCGCACATCTTTCATCTTTTATTTATTCAGCTGTCAAAAAAAAAAAAAAAAAAAAGAGGCAAAATTTTTGTTAAAAATTAAAAAGATTAAAAAATTAATTTAGAAAAAGCATTAATCATTCGAGTAGTTGTTGCTTTGCAAGAACAAATGCAAATTTTAATGCAGTACATTGAAATTTTGAAGGCCATGATGGAATAAGATGATGATGAAGAAGAATTTTTGGTAGACATAAGATTGTTTATTTTATGTTTATGTCAGTTTGCTAGTGATGACACAAAGAAAATCGATTTTTTGCCATTTTTTTTAGTGGTGTCACTTAAAATAACGAAAAATGTAAAAGCTTGTTTCCACTACGAGTTGAATCATCTGCTTCGCTTTCTCAATCATGTTTATGAATCTTGGTGTTTGCACTATTCACATACTTGCTTCAATTTTCTGTATTATTTCTGTGGTCCGTTTACATTTTAAGGTATTCTGGATACGACCGCTTTACTAAATTCTTTTTCATATCCATTGCTTTTTTGAGCTTATTTATGTTAAAAAATTAAATTTTTTAATTAATTTTTTTTAATTGATAATTTTATTTTCATAATATTTGCTTTTGATTTGATTCATTGTATCAAATACGAATCGTATATCTAATGTAATTTATAAAAAAAAGTTTAAAACTTGATGGGCGGTGGACACCCTGTATATAAATTCCAATGATTTTTCTATGGGGTCTTTTCGAATTAATATGATTTCATTATTAATATTTTGTTTTTTGTAACAAAAATCTCTTTACGAGTACAAAATTAATTTGGACAATCTTATTATCTTTCTTTCTAAATGAGTTTTCTTTACTGATTTGAATATTTATTTAAATATTTTTATGGCATTCTTTTTTTTTTTTTTTTTTGGGTGTCAGTTAGTTACAATCATGTTATTTTACAATATTCAGCTATTTTAATTTGTATTTAGTACGAGTACATGCTGCATGGCCGTGTAAAGTTTTGAAGTTTTACAGATATGTACACAACCAAAGACAGCGAAACCAACACAGATTTTTCCAAGACTGTGTAACGTGTAACGTCATGAGTTACGAGCACTCTTAGCTGGTATTTTAAATATTTTACAATTAACTTTAATTTTTTTTTTTGAGTTATGAATACTTAATTTATTTTCACTTGTGATATGATTAAAAAAATAAATAAATTTTCGTAGCTACTAGAACGCCTAAGAGACAGTATTAAATTACGACAACCTTTTTTTTCTTCTTTGCATGTTGAAAATATATTTCATTTAATAGTTCATTAATTATAGAATTTATTTCTGTGAAAGAAAAAAATCCCGCTTTTTGTTTAGCTTAATTATAATTCATAGAAAAAATGAGTTTACTTATAGCACCGTAGAAAAACAACTGCTTTATCTCAGTTTCAATTAAGTTTTCCATTTACTCTGAACTAAATATTTATTGGCTTAGACAACTAACTGATTTACGGTCTTACAAACACAATCTTGGGTTAACAAATTAACTATAAACGGAAAAAAACATTAAATTCTGCAATTAAAAAAGATCATCTTGTTATTAAATAAAGATTCTCAAGAAATATCAATTAAAGCCTGGTTTTATAATCAAACACACAGCAGTTTTAAAAGTAATTTATTGAAGCAAAAACAAACGGCAGCGCGCCTGAGTTACAAAATCATTTATTGAAAAGTCAATTGACAGCATGCACGCTGGACCTTTAGCCATCTTTTTATTTACAGATTTTTTGTTTGTCTTCTTCTTTTGCAAAAAGGAAAAACAAAAAAAATAAATAAATGGCCAGTTAAACACATAATGATGGCCTTGATATTTAACGAATGATAAATGTGTAAATAATACAGGCACTTCATAGACAAGTTTTATATTTTATATTTATTCACTTTTTCTTTTTTTTTGGTTTTGCTTTTGCTTTTCTTGAGAGTTGCATTTTAGCTACAAAGAAATATTGCTTATAAACTACTTACTTACTTACTTACACACAGAAAAAAATCATTGTAAAATCAACTAAAACAAGGTTTAACTAGTTTTGTTAACAATTTTGCTTCATAAGCGTTTCATGTTATTTTAACATGATATTAAAGTAAAATTAGAGTTAAAGTTATCCATCCACTTCAAAATAACTAGAAATTAAGTTGAATTGGCATTGTACGCCAATTGATTTAAAAAGATTGTCATGTCAAAATAACGTTAAGATCCTTATTGAAATAATATTAAGAAAATTTATAAACTACATGAATTTCATGTTGAATCGAAATAAATTTAAAGTCAACTATTAAGCCATTTAGAATTAATGTTACAGGCATATTGATATAACATGAAAAGATGTTAAAATTACAGATAATTCCATGTTAATTTAACATGGTTGAAATAACATTTACGCAATGTTGTTTAACAGTGGGACAGGTAGTTAGTAAAAAGCAACTAATTAATTTTATTTATCTTTATTCATTTGTAAACACATACATATAGCAAATACATGCCCGAAAGAAAGTATGGGGTTAAAGGTATACATGTCAATATTTTTGTCTACTATTATGGTCTCCTTTTGGTGACACTGGTAGCAAATTTTTTTTTTTGATAGGTAGAGAAAATGTTTGACGGTTAAAAACAAATCATTAATTTAAAACGAAACGAAGTCCCTTTTATGTTATTTAACAATAAGAAAAATGTATACCTCAAAGAAGACTGTATTATATTTCATAGCTTCCCTGCAGGAAATGTCAATAGTGAGATTATACTGATTTTAATGTTGACATTTCCTGCAGGTGGTGACAGCGCCTATAGTGAATCAGTACAGTTTTACTAAGGACATTTCCCCACAGTGTGGTAAGGCAGTACAATCTTACTATTGACATTTTCTCCATATGGGTCCCACAAGAACTACTAAGTCAGTATTGACGCAGTCTACTGGTAGATCACTGCAATGTGTTTTGACGTTTTAAAACGCAGCCTTCATTTCAACCTGTGTCACGTTGTTTCCATGAAGAACTGTAATTATTACTACAAAAACGGAATTTACAAAATTAAACTTTGTTTGATGTTATTTTAACTCTGTAAAAGGTAAAATTTAAACTGTACAATGTTATTTCAATGTGATTAATTTTAAATCAACATATATTAATACTAAATTAACAATTTCAGCCATTGATTTAACTTAAAACAATGTTAAAAGTAAATTCAATTGGAGTTTTTCAATATATTAACAATGACTTGATATCAACATTTCTTCATGTTGATTTTACATTGTGGTTTTTTCTGTGTGTACATACTTAGTTGTAGCAAAAATAAAAAAACAAAAAAAAATTGAAAATTCATTCATCAAATGTATTTAAGGTTTGTTGCTTAAGTCTTTTGTTTTGTACTAAAAAATGCAAAATACTCAAATTTTCTGTTGAAATGTGTATGATGTGTGTTTTTGTGGCAATTAAGAAGTAATTTGAGTATTGTTTTTTTTTGGAAAGGGTTTATTCAGAAGTGACAAGTGAAGGAAAAATGCATGAGATGTAGCTGAACATCGTGAACATTTTGAAATATAATTGAACTTTCGAAAAATCGATGGCGAATTTTCGAAAAATTTTCGTCCTTGCAAATCGGTCAACCCTACTGTGTATATTATAAATTTTTAATATGAAAATGTCCAACGTGCTGATTAAAAATGAATTTTTAAAAATATTTTAATAAAAGAATAAATAGTGAATTATTATTATTAATTTTGAATCCTTATTATTAATCGTTGAACTAATTTTAAAAAGTTTAGCATAGAATACAACAAATAAAAAATTATTATCTATTTTTGTTGTTTTATATTTTCTTTAACTCTTAACTGTAGAAGACTGTTGCCATTGTTATATTTTTAATATAAAAATATAATTTTTATGCAAAATTAATTCAATAAACATTTTAAATAAAAGAGAAATTCTAAGCTGGGAGCGTTTTTTTAAATGGTGCTTTTCTTGTTCCATTTTGGTGCGTCTTGAAATTTTAAATTTGACAACGCTGATTATTTAACTTCGCCGGCGATTCTGCTACTCAATGCTAATCGAATGAGGGCGTTCTTTTTACATGTTACATTAGAATTAGTATCGGCTGAAGTTGATACTGTTCAGTGATCAGTGATGATGCAACTTCGTCACTGAAACCCTCCGCCAATAACTGACACAAAGGCACACCAATGCACATCAGATAAATGCGTTGTGTTTTTATTTCATGACTCTGTATGACAGTGGGTCTGAACCCAGGTCCTTCGCTTTGTAGTCAATGTGCTTACTGCCTGAGCTAACGCCCCTTTGGCCACCTGGAGGATGTGGTCTGTCCATCAAACATCACACTGCAACTTTATGCCAAGAACATCAAAAGCATCTGATTCCTTAATATCCATACCATTGATATTTACAGGCGGACCAGCATGTTCGCTTCATACGTTTGTGCGCAATCAAGCAACACTCGGTCTTACGAGCATTAAAATCGACCCTATTCGCATGACCCCATTCAGAGATTGTTACAAGATCGTGATTGAGTGTATCAGTCATGTTCAACCTCTTTACTTCAATCTCTAACAGACCGGGCCTGTCACTGAATGAAGATGAATGGCAAATGTTGCTTTCATCTCCAAAGGAATAGATAGTATTTGAAGTCTGATATGGGAGGTCATTTAGAAATATAAAAAACAGGCCAGAAGAAAGAATGGAGCCTTGCGGTACCCCTGAATAAATCTTGAGCTCGTTTAATGAAATTTCATTTATTATTTTTTTTTTGGAATCAGCTTAGTTTCATATTGAACCAGTTGAGGATATGTAAAGGACTTTCACCAAATGTAATCACCTTTAAGCGACACTAAGCGACCAAAGAATCCAAGTGCATCAGTTGCTCTGCAGCCTGTGCAATCTAAACTAACTACCAGTCCCACGATATCACAAGCATTCGTTCTTTCGTACAACAACTAAATTTAAAACAAAAACAATTTCTAAAATTTGGTTTTTGTTTAAAATGTAATTGTACGAAAGAACGAATATGTGTGACATCCTGGGACTGACAGTAAAACTATTTAATCCTCAACTTTCTAGTTTTAAGTACAAAAAATGCAACTTGATCTTTTGATTGTGTTTCTTTATAATTATGTACATATTTTTTTTTAAATTTAAATTCTCTGTCCAATCATCATTATTTAGAAGATTTTTGGCAACTTAATCATGTTTGTCATTTGTGACTTTTCAAACTCAAATTTAACTATCAAAATTTTTACAAAATTGTAACTCTGTCAAGTTTTTATGTTTTCTTTGAAGCATTTGAAACATTTGGTCGGACTGAAGAGAGAAAAAGAAAAACCTTTATTGCAATTTGTGGCTAAAAAGTGTAAAATATAGATTTTATTTTAAATGTGTCGCCGCCGTACGTGTTTGCTCCACTCACAAAAGTTTCTGTCTGTCCGTCTGTCTGTCCGTCCGTCTGTCTGTCTGTCTGTCTGGCTGCCTCTTAAATAAATAAACATTTCTGGGGTGCTTTTGTTTTTGTCGTTGCTGTTATTTCTGTTGTTTTCTTTTTGTGCTGCATGTCTCTAATATTGATGTTGCATGTTGTTATATAACATGCTTTAGGGGGCCTACATTTTATTTATTTATTTCTTTTTTTATTTGTTTATTTCTTTGTGTGCCTGAAGTATGTGGAACAAAGACTCATGTGTGGCTGGTGTGCCTGAATGTAAGTTTGCAAAATATTACCAGTGACTACTGTCGACTTTTCTTAATATAAAACACTCGTCGAGTTTATGGAAAAAAAAATATATTAAAAACACCAACGCTGTGAACAACATTTTTTTATTTTTTATTTTTAAAAAAGAATACAGTGTGACTCACTGGTAGTTTTAGAGGAAGTTTTAAAACTTTTTTTTATTAAATGAAAGTGATTACACAGAAAGAAAGAAGGATGCGTGATTTGTCGTTTTTTTGAACACATGAGACGGTATTTCCGCTTCTTCCTAAAGAACGCAGCAAATTTTTCCGACTCCAAGACGTTATTTACACGTTGAGTTTTTCACATGTTTGTGTAGCATCATAGTGTTGTGACAAATTAATCTGTTTCGTGGCTGCGTTCTGTTTTTATCATTCTTTTTCTTTCTTCTATTTTTCTGCACGCAAATTAAGTAAATTTATAGTGTGGCAAAACTTGAATGTGTAGAGTGCTTTAAATATGGCAGACCCCTCCATAGCCGACGAGCAATAAGAACGGTGAGCGTTCACAGCACTATAATCTACACTAATCTCTAGACTCATTTGTTTTTAACAGGATTGCATGCAACATTTGTTCAGTCTTCAATTTTTACTTTGTACACTCAAAAGAAAAATCAAGCCATCCGTACTTAAATCAATTCCAAGCGGCCTTAAAAGTACGGTAATCCCCCGATTTACTAAAATCAAGTACAGAAAGATAGATTTAAGTACGGACGGATATAAATGCTCAGTTCAATTTAAAGAATTTTTTAGTTGATTCAAAATTTTTCACCTGATTAAAGAATTTCGTACTCATTTTAAGAAACTCCAGGATTAGTTATCTAAAGTAACCCCGTTTTCGTCTTGATTGAAGTACATTTTATTGCTATTTTTACTCAAAATTTTGAGTACGACTTGTACTTAAAGTAAGTAGAAAATAGTTGAATTTTGTGCAGCGTTTTCTTTCGGTGTACTCGTTTTTTGACAAATTAAAATTAGACTTCTTATTGGAGGACTTTTTTTATATGATTGTGGTAAAATTTGTATTTTTATGAATGAGAAAATACAGAACTTTTTTTTTAAGGACATTTATTGAAATCAAGACAAAAAGGCAAATGCATACAAATGCGCGCAATAGAATTCGTCTTGGCAAATATTATTCTTGGATGTTAATATAATCTGTTCAAGACAAATTTAAAATCAGAAAAATGTTCCGAAAAGATGAAAAAACACAATGAGTCTGCTGCGCTTTCGAGTTCACCTGATAGGAATTCGCCTTGTTCAAAGCTTATCGTATAAATTAAAAATGGGCACTGCTCACATGATTAGCGTGAATCATGCGTGATTGCGCGAGATCACTTATGATCATGAGTATAAAAAATTAGGCGTAAGTGAGTGTAAAGAACTAGATTTTTGGCGTATTTTTTTGGTGATTTCTTTTTGCTTTATTGTAATTTTTTTTCATTTAATTCTTTAAAATTATTTTTGTATTCTATTTGGAGTGAGTATTTGGTGAGCGTGAGTGATCGTGATTGTGACTATATAAGGTCGTACATAAGCGTGCATGAGTAGATTTTTAGCGTGATTGTTCTTGAGTTTTTTTGCTTTATTTTAATTTTTCATTTTTTTAAAATCATTTTCTATATATTTTTGCGTGAATATTTCGTAAGCGTGAGTTTTCATGATTATGACTAACTGTTTTATTTCACTCACATGAGCGTGCATTAACGTGAGCTAAAAATATAAAGTCGTAAATAAGCGTGTTCATGAGTAGATTTTTACCGTGATACTTCTGTGAGTTTTTTTTGCTTTATTTTATTTTTTTCATTTAATTTTTAATTTTTTTTAAATTAAAATTTATATTTTTTTGCATGAGTATTTCGTGAGCGTGAGGTTTCATGATAGTGCACGGGCGAAAATTATAAGGTCATAAATAAGCTTGTGTGAGTAGATTTTTGACGTGATTTTTTGTGTGTTTTTTTTTTCTTTATTGTAATTTTATTCATAAAATTTTTTATTTTTTTTAAATAATTTTTTATATATTTTTTCGTGAGTATTTTGTAAGCGTGAGTTTTCATGATTATGACTAACTTTTCTTTTTCACGCACACGTGTGCGTGCATGAACGTGTACCAATAATATATAATAATATAAAAATTAAACATTTTCGTGAGCGTTTATGGGCGTGAGTGAAAAGTTACTCACAATCCTCTTCTCTAGCAATTTAAAAAAAAATATTTATTTTTCAAGCTAATTATATTTCGAACTAAATTGGTTGTTAATTATTATTTGGCTAAATTTCGTAATGTTGTTTTTTGTCAGCAGGAATTGGATATGAAACAATATTCCAAAGACAGAAGAAAAAAATTTAAAAAAAAATTTTCTCTTGTTCCTTTGGAATATTGTCTCATGTCCAACACTTTTTGACTAAAAATGTTACGAACTTTAGCCCAAATAATAATCATTTTAGATTAAAAACTAGTAAAAAATAATAACTTTAATTAATTTCAACTTACACGGCAGAACAGAAAGTCTTGTCTGAAAACTCAGTGTGACTAAGTGCCGTCTTAGATTAATTAAAATTATTTCTTTGAGCCTTTAAAATAGTTTAATTTTTTAACCAAGCGTGAATGTTAAGGAACTCTCCAGTGGTCACCAAGTGTGCATAATAAAGTCTCAAGTGAGTTATAGCTAAAATCTACAACCTTAGAAATATTTTTTTGGTTTGTTTTACCACATTTGCCCCACTGTATTAAACTTAAAAAAATTAATAGTAAAACCACGCATGAATTATGAACAAATCATTTGCTTTGCACCAAAAATTCATAAATACATGGTGCAAAGTTGTAACACTTCATGATTACACAGTGACAGTTGCAAAAAAAAAATTAAATAAATAATAAAAAAAAACAAATCAAATCAACTTAATTCGGGGGTGTTCAAATGAAATTCCTTAACAGTTTTTCTTGGAATTACGAAAAGTATAATAAAAAGTAGAAAAAGATATGTAGAAAAAGAAATTTAATGACATAAAACGGCAAAAATTTGTCTGGTTTCAAATAAAATTATTACGCTTCAATTAAATCATTTTCGAAATTCATCCTGTTCATGAGAATAATTTTAAATTGAAACTAAAATTGTCCTAAGAAATATTTTTGTTTTAGAAGTTTGAAAATTGTTTAATAATTTATAAGAAAAAAATGTATTTTATTTAATTGCTGTACAGCAAGCCGGGTAACATCCAGATAAAGGGTGTTCCAAAATTAATGCCAGATTTGTTTAAATAGAAATCACTGCTTTTATTCAGACTAATCATTATTTTTGTTATATTGTTTAATAATGAACATAACACGTTCTATTGTGTTAAGCTCCATTGTTACTGCTCATAAACTTTCAGCTGTGAAATTGTTTTTTTTCTGGGGGCTGCCAACACTTTACTGCACAAATGGCGGAAATTTTAAAATCTTGCATTCATTTTGGGACACCCAAAAAAAACTAGTAAACTTTTTGAATTCTTTCAAAAAAGATAACGAGACCTGTTTCGAATAATAAATTTAAAAATTTTGGGACACCCTTTATATTGTATAAAAAAAAACTAGAAAATTAACAATTTTTAACTTTTCAGGTTTTATTTATAAGATTTAGATTGGAATACTCATTGTTAGGCAGACTCAATAATTAACGAAATGTATTAATAATAAAAAAAAATTAAAAAAAAAACAACAAAAAGATCTTAGAAATTGAATTTATAATTAATTGTAATAATTTTTCAAAACTAGGGTTTCGATTGTTCCCTTTCATAAACAAAAAACAAAAACATATTAATAACTTTTTGTATAAAAATTCCTCAATTAGGCCATTTTAATCTAAAAAAAATTAATTATTTCTCTTCTATTGAACGAAACATAATAAATTAGAAACACGTGTGTGCTTAATAATAATTTAATGAAGCTGAGCAGCTACAGCATATGATAAACAGTAGAAAACACTATTTAAAACCCGGCAGTTCTGTTACATAAAGACTCAGCAAACATCAGACGAACGAAATCGTTAATATGGCTTTTACACCAGACCAAAATCTATTACTTACGAAATTTCGATTACAAAACGAAATCTAGATTTTTACAAAATCTACTCAAAATCTCGTAGTATTTAAGTTTTTTTTTTTTTTTTAACTTGGACCAGCACTCAGGGGATGACCCCTACATATGCAATGCATTGTGCCGGAACTAGGAAAATTGGTTATAGGAAGGAGGATAAAGGGAGTAGTGTTTGTGGACGTTCGATTTGAACTTTCCCACACTGAAAGTAACAGGAAAGACCTCTGCAGGAAGTTTATTCCACATGCGAACTGTTCGGCTAAAGAACGAATTTTCTCTGTAATGCGTAGTGCGATCCACTGGCATATCAACCACAAATGGATGCGCTCTTAACGAAGAACGTGTTGTTCGTACAAATGAGCGGGTTTCGGGAATAAGTTCCCTGATTTCATTAGAGCACATTCCATTGTAGTAGCGATAAAACAGTGAAATACATCCCACATTGCGTCGATGCTCCAGTGAGTCAATAGAGTTGGCTACCCTACTGTCACCGATGAGCTTCTTCGCCCTCTCCTGTACCCGGTCGAGTAACTTCAAAATAGACTTTGAAGCACCGGCCCATACATGAGAGTTGTATTCCATTTTCGGTCGGATATAGGTGGTGTAAATATTAAGGAGATCAGATGGAGTGAAGTATCTCTTACACCGTCTTAGAAAGCCGAGGCACTTGAATGCTTCTTTTGAAACCTGAAAAATATGATCAGTCCATCGAACTTCACATTTAATTTTCATGCCAAGAACATCAAGAGTTTCTGATTCCTCAATATCTACACCACCCATTATTACAGATGAAGCAGCATGATTGTACGTACATTTGTGTGTAAGCATACAACACTGGGTCTTGCGAGCATTAAATTCGACCCTATTCGCACGTCCCCATTCATGGATTGCTAAAAGATCATTATTTATCGAATCATTCATATTTTGCCTCATTGCCGCGATCTCCGGCAGGCTTGGTCTGTTATTGAATGAATATGAATGGCACATGCTGCTGTCATCTGCAAAAGAGTAGATAGGATTGGAAGTTTGAAGTAGAAGGTCGTTTAAGAAAATAAGAAAAAGTGTGGGAGAAAGAACGGATCCTTGCGGTACCCCTGAATTAATCTTGAACTCGTTTGATGAGATCCCTTCTATAACAACTCGTATAGTGCGATCTCTGAGAAAGCTTGATATAAATCGAGAGAAGACATCACCGACACCAAAAGCAGTAAGTTTTGACAGAAGTGCACCATGCCAAACTCTATCAAACGCCTTGGAAATATCTAGAGCCACCACCTTACTCTCGCCAAAATGGTGAATAGAATGACACCATCTTTCCGATAGAAAAGCCAGTAGGTCTCCCGTAGAGCGACCCCTACGAAATCCATACTGGCGGTCGCTAAGTAAGCTGTTGGACTCTAAATATCTCACAAGATGGAAGTTTACCATACTTTCCATAACTTTGGAAAGTGCTGAGCAAATTGCAATTGGGCGGTAATTTTCAGGGTTGTTAGCCTCTCCTTTTTTGGGGATTGGCGTTACATTAGCAACCTTCCAACACATTGGAAATTCACCAGCATGGTACAATGTACTGAAAAGGTTAGCTAACGGACGCGCTAGCGTCGAAGAGCACTGCTTCAAGACCAGTGCTGGAATGCCATCCGGCCCAGGAGATTTATTTATGTTGAGATCTGCTAGAACCTTTTTAACTGCACGGGCTCGAAAGAATATTCTTGGCATAGTTACAGATACTCTTTCAAGCACGGGCAGTGGTTGAGTGCTTTCCAGCAAGTGGGAGTTACTTGCAAATAATTCAGCCAGAAGGTTAGCTTTATCAACCGGGTTAGTGGGGTACACATAGAGTTTTTTTCTCGCAATTTTTCATTTCCCGGGAAAGCGGGAAATTTTTTTTAATTTCCCGGGATCCCGGAATCCCGCTCCATTAAATAATAAAAATTAAATTTGCTAGGCAATAACAAAAACTTTATTAGAAAGTTTGAAACACTTAAGCCCGTGGTGATACACTATCATACACAGTCGTACGATTCATTCACTAGAAAATCTGACAGAATTCTATCCCACTTTTAAAAACCGCATTGAATTTGCCACACTATCTCACACAAAAAAGATGCAAACTCATACATGTGTATTTTTCACTCATGTAATTTTAGATTTTATTGATTTTTTTCGCCTAAATAGTTGCAGATAAAATAAATAGTTTTAGTTTAATTTTGCTTTCGTTGCAACTTAATTTCCCAAAAAGGTGCATCTCTGATCGCAACAAATCTATCATTTTATGGAAATTTTCATAATTATATGCAAGTCGGACCGACTTGTCAAAAAATCTGCCTCACAAGTGCATTTTATTAGCACACTTTTTGAACACACCCGGCTTTTTTGGCAGATGGCACGACCAAGTATCGCGGCTTTTGCTAAAACATATCTTGTGTTTAAATAATACATAAAAATGTTAATTTAAATTGGGTATTACCACAGGAACTTTATTTTTTTAACTTTTAGTTTGTAAATTCCTTAATGGTTATTTCCAACACGGAAAACGTGTATTTTTGTTATATGAGATCACAGTAAACTTACAAATATGGGCGAACATAAACAAAAACATAACAATTCAGTTAATAAAAACAAACATAAAATAATATAGAAAAAATAATACAAAGTACTGGAGGTTTGAATTTCAAAACAAATATATTAAATTCTTAAAATAAGAAAATTCTTTAATAATATAATTAATATTTTTTTTGGTTTAGGAAATAATTCTTTAAAACGCTTAAAGCGTTTATGAATGGAGTCATCAGAAAGCCTATTTCTAATTTTATTAACAAATTGCCCTGCTACCGAAAACGCCCGCTCACTTTTTACCGTTAAGTTACCAATTATTTTTTTTTATTATTTCCCGGTATCCCGCATGAAAAATCCCGGGAAAGCGGGAAATTTTTAGATTGAAATTCCCGGGAAATAATCCTACATAGGACTGAGCTTGTGAATTGGACAAATATTTATGTTTTCAAATTTTAAGAATTAAGTATTTTTTTTTGAATATCGATATCTTCTTTAAAAAAATTTTCAAAAATTTTTTTTCAACAAAAGTTTTTGAATCTCGATTAATAAATTTAAAAAAAATACTTAATACTTAATTAAGATTTTATTTTCCGTTTTGCCTTATTAAATACTATAAAGGTTGTAAAAAAATAAATATATTCATATCGAATAATATAATTTGTTTATTTATACTTTTTATATTTTTTGAAATTCTCATTGATTTTTTAAAAGTTTTTGTATAAGATAAGAGGTTTGAAACATTTCAAATTTATGGTTTAAGATCTACTGATGATTTGGCTTTAGCACCAATGAAATGCATGTATATAGACTGGCTAAAAAAAGCTCAACAAACAAAAATTTTTGAAAATTTTAAGAATTAGTTAATTTCCTAATTTTTCAGAAAAAAATTTTTTTTCAAACTAATTGTTCAATTGACAAACAATTTTTAAACAAAAACGAAAAAAGAAATTGTTGGCTTATAATTTGTAAATTTTTGTTGTTTAAATTGTTTATTGATTTTTTCCTCCTGAAGAAGTTACCCAAAGGGTAACAAAATATCGAGATAAAATAAATTTGGATGCTTTTTATAAAGAATAATATAAATAGTCTCAATTAATGTTATTTCTTATATATATTTTTTTTTTGTAAAAAATTGTTGAATATTCGTGCATTGTGCATGTTCGTCCCCCAAATCCTCTCAATAAACTCTGCGGAGAAAATTTTCTTAGAGCTGGTGATAACTTTGACCACTCTGTTCCTTCGTTACCATAAAAGAACGATTTTTCTGCTGGTTGGGGCTGGCACAAAATTTTCATTAGGCCAATTGCCGCTCCCACGGTGTTTAAATTAAATTTATTTTTCTCGTTTTCTTGAAAAACACAATTCGATAGAGGAATATATAAACAGAAATTCCTCAGGAAAATGTTTTCCTCTTTTTCCTTTTCTCCTATTATGAATAAAAATTCCCTCATTTTACTTTTTAGTCCGTTTTTATAAACCGTATAAAAGGGAGTAAAAAATAAAAAGCTAAAAACTAATTATTCTAAATATATTTAAGTAAAAAAAAATTCACGCACAAAACAGAAGGGAGTTTGAATTAATTGGGAGAAATTTTTTCTCGAGAAAAACCTTTCCTCATGAAACAAATTCCTTGCGAATAACTATAATTGGGCTGAAAGTTTCCTTTTAATATATTTATTAACTATATGAAAAAAACTGAAAAAAGGTGAAAAAATGCCGGGCCAGTCCCCGGTATACAATTAAGGGTTAAGTAAGTCATATGACCATAAAAGCTGGGCGTGGGAAAACGCTACACGCCTGACGCGCTAATTTAGGTTGCTCTGTTATTGAGTAGCTGATGTCCAACTGTTGACACTTTGCTGTAGTAAATTCTAAAAAAGTTCCTCTCAAGACACAAATTTATTTCTCTGTTCCCTTAAGGATTTGTTACATTCATTGACTCAAAATCAATTATTTACTGATTAATTACTCTCATAATATTATGACAGCGGGTCTCAGTACAGGTTCATAAAGATAACAATAATGGAAAGAAAAACAACAGCTACAAAAATTATAACTTCAGCACAACACAACAAAAACAACAACAACAATAACAACAACAAAAAGAAGTCATTACAACAATGAAAAAAGAAAAAAGATTACATAACTGAAAAATGAAATAAAATTATAATGAAAATACTTTAACAATTGGAAGCAGTTAACAGCAACAGCAACAACTACAACTTTGTAATAATAATTTTTTATTATTTTTTTGTTATTAACGTTTCTGTTTCGTATGGTTTTTTTTTTTGTTTTTTTGTTTGTTTCAAACTGCTGGTCGTGTTAGTTATGGTTCATTGTATGTTTGAAATTCCAAAACAACATTAATAAATATTTAATGCCAAACAACACTGACAATGAGCCTCCATTGATGTAATTTTCTTCGTTCACTTGTGTCTTAGATTTTCCACAAAATTTCAATTCATCTGACGGATTTAATGAATGTTTGTATTTATGCATGAATGACTGAATGAATGACTGAATGAATGAACTCTTTAATGATGCAACAGTTCAAGATGCACATTTAACAATCTGTTAAGTTGAGCTGCTTTTAGCATTCTGTTGCTGTTGCTCTTGCTGCTTGTGTAGCCGGTGTTGCTTATGTTGTTGCTCTTGTTGTTGCTGTCCTTGTTGTTGTCAGTTTTATAAGCTGCATGTTTGGCAACTTACTTTCTAATGAGTCCATTAAGAGGCGGAATGATATTATTTTTTTTCATTTTTTTTATATTTTAATGTAATTAAAATCTGTGAAAAAAAGAAGCTTGAGCTAAAATTAGAAATTTTTAATACCCAGAAGTGTTTTTTTTTCTTCCCCACAAATTAATTTGGTTTTTAAAATTATTTTAAAGAAAAATTATAGCTTGAGGTTAAATTTAAGGAAAATTCATTACAACGAGATAAATTATATTTTTAAAAATAAATAAATGATTATTTTACAACTACGAGTATAAAAGCAAAGTCATTTGGAAAGCTGCATGTGAAATAAAATTTATTGCCCAGAAGTCATTAGTTTATTCATGTTTAATTTGTCTATCTAAAGGGTGATTTTTTAATCGTTTGGGTTTTGAAAATTAAAAAAAAACCCAGAAAATTTGCCAAAGTGAATGAACATTTTTTTGGGCGGGAGATAAATAACTGTCTGCCATTAGGTTTTTATTTTGTAACTATTTCAACCAGGGTATCCAGCGGTCGACTCAATCGACCGCATTCTAGAAGTTAACTACATACGATAAAATATAAAAACAAAAAACATTCTAAATAAACAACTTAAAACTCTGTCTCATTTCTATGCAAAAACAAATTGGACATGCACACTTTGTTTATTTTTTAAGTTGAAGCTATTACATGCATGTGTAATAAGTTTGCATCTGTGTTAGTAGCAACTTTAAACGCTTATAGCTCCCTAAATATCGAACCGATTTAAATAAAATTAAGATTGTGCACATCTATGTTTAAGAGCATATAAATCTCTCCAAAACCGTTACGGCTGTAAAAGAGATCTAAAAAACGTGTTTGGCTATTAATAATATAGATAATTACAAAAAACCGCTGAAGATGTCAACAAATAATTTTGTAATTATTTAAATAATTACAAAAAGCCTCTGATGATGTCAATAAATAATGTACGAAAGGTTGGGAGAAATATGTAAAAAAAGAGTTTTTTAATTATATTAATATATGTACTCGTAATAGACTCAATTAGCTTATCGGAAATCTTTCAATATACTTTTATTGTTGTTGTAATTATTTTAAATGTATTTTTATTAGAGATGTTCAAATGGCGTGGGTCACGTATGAGTCACGTATGAGTCACGCGTGTGTCACGCAGGAGTCTTGCGTGAAAAAAATTTCGTGCGTGATCTCAAAAATTTAGTTCACACGAACTAACTTTCTTAGGATTGTTAAAAAAAATTTATTTTTGGATAACACTGCGTCCCTTGATACGTGTGCTGAGCTTATTGCTTTACCTGTGTGCTGATGTGGTCGGTGCGTGATCGCGTGAGTTGTTTATTGAGATCTTGGGTACATTTTTGTAATAGATAGCACAGTATGTACTCGTATCTCAATGTTAAAGTAAAGAAAAAACAAATGAAATGAAAAAATTTTCGGGAAATTTTTTACTTTTGGGGCTAACTGAGCGCTACCTAAAAACGGTATTAAGAATCATTCCTAGGAAGTTTATATGTTCCAGAAAGTTGTTTATTAAGATCTTAGGTACATTTTTCTTGTTGACAGTTTTCTTGAATTTTTAACGGATTGCTACCTATGGACCTGAACAGTGGAAAAAAGGTAAAAAAAATCGAATCTTTTTAAAATTTTTTTTTCAATTTTCATCTTGAAGATGAAGATTTTTTGATTTTGTATGTTCACAATTTTTGTTCTTTATGACAAGATCTACACCTTTGCCTCAGAGAGTAAATCAAAATTCCGAACGATTTGCAAGATATGAGCCTGAGAAAATGATCAGTATTTTGCAAAAATGTTACCGAGGCCCCAAATCTTTGGGGGCCCATAAAAAATAGTGCATGATTTTGTTCAAAACTAGGAGACACGGGTCTTCTTCTTTTTGGTCCTTTATCACGTAGTGGTGTTCGTATATGGTTATTTTTTTCATGTTGCACTGCGTAACTCGTGTCCGAAGTCATTCAATGGCACAGGCAATTTAGCAGGAGCGTGAGTGAATAAAAAGAAATCATGTTTATTAATTAATTAATAAATACTTTGCATACATATGTGGTGGCCGGCCACTCGACTACCCCTCCTATACCGCCAACATTTTGTTGTAAAATGTAGTTTGCTCTAACAGTTACCCAGATAAAATTTAGTGAGCCTCACTATTGTACTTGCGAAGATATGAATTGATCCGCGAAAACAGGGCCCTTTTCCCCACTATCCGACATTGTGGTACGACACCTGATCTTCGCTCTTGCGGCAGCTACATTTTGTATGGTTTCATAGCGAGGTCCTTACATAAAACCCTCCTGGTATTGGAATAATACAAACCCAACTGTTGGCAACGTCTTGATTTATCGTGATCTTCTTTGACACTGGCCGCTACAACAGAATTATTCTCTTTGGAACACACTCGCCGTATACAGATTGTTCGTTTAATGTCCACTAACGGCGAAACTGTTGGGAAATTTGATCATAACAGCTTGAAGAGCCTGTTTGGTGTGATCGATGATGACGATCATAAAAAACGGACGTAATTTACGAAACACATTTATCACACAGCACGGAATTTTGATAATAAAATTAAATGATTTGCAAGCCTTACTGACCGATTTTTGGCAATTGTCACGGCATATGACACGAAACTTTTGGTTTCACGGAAATAATTTGAAAAAAAAAATTACACTGAAAAAATTTACTCTGAAAAATTTTAAACTGAAAAAATTTACTCTGAAAAATTTTAAACTGAATAAATTTACACTGAAAAAATTGACGCTAAAACCCCGAAATTGCAAAAACTCACGCTTCATCTATATATTTTGTTTTTAATTTTGTAACTCATTAATTTTTTAAATTTATTGTTTCTGAACACTTTTTTTCTCGCTTAAATATTCTAATTATGCAGTCCATATTATTTAAGCTTGAATATAAAAAAACCAAAACTTAAACTAATTTGGTCAAGGCACTAATTACAGCCACTTGATTAAATTTAGACGACGACCACATAATTATCAAATTACTTTTGTGTTTTGTTTGCCAACCGCCTTTAAATACTTCAATGAAATAATTCTAGTTTAATGAATATATATTTTTTTATATTCTACTCGTAATTGTGTTTCTAAGAATTTCTTGCTGGTGGACACAACATATTTAATTTTCAAGGTGGTTGTTTGAGATTTTGTTTAAGAGTTTGCTTGCTTTTAAGCAGTTGAGAGAGAAAAATAAAACCAAACAAAAACGATAAAAAAAATATAATGAACTACTAAATGTAAACATATTTTAAGCAATAAGATGGGATCATTTTTGATAAGAAAAACTGTACAAAGAATCAAGCCTCGGACAGAAATGGAGAAGTCTTTGTGAAAGCCTCTACTGAGCAAGATAGAAAGAGTTGCGGCATATGTAAGTAATGTTCTGCCGTGTAAGTTGAAATTAATTAGTGTTAAATTTTCAATTGTTCCTTTGGAATATTGTCTCATGTCCAATTCTTACTGACTAAAAATGTTATGAACTTTAGCAAAAAAAAAAAAATAATTATCACTTTGGATTAAAAAACTACTAAAATAATTTTTTTTATATATATATCTTGAAAAATTTATAAATTTTGGACCGCTTTCAAGATGCCTGCAAGGTCAACCCAACCGAATTCCATATTTTTTGTTTCACCCTTTTAACATTAAAAATTGTAAAGCAGTTCTATAAACCGAACTACTCGTGATATTTATTTATGCAAAAGAAATAAAGAAAAAGAATTTGCAGTGTATGCAAGTTAGTATTTTGAAATTTGAAAAGTATCTTTGTAACGACATCAAAAATATCGTCCATACCGATATATCGTTAAGTCTGAATTATCGCCGATATATCGGTATCGAATGCCTCTGCAATTTACACTAAATAGTTTGAGAAATGAATTTCGAGAAGTTTATTTGCTCCTGCATTTTGGCCAGAAAACTGTTCTATGGGAGTAAGAGGGGACAATTAATAGTAATTATGATTTTATTTGTTTTTGCCTGTTACTCAAAGTTGAGGAAGCATCGACCACAAAGTTGTAACTATCAAATCAACTCAATAGCTTTTCGAAATTCTTTCCAGAACGACGACCAAACCATTTAGATCCCTTTAATTTTCTTAACTAGTTTATTATTTAATTTTATTTTATTAAACTTTTTCTTAATATCACATTTTTCTATCTTTCAGTCCCTTTCTAACGCTTGACTTGTGTAACGCTCTGGGCGATTTAAAACGTGAGTAGTTTTTTTTTTGTAATTCATTTTTATTCTTAACAAAATAAGCAATTTATAAACAGCATGCAAATAACAATTATGTCTTTAAGGTGAGTTTATGTTAATAACTTCCCACTCCATAAAATTGCTTGGCTACAAAAGCCATTTAATAATTAACAAACAAACAAACAAACAAAACGTTCGCTAGATAATATCGAAAAACAGAACGAGAAAAAAAATTAAATCAATTGTTCTATAAAATTTACAACAATATTCAAAAAAAGCTCTAATAAGCCAAATTGTTTAACACAAACATGTGTTCAAAAAACCAAACAAAAGAGTTGAGAAAAGTGCAAAACACACACACATACACACACACATACACACACACATGCACACACACACACATACACACACACATGCACACACATACACTTCACAACAAAGAAACAATGGGGCTTAATGAGATTGTTTTCATACGGGATATGCATTTTTATGATTTTTCTTTAGCCTCCCCCCCTTCTGACTTTAATCACAAACTTTAGCCGAGACTATGAACCAGCCATGGTTTTCTTTATAATAATAAATCAAGTAATCTATTTAAATTATTTCTTGAAGTTTTGTTGGTTAATTGTAACAATTAACGGCCGGCCTTTCAAGGTCACTTTTTGTTTTTATCTCTTTCATTGTTTTTATTTATTTATTTTTTTTGTTTAAAATTCAAATACCTTTCACCTGAAACAATTATATTTTCATTTGCCATAATATATGCTCGTGCTTACCATTATTAAGTCGCCGGTTACTTCATGACGTCTCATTAAAATTGCTGCCATATTTTCCTCATCTTGAAAGACTTGGCCAACATTATCGCTGTTGTGATTAAACTGCAATAGAAAGAAGAGAGAAAGAAATAAAAAATAAATAAATAATTAAATAATAAAATAAATAAATAACAAAATAAATAACAAAATAAACAACAAAATAAATAATAAAATAAATAACACAAATAAGACAAATTAAAAAAGAAAAAGTGCAAAAAGCAAGAAATAATAGTAACAATTTTGTAAGTCAATAATAAATCAAAACAAAAGACTTAGGCAACAAACTTTTAAAGGCTGCCTTTAACCAAAAAAAAAACAGGCGAAACAGTTTTTATTTGTTGCCTCAAGAATAAGACATTTTATCAATCTGATCAAAAGCTTTAGGAAATTAAAAGCTGTTTACATATTTTGTTTTTTTTTAGAAAATGAAAGTTTTAAGCCATTAAATTTAAAATAAGATTGAATAAATTTTTTTGAACGTAAAAAACCATTAAAACAAAATATTCACCAATAAACCTTAATAGCGAAAAAAAATTGTATAATTTTCGGGGGCTATAATAATTAAAATATATTTTTATTGTTTAAAAAGGAAAGTTTTGGGAGTCTATTACCCAAGTAGTTTACAAATGATCAAACAAATGGCACTAAAGGAGGCACCTGGCCATGTTCGATTAGTATCAAATTTCTATAAACATTATAACTCTCGAAAACAAAATAAAATATATGTGTATGCATGTGGTATCCTGAGGCTTTGTGACATATTTGAAAATGTTCGCGGGCCCACGAAAAGGGGCTCAAGCTCAAGCCTACTCTTCACCAAGAAACATTTGGAGATTTATGGCGCTAAAAGTCACTATTCTAATTCGGAAAATGTGAGAAATTACTGGTGAAATGGGCGCAATTATTAAAGGCAAGATAAAACTCCCTGGATGTTTATTTGAAGACTAGTAACACGAGCACGCGTGTACGCAGCGGATACCACTTAATAAAGGGTGATTTTTTAGCAAGTTTCTTATTGGTCACACTTTTTCTGGCAGCTCAGCTGTTTTCGCATAACGTGTTACAATTACTGTTAGTCTTACTGTTATTGTTAGTGTTACTGTTAAACATGTTCAGTTTGGTCTATAACGCTTGCAGATGATTGAATTTTATTATCAAAATTCATGTTCGGCTAAGAAAGAGCATCGTGCACTTCTTCTATTTTATGGTCAGGGTGGGGCGACCAGTAATATTTTCAGAAAAATCATAAATTTAAAAAAAAATCGTCAAAATCGTCATTATAAAAATAGTCGTCCCTCAAAAATCGTCTGTTTTATACAACAATCTTTCATTTAAAATTTAACAATTCAACAGATATATTAAAAATAACAAAAACTTTAAACATTTTATTCAATTGAAATCAAAATTTGAAGAGATTTTGTGTCGAAACAAATTATATACTTTCCAAAATAAACGTTAACTTTTTATATATGTTTTATATTTTAATTTAAATAGAAATTCATAAAATATACTATTATACAGTTTTTCATAAACTTGCAACTCATGTGCAGGTTCGAATTAATTTTTTGATTCTAAATAGAAATCGTCAAACGTCATTTTGTAAAATTCGCTATAAAAATCGTCAAAATGACGTAAAATTGTCACGTTTGGCACCCCTGTGTGTAAGATCATTTCGTTTTTCTTTTGTCTTCTTTACAATCTCTTTTTGTAATACCGTTATACAGCAAGCAATGAAAGAAAATGTCATGCGTTGCTCTACTGAATCGATTTAGGTTGACAGCATGAGGCTCTATTTTTGATTTTGTATTCCAAAGCATTTTCTGTTGCACAACACAAAAAATAACAAGTTTCTATCGTCTGATTCTGGCAGAGGAATAATGAGTATTAATCAAGTAATCGGCATTTACATGACATTCAGATAAGAATCCTCCAGTTGCAATAGAAGACTCAGAGAGTCAGTTGGATGTGGGCATGATTATATATATAGACGGCAGGCCTTGACAACATAAATGTACTAAAAGACTCTGGTCCAGAAATTCGATCAATACTTTGCAGTCTGAATACCGTGTAAGGGAAATTTTATAACTCGTAACAGTTTCATTTCTGTTAATCTCGGTCTTGCGGTCTTGATCTCGGTCATTCTATAGCTGCAACCACAAGATGATTCAGGAGTAAAAAAAGAATTTAAGATTTTTGTAGCATCATCTTTAGTCAATTCACGGCAGAGATTTATTTATGCTCTCAATACTTCAGCATTTTGCTTAACATTTAATATGACTCCTTTTTATTTCCCCACCTCCCGCCTTACAATAATTCACAAACGATTTTGCTAAGAAAATGTTTATACGATCTATTAACATTTCAAACTAATTAATTATTTAATTATACCGCAAACATTTAATTGTGTTATATTTTATAATTTTGTCACGATTACAAACTATAGAAAATAAAAGTTATTTTGTCTAATGACTTGTATTTTAATTACTTAGAAGACAAAAACACACACACACACACACAACAACATAAATCGAGAATTCTAATTTATGATTAAGATCACTGAACAAACTTGCCAACATTTAATTGACAATTTATGATACAATTTTAATTTGTTGAACCAAATAATTGTATGGGAAAAATTTTATAAAGAAAATTTTTTTGAAATCATGTGGATCAAATAAAACCAAACACTGACAGTTTTATAAAGCTAAGAAATCATAAATCAAAAATTGATTATTAAACAGAAAAAAAATTGAAATAAAATAAAAAACAAGAAACGAGTATTTTGAACTTTTATGGACAGAAACACACAGCAAGAAAGGAAGGTTTGCATGAAAAACTCTTTAAGAAAAATAGAACTTGCAGCTGCTTGAAAGTGTTAGTAATTTCTCACTTGCATCTATGCATGTGTATAAGTGTGTGTGCGTGAGTGTATGTGTGAAGTTAAGAGTACATGATTTTTTATTAGAACTCGATAAGAAATAATTTAATTTAGAGTTCAATACAAAGTTTTGTTTCGTTGACCGCCAAATGTGTTGACATGTTGTGCGGTTTTTTTTTTAATTTTATTTATATATTTTTTTATATTTTTGTCAGCATTAAAGCTGCCGTTTAATTTTTCTAAAATTATTATTATTGTGTTTCTTCATACTAAAAGTATCAATTTGTTGCTTTTGTATCTTTGAGGTGTTATTGTTGTTTTCTATCTATTAGATCAGAGTTTGATGTTGTTTGTTTTTTAATCTGACCTTGAATTTGTGTGAAACCAGAGTATAGAACAAGTGCAGTTGGAATTTATTTTTATTAGTTTTTCGGTTTAAACAACAAGTTTCTTGATTTTTTTCTTGCTGCTGTTGTTATTGTTTTTGTAGTTTTACGACAAAAAATGCAAATAATTATAATAATTTTAAGAATTTTTCTATTGATATTTGAACAACGATAACAGCAACAACAACAAATTAATTTACTTTAAAACCTGCTTAAGTGGGCTGCGGTTCTAATAACGAGGTCATGGTAAAAATAAGGTTCAAATTTTCAAGGTAAATTTGAAAACAGGTTTTGTGAAAAATTATTTTTTTTTGTTTAAATTGAAATTTCTAAATTTGAAGACTAAAAACGAAAGAAGTAATCCACAAGAGAAATATTTAAAGAAGTCTTTTTTTGTTAAAAAACTATTTCTAGCTCAAAAAAAGGCCACAGAAACACCTTAGTCCTCACACGAATGGCCTAATTGCTGAAATCACGTCACTTAAGTGGTATTTACAAGGAGAAAATTTAATAAATTGTAAACAAAAGTTTGTGGTTTTCATACAAATTCTAACAACTCTGCAAGACAAAGCAATCTTTGAATCTCTAGCGTTTATAACGTAAAGAAATCGTAATTCGTTTTCCTTATAAATACCACTTGAGTGGAGTTATTTATGTAATTAGGCCCTAAAACTATAGCTGTATATACAATTAAGTAATGATAATTCATTGACTTAAAGTGCCATCGATTTTCGATTTAACAATTTTTTTATATTTACAATTTCTTAAATCGACGATTTTCGTCAAATTTTCGATTTTTGCTAAGTTGGGGATTTCTTAAACTAACCATTTTTTTCATAAATGTTTAATAAAGAAAAAAATAAGATATTGGCGATTTTTTTAAATACGATTTTTGGAATTTGACGATTTTTACCAAAATTGCGATTTTTTTAAATTATTATTATTTTTTCAATAAAATTTTAATAAATAAAAAAATTGATGCATGCCAAAGGTAAGGTATATGCAGATTGGCCATTTTTCAAGTCGAGCATTTTTCAAGTTGTGATTTCTGCAAATCGTCGTTTTTCGCAAATTAACGATTTTTACTACATTTATATTAAAATTTTTTTAATGAGCTTGCCGACTTTTACTAATATGTGGAGTCTTAAAATTAATAATTATTTTGATAATTTTTTAATAATGAAAGAAATGGGCATATGCCGGGGGTAAGCAGAATACCGATTTCTTAAATCGTTGTTTTTGCCAAGATTGCCATTTTTGCTAAGTTAGCAATTTTTTTAATTAATTACCTTTTTTTTCTAAAATTTTAATGAAGAAAATAATTTGGTAAGTGTACGTATAGATATGCAGATAGGCGGTTTTTGAAATCTGCGATTTTTCAAATCGACGACTTTTGCCAAGATTACGATTTTTTCCAATGTGTCGATTTTTTTAAATTAATCATTTTCAGAATATTTTTAATAAAGAAAGTAATTGTTATATGCCAAGGATAAGGTATTGGCGATTTTCTAAGTCAACGTTTTTCGAAAGTTGACAGTTGTCACTTAAATTGCGATTTTTTAAATGATCAATTTTTTTTAAATAAAATTTTTAAATTATCCATTTTGTTGAATAAAATTTTAATGAAGAAATGAATTGGCGTATGCCAAGAGTAAGGTATGTACAGATTGGTGATTTTTCAAATCGTCGATTTTTCAAATTGGCGATTTTTGCCAAAATAACGATTTTTACTAAGTTGGCGAATTTTTAAAGTAGCCATTTTTTCGTAAAATTTTAATAAAGAAAAATATTGGTATATGCGAATGTTAAGCTACGATATAAGCAGTTTGGCGATTTTTGAAAACTTCAAAACTTTTTGTAAGTTAACGATTTTTACAAATCTAAAATTTTTAAATGAAATATTTTATTAAACAAAATTTTTATAAAGAAATAAATTGGCAGCTGCCAAGGGTAAGGTATATGTGGAGATTGACAACTTATATTGTAAAACATCGATTTTTGGAAGTTGACGTTTTTTACAGATATGGCGATTTTTTAAATTAACAATTTTTTTAAATAAAATTTTAGCACAGAAGGAAATTGTTATATGCCAGAGATAAGGTAAATATAGATTGGCGATTTTTTTAATCTACGATTTTTCGAAACTAACGATTTTTAATAATTTGGCAATTTTTTAAAGTAACGATTTTTTAATAAGATTTTCACGAACAAAAGAAATGGATATGCCAATGAGTAAGGTATATGCATATTGACGATTTCTTAAAACATCGGCTTTTGGAAGTTGTTAATTTTTGCAAATATGGCTATTTTTTTAATTATAAATTTTTTTAAATAAAATTTTAACAAAGAAATAAAATAGTATATGCCAGAGATAAGGTAAATGCATATTAGCGATTTTTTTATTCAACGATTTTTCGAAACTAACGATTTTAAATAATTTGTCGATTTTTCAAGTATCGATTTTTTAATAAAATTTTAATAAAGAAAGAAATTAGCGTATGCCAAGAGTAAGGTATATGCAGATTAACAACTTATATTGTAAAACATCGGTTTTTTGAAGTTGACGATTTTTACAGATAATTCGATTTTTTAAATTAACAATTTTTTTTTAAATAAAATTTTAGCATAGAAGGAAATTGTTATATGCCAGAGATAAGGTAAAGGCACATTAAAGATTTTTTAATCAACGATTTTTCGAAACTAACGATTTTTAATAATTTGTTGATTTTTTTAAGTAAAAATTTTTTAATAAAATTTTCACGAACGAAAGAAATGGGTATGCCAAGGGTAATTTATATCTAGAGTTAGAGATTTTGTTTGTAGAATTATAATTTTTCGTTTATTAGCATTTCTTCAAGGTGACGATTTTTTTTAAATTTTTTTTTGTACAATTTATAAAAACTGGAAACTGGAGACGCTGCTCATAAGTGTGTCGCTAAATTTCTTTTTTTGCCGATATGTCTGGTTTAAGCTTAACTTCTACATAATTTCATCCAAATATGTTCTATTGAATAATAACTTTGTGTATCTTTAAATAATGAAGTAAGCGTCCAATATGTGCTTGTCACTAAAACAACAAAATAAAATATAAATAAATAAAAATGGGGTGGAATAAGGGTAGAGGGTGTGGCGTCACCTATTAGCATGAATTTAGGAAATTGACAAATATTATAAAATAATTTTTTTTTATTGTAAAATATATGACTTTAAATAAGTTTCTTCGGCGATTTGAAATAAACTAGCAATTTATACATTAAATTAGGGAGTTTTTAATTTTTTTATAAATACATATTTTTATTTTTCCCCGTGGAAGAGTACTTTATTTATATAATTTAAAGGAGTTTTTGTTTGCAAGTAAATGCTGTTTTTTGTAAATAATAATCGTATTTTTCAATTGACGATTTTTTGCAATCATGAGGTTATTTTCTAAAATTAAATAAATATATTTTCATACTCGTATGTATTTAAGCCGACATTTGTGATGATCTATCGAAAGAAAGATTGAGGTCCCCAACAAGTGGATTCCTTAACCAATCAAATTGTTGTGACTAGCATCTGCCTGGGGCTCACACGAGCATTACTTCTTAATCAAAAATCGTCCATAATTTACAGATGCCCTGTGGACACTCATTAAAAAGTCAATGCTGATGTGACTTTCATGTCATATAATTATTTTTTTTTTTTGGTTTTATATAATTCTTATCGAATGTACCTAATTTAACTATCAATTTTATAAATTAAATATGCAAATCAAACCCTAATTTCTTATCTTAAATCTATGGCAAAACAATTAAGACATGACAGTAAAACTATCTGTTTTTTTTTTCTTCTTTTTTCTAAGAACTCTTTAAGTCTCCTCATTTATGTGTATTTAATATTCAAAAGACGTCTTAAAGTCTGGCGTAACAGAATTCTTTTTTGTTGTTTTGTTTGGTTTTTTTTCTATAATTCTTTTATAGCATTTGAGGGTAAGAAATTATCAGTTTTCTATTCAGCTGACAAATAATGCTTTCTATTTTGTACACAAATTATAATTTCATTAGTTTAATATTGTTTCAGTTTGTTTCTTAAGTCTTTTGTTTTGTTGTTAATATTAATTAATCAAGCAGCGATTAGCTTAATTTTTCTATTGTAATTTATACAAAATTGATTAATTTAATGAAACAAGTCATGGATTTGTTTTTTGAGTGTGTGTGTGTGTGTGGTGTTTTTTCCAAGTAAATCATTATAAAGTTGAAAGCTCAAAACTTTAAGTCTTTTGTTAAATCTAAAATTCATTAACCCTGAAAGAGGTTTTTAGTTTAAAATAGAAGGTATTATAAGATATTAGAATTATCATGTTTAACCCGTTTAAAGCAAAAGATGAGGTAACATGTAGTCAATTCGAAGGCGCATAAATAAGTTAACAGCCTTTCACAGAGCTTGCGGAATGAAAGCGCTTGACAAAATGGAATGACTGTTCTGCGCCGCTTTACTATCCATCAGCATTCTTTGTATTATCTATTACGGATTTCATTGAAACCTTTAAAAGTTTTATTTGAAGAATAGTTTGTCATAAAAGTACCTCCGAATGAATCACTTCCAAGCTAATTTTGATTCTTTATGCTTGTTTTTTTTTACTTTCTTGTTTTATTTAAATAATTCAAATTTATGTTGTTTAATTTCCACCTGTTAGAAATCATATAGATAATTTTAAGAAGAAAATTAATTGCCTTAAATTTATGATTAAGATTTTATTTCAAATGAATGTTCCTATTCTGTTTGCTTTCTTTAGTTATTTAAAGCTGCTGCTTTTTAAAATCCATTATCTATTGTTGTAATTAATTTCTGCTCAGTTATGCAAATTATTCGTGTTTCTTTTTTAATTATGTTGAAATTAATCTTTCAATAATGGCATATACAATTTTTAAGCTGATTAAGTCCATTTTAGGAGATCATTTGAAAAAAAAATTTATGAGTTTCTTTTATTTGAGTTCATAATAAAGTAAATAAATAAAATATAGAAAAGCTACAAGATGCCAAGTTGTCTGATATATTCTTTTGTAAGTTCTAGAAAAGATTAGTTGAAAAAAAAATCATCAATAAAGATCAGAGGGCAAATTACGGCATTCGATATCGAACGAAATTTCTATACAAATTAAAGAAATTTTCTATGGGATTTCGTTCCTTATCAAATGCCGTAATTTGCCCCCAGATTTAGAAAAAAAAGAACAGCTTTTTGGTTTTTCTCACCGGTCAATAGAGCTAAAGGACTCATTATACAGGGTGTCCGCCGGGAAGGTATACTACTTTGTATGTTTATAATTTTTGATTAAATGAAAGAGAATGGATCTTATATTGATAAATGTTTTATTTAATGTCGACAATTATGTATGGAATACAATATCAGATAAATGTCCGCCTCTGTCAGCCTCACAAATACGAAACCCTTTTGAGCACATTTTTCATTACATTCTCACACATTTCACGCGGTATTTCATTAATTTCATCACGAATATTTTGTTTGAGTTGCTCAAGCGCTTCTGCTTTGTTTGCATAAATCTTGCTTTTCAAATATCCCCACAAAAAGAAGTCCGGAGCAGTCAAATCAGGTGAGCGTGGAGGCCAATCAACATCACCATTTCTTGAAATAACTTGTTGTAGAAAGAGGTCTCGCAGTAATTCTATTGTAATCCTGGTTGTATGCGATGTGGAACCGTCTTGTTGATACCACATGTTAATCAAGCCCAAAGCATGCAGGTGTTGCGTTAAAAAGTTTTCAATCATATCACGATATCGCTCCCCATTCACAGTTACCGCTACACCGTTTTCGTTTTCAAAGAAGTAAAATCCAATGATTCCTCCTGACCAAATTGCACACCAGACTGTCAGACTGTTTAAATGGATGCAAGGGTGACTGATGAATAATATGAGGGTTTTTCCGACTATTCTGTTTATTCACACCTCCATTCAAATGAAAATGTGCCTCGTCACTCATTATGATTTTTTCTTGAAAATCGGGGTTGTCATGGGCGAACTGTAACATCCTATTGAAGTATGTACGGCGGCGTAAATGGTCTTATGGAAGAAGCTCTTGTGTCAACTGAATCTTAAATGGAAACAAATGCAAATCCTTTTGCAAAATTGTGGCCAAAGTTGTTCTTTGAAGACCAAGCTCCTCCTGAGCACGGCGTCGAATTGAGGTTGATGGATAGGTTTGAACACTTTCTTGAGCAGCAGTAATGTTTTCAGCCGATCTTGCAGTACGTTGTGGTCCATGCTTGGGCCTATCACCCACAGACCCTCTTTCTTTAAAATCATTCACTACACGATAAATAGTGCGTTTTGTTTGGCACGTTGTTTTTCCCAATAATTTCACGTAACTTTCTCATTGTCACACTAATCGATGATTGATTTTGATAAAATGTTTTAACGATCAAAACACGTTGTTTTATGGAATATTTTTCCATAACAAATTTGTCACGTGTCTACTTCACGACTGCCAAATAGGAACTGTCAAGACTAATGTTTACCAAAATGGCGGCAAAACAAAGTAGTATACCTTTCCGGCGGACACTCTGTATATAGATTAGCGAGTTTTTTTTAGTTTCGATACTTTGTTATATTGCAAATTTTCTTCATTGAAAAAGACAAAAAAATGTAGAATTTTCAGCATTTTAAATAAAGTGTTGTAAAAAAAAAAACTTACAACTCTTACAACTACAATTAGAGTTGAAAAAAAAGTCAGCCTAGGTAGTAATGGTAAAGTAAGAAAACAAAAACAATTGGCTGATTATTGAGTTCTTGTTACAACTTTGATATTTTTTAAACTTTTCATTTGGTTTAATGAAGGTTTAATATAATATCTCCAGTTGTTCTAAGAAATATTTGGGTAAAGTTCCCTGATGATCTGCATTAGCAACAGTGAAATGCGCATAGGAACAAGCTATACCCCTCAATAATCAATTGCAATCTGTTTTTAACAAAATTGTTAATGTTTTGCTGACTAAGTAAAATATTAATTTTGGGAAAAAGTGCGAATAAAAATTAAAAATACTAAAAATGTGTCTTGCTGAAAATAAATTAACTGCCTGGCCCCCGATGTCGAACGATATCGTTCTTTTGTGATATAACATTTTAAACAAAAACAAAATTTCAGAAATTGTTTTTGTTTTAAATGTTATTTCACAAAAAAACGACACCGTTCGACATCGTGGTCCAGGCAGTAATTATAATTCGTTTGCTGTGTGGTTTGTCGTTAGCGGCTCCAGTTGTAATTAGACTGTTATTAAGTTTTTTTCCAATATTCTTCTGCACCTTAATACTTTTTTGCAAATAATAAATAAAGTGTGCGTCAAATCTTTAATGTGAGCTATTTAATAAACTTCTTTAATCCCATTTAATGACTTTAAAAGAAATATCAACTTTTCTAAATACCAAAATATATTGATGTGGTTTTTGAATTAAATTACATTTAAGGCGCAGTCAGTTTATTTAGCGGCCATAAAAGCAGACAAAAAGAACATAAAATACACCTTTAAGCCCGACTTAAACAGAAATTAAAGAACTAAAGTCTTTGACCACGTGACCATAGTAAAACGTTCCTTTTTTTCTTGCAAAACTTTTAGAATATTTAACAGAGCAAAAAAAAACACATTCTACTTAATTCTTTTAGCTAATTTGCATAAAACACGTTTTAACTATAAAAAAAAAATAAATAATAAAAAACATTCACAATTATATGTTTTGCCATAAAAAAATATCATTCAAAAACTAAAACTGACATCAAAGGTTGTGGTCTTTTTTCTATATTTTATTATAAAAGAATAAAGAATATGATAATTTTTATTTAAAGAATATTTTTTGCTGAAATTAAAACAAACTAAAAGACCAGCCAGCACCTTCTTTCGAACAAAAAAATAAAAAATAAAAATGAATAGAATGATTAATAAGTTTACAAGTGTTTCTGTGAAAAGGTGATAATTTTTTTTTTGGTTTAAATTTGTATTTCTTTGATATTGACCACAAAAAGCAGACAGGTTATAATTAAACTTTTTGAGCTTTTATGGCACAAGCTTGATGAAAAAAAAACATAAATAATTATTTCTATAGAAAATTAATTATAGGAATGAAAAAAAGAACGAATAAGAAGTTCAAGTCTAAAGTGATTTGGGGTTCAACTTTATGCATAAATTAATGATTTTTTAATTATAAAAGAAAAGCAAAAAAAATGCACACACAGCTAAACGCTTAAGGAATTATGTGCTGCCCTTGACTTTTGCAAATTTACAAAATTATTGCTTGTTGTACTCGTATTTATGGTCGGTCCTTCAAACCCGCGTCCACACTGTGGCACAATTTATGAAGAGGTGGTAATTTTTTTTATGCAACCCGATTTTAAAAGTAAAGTTAAAAACTTAAGTCTATATTTTGCTTATTAACCAAAGAACAGGCGATTCAAATGAAGTTTTACTCATAAAAGAGGCAAAATTCAGGCAAAATTTTCATAAATAAAAAGGACATAACTTTTATGCTTTTAAATCTTTTTTGATGAAATACATTTTCTTTAATATAAAAAGCTTGTTAGCTGTCAATACTAAAGAAGAACTTCTATTTCTGCATGTGTCCTTACTTTGCTATCAAATCTGTTTTGCTGGGATAGTTCTAACCAGTAGTGAATGGTAAAAAATACAGCAAATCGACTTTCAACTTTTCTATCAACCATTTTCTGTTGCGACTAAATAACCGATTAATCGTAGGCAAAAATCGATTATTTTTAAGTCGATTTGTATTTTTTCTTTCCTTTAAATAAAATTTCTTGTTTGGTGCTTATTTCAAATTCTAATGCCGTTTTCTTTTCTAAAAAAAATGTAACATTTATTTCATTTTTTTATCAAAAAAATTGTGAAAAAGTGAACTCGATTGTGTAAAAAATCGCCATTTATTATATAAAAATTCAGATAAGATAAAGCAAGAAATTTATTTAACCAGACTAATTGTCACAAAAAATCCTCCTATTAATTTTCCTTCCATTAACAAAACGTGTTTTTTTACTTTTTTTTAAAAAAAGGTGCTTTTTTGCTTTCTTTTTTGCAAAAGGTGCTTTTTCCGAAATAAAAATGGAATTATATCAAACATCCTTAACATTTAATGGGGTGACTTATGACAGTTATATGCATCTTTAGATAAGTAAAAAAAAAAACTTGTTAGCATTTCCAGGTTCTTGCAGTTTTTTAAAGGGGCGAAAAAAATAAATCTCGATTATCCAAAAATTTTAAATGAGTGAAAAAGCACCTTTTCTTTTGCGGCTCCTCATATATTGTTAGCTTAGCCGGCGAATATGCTACGTCCACTTTTTATGCAAATTGAGTTTTCAATGTAGAAATAGCTAGTGTAACTTAAAACTCATCATTTCCAAAAAAATAAATTGCCCTTGTGATGTTTTTTTTCTTGTTGCTATACAGTGACAAGCAAATGTGCTAATTCAACAAAAAAACGGAGCAAAACACCAGTTAAATCCATCTGAAAAGATTTGCAGCCAGTGTACACTGCACCATTGAACGAGCTATGAAAAATAAAAATGTTGATGTCCCTGCTGAATACATTGGCATCTGAAAAACAGCTCGACAAAAACCTGAGCAGTAAGTCTGATGCATTTATTTTTATTTAAAAACACTCACATTTAAAATATAAAATCATAAAGAGCAAATATGCTAAGTCCAAAAAGAGTCTATAACTCTAGAAAATATTTTCTTTTGAATTCTGCGATTATTTACATTCAAACAATATGAAATAATGAAGAATCTAGCGTTTACAGTTTTAAAAACAATTCACTCAATAAAAAAAACTTAGACAGTATTTTTCCCCCCTGAAAAATTAAAAAAAGCGGACTTAGCATATTTGCCGACTAAGCCAACGATATTAATTATCAAAATGTTTAATATTTTATTGTGGCATCCAACTGTTTTTCCACCTTGACAAATGTTGCACCATAAATTGTTTGAAATAACAGAACAAAACATTCCAAAAAAATAAAAAATTAAATAAAAAAATAAAATTAAAAAAAATGAACTACAAACAATTCAAATTTAACTTTTGTTACACAAACACTGATTTCGTGTACAAGAATTTCATGAAATTTGCACACTCGCGATCTTAAACTCCGGCACAAAATTAATGTCTATGTCAATAGGATGTGTAGCGCAATAAAAATAGCAACAAACGCAAAAACAAAAATGAAAACAAAAACTTGTATACGATCGTATTTTAAAGCCATAAACTTTTGGTATTTAAACAAAAATCCAAGTACAATTTTCGTAGGATTCTATTAGACATGATTTGTATTCTAAGATACGAGTATAACGAAAAAAACTCTTTTGTCTATTGCTCTGTTCATGGTCAATAAAAATAAAACAATTGATCTTAAACTGCCAAGTATGTCAGTGTGCAGTTAAGACTTTTGGCCGGTTTGTTGTTTGGAGATTATTTTTCGGTTGGCTGCGCGTTCCTATTTTTTTCTTTCTTCTTTTTTTCTGTTGATCTTTTCATGAAAATGGACTTCTTTCAGTCATTTATTCATTCATGCTGTTTGCCAGTGTCTACTAGTGTCAAATATTTCGTTTACTGCCATTAATCTTTTTTTTTTTTGGGTTTCTTCATGTAAAGAGGGAAACAAACAAACAAATCTTTTTAACCGCAAATCAAAGTTGCATGATGTTTTTGTTATATTGTTTGATTGGGGTTTTGTTTGTTTTTTCTCTCTTTTATGCAAGTTTCCATAGAACATGTGTTAAAGGTTAACAATGTTTAAAAGAACTGAAATTTAATTTCCATAAAACAAAGTTTTTCAACTTTTGTTTTTGGATTTTGTATCTCTTTTTTTATAATATTTATTTTTTATTTTATTCTTTTTTTATTTTATTTTATTTATTCTTTTTTTTTTGGTTAACAAACAAAAAGGTCAGTAACATTGTTCACACATGCAAAATTAAGAAAATTCTTTAAAATAAAATAATAAATAAATACACAAGTTTGTTTTTAAAAGGCTCAAATGCATGTGGCGATTAGATCTGTACACTCTGTACGAGAATAAATTTATATACTTTTTTTAATAGAAAAATATTATTGTAAAAAATTATACTTTTATTTTTGTTGCTTTAAAGGCCGAGACACATAGAATCCGTCGTACGTTATACGTTGATTTTTTCAACTGACATTAAAGTATCGGCGGAGGAGGTTGACACAATGAGTACTTTGTTGACGGACATTAAATCAGCTTCATTTGATTAAAGTACACTTTTTCAATAGAATTCGAGGTTATTCTGTTTTTTTTTTTTGTTAATTTTAATTTTTATTTAATTTAATTTTGTCACCACACAACATAAAAAACTTAATAAAAACAAAGCAAAAAAACTGATATTTGTCAAAAGTATAGAGTTGTGTCGTTCCGGAACGACCTAGTTCCATTGAACGATTCCCTAATTGGAACGATTCGGACCGATTCGGACCGATCCAAACGTTCCTTTTTAATCTTTCCTCGTTCCGCAAATGCAAACCGTCTTGAGGAATCATCAACTTGTTCTGGTTGAATATAAAAATCAGTATGAAAAGCAAATTGCTGACTCTTCAAGACTGTTTGCTACAATTATTTCGTTCACATATTCTATACAATTAGAACAAGGTTGACTTTTTGTAGAGATCAATGTTGAAGACATAATGGACAATATTATATTTACAATTTATTTTATAACAGTTATAATTTTTTACAAATATTTTACGAAAGCACTTGTAGAACGCTTTTATTATATCCAATAAATAAAAACAAACAATAAACAATGTTTGTTGACGTTTTTAGGAGCAACAGACAATTTCACTCGTTCCTCGTTCCTACACAGTTCAAAGTAAAGAAAGGAACGATGAACGAAAGGAACCACCTAGTTCCTTTCATCTTTCGGATCGGTCGGAACGATTCCACAAAAGGAACGATTTTGCACAGCTCTACAAAAGTATTCAATGTACGTTAAAAGTTAAAAGTTTCAAAAATTTAGTACTTTGCGTTGACGGAGACGTACCGACTGTGACAAAGCTCATAAGAAAACCTTTATTTCAACTTAGTTGTCAGTTGAAAAAAGCAAAGTATAACGTACGAAGGATCCTATGTGCCTCGGCCTTAAGTTTTTATATTTAAACAACAGAATCTTATTTAACCCGCCGTTAGTCGCAACTGATCCAGTTGGTACAACATATTTGTTTTGTTTTTTTTTTTTTGCTAAATATTGCATGGATTTTTTTATGTTTTATGCTAAAGTCTGCATAGAATATTAGATGCTCTGTTTTCGTTACTAGTGGTGATCGAAAGCGAAGCAATTAAAGCACACAGCAATTTTTCAGTCAACGAACAGGCGGACGAGCTGGCTAGATCTGGCTCTGCTCTGAATGCCTCCAACGCCGAAATGGTAGTCATGGCCAGCCAGGTATGGCAAAATTGGTACAATTGTACTTTTTTTGGTACTATTCAAAATTTGGAAAGTACAAAGGTACACCAATGGCTTATTTAGTTCAATTAAGAAATCTCTAATTGAAAATTATAGAGACGATTGCCGATATATCAGCTGGTCGCACTCGAAAAACTTTTAGAAACAGGATCAATCCGTTCGAAATGTCCGAAGATAACTTCAAATCTAGATACACGTTCAATAAATTCACCGTCAAAAAAAAAATGATTGAAATGGTTAGGCCGGAAATTCAGTTAGACTCAAGCGGTTGTGATACTTCTGTCGATTTGCGGGCTTTGGGTATCATTACGATGCTGGAGTCGAAGAGAGGTATGTATGTAATACTCGTTGTGTATCATTATGCACAATTTAAAATTTCAAAAGGTTCAAGATGATACTGCCGATCTTCACGGGTTATCTCAGGTAAATTTCTTTATACATTCACGCATGTGTTTTAGGTTATTTGCGATGCAAAGTTAAAAATAAGGGATATAGTCGCAAGGTGGAGAGGGAGTGCTCACGACTGCCGTATTTTCAATGAATGAGCAATCAAACAACGATTCGAGAACGGAGAGTTCAAAGGCCGTTTGCTAGGAGAAGATGTATACAAACTTTATCCATATTTATTCGCCCCACTTAGTAACCAACCCACAAAATGAAAAAGAGGTTAAATATGGCACAAATATTTTGATTTTACAGTTGATAAGTTAACAGAGATACTCAAACTCAAATGAGTTGACGTTATTTAGTGATGCACAAACAAATGTTAACAGTTGAGTATTCAAATACTTGTCGAACTTCAAGAACAACAAATTTTTTAAGTTTTAAGTTCAATTTTTCGGTCATTTTTAATATATTTTTAATAATTAGTACAAAAGCTTTGCTTTACTTCTTTGCTTAGCAATTTGATGAAATTTTTTTATGATTGTTTTTTTTTCATTTAAGTCCATATTGTGTACAGCACTAAACAAAATATGGCAGGTTATTAAAAACAAGGTTTCCAATAGAAAAGAAAAAATTGTTAAATATGTTTCATTGCTAATCTACCGTTATTAAACGTTTATGAATATACATTTTTATTACACGCTTATAACTCAACATTTGTTTAATAACTACGAGTATAACATAGTTTAACACTAAAATAAGAAAATTTTATGAATTATACCGTAAATTTATACATGGAAGTTACATATTTAACAAGTTATCATTTACATGATCAACTCATTCATTATTATTGTTATTATTGCATTTGCTAGTGTTTTCAAATACCCCTTAAGACAAGGCGTTTTATTGATTTGCCTGCACTTTTATAGAATACTGAAGCAAATTAGTAGACAATTTTTTTTCTTCTTTTCTCATTTAAATGAAAGAAACTAAGAAACTTTATTTGTTAAAGTTTATTTCAAAGTACTTGAATGAATTAAATTAATAGTTGACAACGTTTTCGGCATAATTGATGATTGGAAATGGTCAATATTCAAAGAGCACACCAAATAAAAAAAATTAAAAGTCGTGTTTAAAAACAAGTATTTTATGGAAATAATTCCCTAAATGCGTGTGTGTGTATGTGTGTGCAGTTTCCTTCTAAAGTTATTGAAATGCTATAAAGTATTTTGAAAGGGTGTGGTGGGAGTGTGTCTTTTTTTTTGCTGTTTTTGGTTTATGGGAAAAAAGCGCAACAAAATACTCGTAATAACGTTTTAAGCATTTTAAATAAATTTAATTTATTACAAAGCAAAAAAAAAAAAAAACAGAAAAATATAGAAAAAATAAAAAATCCAATTAACGTTTTATATAATTTGTTTGCTGTGAACTATGAAGCTCGCTCGTAACAATGAAAGTTATGGCCAAGGTTGTTTGGAAGACACTTATTTTGAAGTTCATTTGTTCAAATTTAATTATAAAAAAAAGAAGAAATAGTATTACATACGAGTATTAAAATACAAAATAAAAAAATAGTAATAAATAACAATAAATGACTTAAAAATCATTATTAGGCATATATTATTAATTTATATAATGATGACTGTGTCGTCCGCCCGCCCTCTACAAATTTAATGTGTGTGTTTGTGTCTTAAGTCTTTTGTTTTGTTCGTTGGGTTGTGTGTGAGTTTGTTGAAATGCCTGAATGTGTTTGTGTGTGTGTGTGTGTTTATTGTACTTGTTATACTTCACTTTTTTTTTGTTTGCTTGCATAATTTTTTATTATTTTAAGGAAATTGTTAAACATTTCACTTTTGTTGTTATTTTTGAATTAATGCTCTTTGTTGTTGTTGTTGTGGTTGTTGTTTTTTTCACAATCAAAAAGAAACACTTTCGTTTTCGCTGAAGTTTTTATTGTAACAATTTTTTTTAAGGTATTTTTGCTTAAAATTTATATTCCGTTAAGTTTCCTGTTAAACTATAAATGCGCCCACGCATGCAATTTAACAATTTTTTTTACAAGTTTTTTCTTTCTTTTTTCATTATTTTTTTTTTTGTACTACAACTTTTTTCTTGTTGTTTTTAACTTTGCTATTTAAATTGTTGTATAAACTGAAATAGTTATCGTTAAATAAATCTTTCTTTTATCAAAATTTTCCTTCTTTTTCGTGTGTCTTGAGCGTGTGTGTGTTTGTGTGTGAGCGTGTGTGTGTGTGTGTGTCTGCGAAGAAATGGCTTATGAATTTTTGCAAAATTAAAAATGCACTGTCAGCGATTAAGAAAAAAGGACTTTCTAAAATGAAAAAGGCAATTTTATGAAGTTGCAAAAAGAGCCTATAAAATGTATAAATAGAAATTCAATTCAGCCAGCTGAAAGTCCTTACAAAAGATAATTCAGCTAGCTGAATAAATTCTTTCAAACAATTCAAGCTGCCTACAGGGCTGCCACTAATATTTTCATAAAAATCGTCAAATTTTGTAAATAAAAAGTACAAAAGTACTTTTTTACGATGTACCTTTAAAAAAAAAACAAAAAGTTTTTCTCTAAAAGGTATTTTTTCAAAAAGTACCTTTTATAAAAAGTCTTTGATACAAAATACGTTTAATAAAAAATACATTTTATGAAAAATACCTTTTATAAAAAGTATCTTACGTAAAGTACTTTTTATAAAATGTTACCTTTATAAAAAGCACTCTGCCTAAAAAATACATTTTACAAAAACTACTTTTTATAAAAAGAGCATTTTATAACATTTTTTTAAGAACATTTTATTTTATTTTATAAAAAGTACCTTTTATAAAAAATACATTTTATGAAAAATTCCTTTAATAAAAATTACCTTTTATAAAAAGCGTCTTTAATAAAAAGTATTTTGAAGATAGCAATTTTTATATAAAGAATTTTTTACAAAAAGTACTTTATATAAAAAAACAACATTTATAAAAAGTATGAAAAATTCCTTTAATAAAAAAAAACAATAAAAATTACCTTTTATAAAAAGTGTCTTGGATAAAATGTATTTTATAAAAAGCAATTTCTATAAAAAGTATTTTTCTACATAAAGTACTTAATATAAAACACACCTTTTATAAGAAGTACTTTTCATCATAAGTAACTTGCATAAAAAATACTTTTATAACAAAATAAATTTTACAAAAAGCACTTTTAGTAAAAAATACATTTTATGGAAAATACTTTTTATAAAAATTATCTTATAAAAAGTACTTTTAATAAAATGTAACTTGAATAAAAAATATTTTTTCTAAAAAATAACTTTTACAAAAAGTACCTTTTGTAAAAGGTTTCTTCGATAAAAAGTACCTTTTACAAAAATGGTCTTTGATAAAAAGTACCGTTTATAAAAAATAAGTTTTATGAAAAATTCCTTTAATAAAAGTTACCTTTTTTCAAAGATTTCTAAAAACTAAATGTTTCAAACCTCTTTACTTATACAAAAACTTTTAAATACTCAATAAGAATTATAAAAATTACAATAGTATAAGCATAATAGGCTTTGAAACTTATTCAAAAATCCCAACAAACAAATTATTATATTCGATATGAATCTATTTTATTTTCTTTACAACCTTTATACAATTTAGACGCACTTTGGTGGGGAAAAAAGATATCGGGGCAATCTCGATTAATATAAATTTAAAAATTACCTTTAATAAAAATTGTCTTTAATAAAAGTATTTTATAAAAAGCAATTTTTATAAAAAGTATTTTTTGCACAAAGTATTTTATATAAGAAAACAACATTTAAAAAGTACTTTTCATCACAAGTAACTTTCACAAAAATTACCTTTTATTACAAAATACTTTTACAAGAAGTACCTATAGTAAAATGTACCTTTTAATGAAAACCTTTTACAAAACGTACCTTTCACCAAAAGCTACTTTATAAAACGTACCTTTTACAAAAAGTCTATTTTACAAAAAGGTCCTTTTAAAAAAGTCTATTTTACAAAAAGTTCATTTTAAAAAAGTCTATTTGACAAAAAGTTCCTTTTAATAAAATTAACTTTTACAAAAAGTACCTTTCACAAAAAGGACATTTACAAAAAGTACCTTTCACAAAAAGGACATTTACAAAAAGTACCTTTCACAAAAAGGACATTTACAAAAAGTACCTTTTACGTAATCTACCTTTTGCGAAAAGTACCTTTCACAAAAAGGTCATTTACAAAAAGTACCTTTTACGTAATCTACCTTTTGCGAAAAGTACCTTTCACAAAAACCATATTTTACAAAGAGTACATTTGACTAAAAGTATCATTTACAAAAGGTACCTTTAATAAAAAAACGTTTTACAAAAAGTATCTTTTGCAAAAAGTACCTTTTAAATAAAGTACCTTTTACAAAAAATATTTTTTACAAAAAGTACATTTTACACGAAGTACTTTTTACAAAAAATACCGTCCATAAAAAGTACCTTTTACAAAAATATTTGAAGTAAAAAAAACTAAATTCTTTTTAAAAAGTTCTTTTTTTAAAAAAGTACCTTTTAATAAAAGGCCCATTTTTTGAATAAAATACCTATTTCTTGTAAAAAGTATAGTTTTTGCATTGAGTTTCTTTTTTGTAGAAACTACATTTTTAACTAAAAGTAAAGGCCTCATTAGTTTTTTTTTACTTTTCGTTGCCGTTCTGCGCCGTTCTTTTCACTAGAAGGTATTTCTTACTTATTTATTCTGTGTCCGAAGTTTCGGATGTGGACGATGTAGTTATAGGAATGCATCTTTAAAATCTTTGTAAGATGTTTTTTATATGCCAAAAATATATGAAATCTTTAAAAATTTTAATTAATATTAAATTTTCTGACTTTTGACACAACATTTGAAATATTTCACACTACAAAAAACGAAAACATATACGCACTCTTCGCTGTCACTTAACGTTGTATTCTATTTGCTACAGATTTATCCACAAGAGAACAGAACAAAAAAGGAACAACAAACCACACATACAGATTTTCAATTGAACAGAAACAAAACAGCTGATCCGTAACAGAACAAAACGTACAAACTAATTCTGAATATAACTTTTATATACAAAATAATTATTATGAAAGAGTATCTTTTATAAAAAGTCTATTTTGCAAAAAGTACAACTTCAAATAAATCCTACTTTTTGGAACCGCTATTTAATTGTTGAATTTCTCTGTCATTTCTCATATCGTTATTTAGGTTAAATATTAAATAGACTATTTTAAAACAATTGTCTGAAATATAAATATTTATTTATAACTATTATACTCGTATGTTATTAACTTGACTCAACACCATGCAACAAACGATTTCGTTTTAATATTTTATTTATATTTTGATATCAATTTCATTATAAGCATTTTTTTTGTATATTGCCAACGTTAGTTACTCGTAGTCTATTGCAAAATCTAAAGTGTTCCATTGCAATTCGAATAGCAGTTGAATATATAGAAAATTAGAGCATTCATTCTTCATTCGTTTACTTATTTAATGATTTATGTGGTTTTCACTGGGAGTGCATTAACACACAAACATGGCTTAACTATTTTATTCCAAATTTGTATTTTATTTCTTAGTTTTAGTTTTTAGTTTTTTTTGCAGAAAATACACATTTTATTTGCACTTTGTTGGTTGGCTGGTTGGTTGGTTGGTTGGTTTGTTGGTGGAAATGGTGGAAACCGAAATTAATAAATTATTTTTCCAATTTTTCTCTTAGTAAGTGGGGAACTTGCTAACCAGCCACTCTTGCTGTAAGTGTTACAGTAGTGGCTATTTTCTAAAAAGCAAAATTAATGAACGCACTCTCATATTGCAAAAATGAAAACCAATAAAAATTTAACGAAATGGTACAATAAAATATAAAAAAACACTTATTTTTATATTTCGCTGGCTTTCTGGGGTTTCTTTTTTATTTAACAGCTGTAGCTTACAAAAGTCAGGATTGTAACTTTGTTAATGTTCTTCATGTCGGTTTCTTGTGTGCTCAAGCACTTCAAGAAGGTCTATTTACAATTTCTTTAAGTTTTTTATTTTTTTGGATTTTTTATTTGTTTTTTTATTTATTTTTTATTTGTCTTTTTTTTATTATTATTAAAACCAAACGGTTATGTAATTTGTTTTAGTTTTTTAGACAGTTTCTTATTTTGTAGGGGAATAATTGTGAGAGGGTGGTTTTTTTCAAAGTTGTATTGCATTATGAGTGTGATCAAAAAGATCTTGATAAATGTGCTTTAAAATCGTTGGCTTGACAAATGAAACTTTCTAAAAAGTATTAAATTGCTCCAAATAGTACTCTCTTAATAAAAACAAATGAATTTATCCAAATAAAAAAATTTAAAATTAAAAAATAAATTTCCTCTCAAAATATAAATTCGATTAATTACACTGTGTTACAAAAAAGAACGAAGTCGAAATACCTGGGATGTGATATAATTTTTTTTGTAGGTGCTGTCGAATAGATCAAGAATCTGTATTTGAAACTTCCGGGACACCCCTAAAATCTGGAGTTACCGGTAAAAACAAGGGTTTTCGTACCTCTATGCACTTATAGATCTGTAACTTAGTTGAACATTAACCGATTTAAATTTTTGGAACGGATTTAGAAATGATGTCTATGATGTTCATGTTACTTTCAAAAACATGGTAGTAATTTAACCGCAAAGGCATTTTTAGTTAAATTTTTTCGCTATTTTTCATATTCGGACACGTTTTTTTGCAGTATTTTGTAAGAGACCCCTATTTTTTATACACATAATATGAAAGTATATTTTGCAAGGAACAAAATGATACTTTGGGTTTTAAAATCCGTTAAAGACTAATTGATTTATTCAGTTTTTTATAAAAACAAAATACAGTGCCAGCTCGCTAATCCGAATTAATGATTGTAGACCCTGCTTCGGATTAACGAGATATTCGGATTACTGGATGTGCTGGTATTATGTATTATAATTCACTATATTCGAAAATAAAACACAAGCCAGGATTTCAAAACTAATTTATTTATTTTTATTAATCAAGAAAGAAAAAATTAAGGCTTTTTTAAATATTATGTTTTTTTACTATAATTTGTGATGTAGGTTTGCTTTTCTCTCCATGCTCCATGCACATGCTTCCAAAGCTTTGTTCCGCAATTCCTTTAGCATCAATATGTAATCTGTTTGCATACTTCGTTCCTTTGCCCAATCTATTGATCTATTTAAGGCCTGCACAGCTTTACGATTTTTAACGTGTTTCATTTATAATTATATGCTCTGATTCCACATTTTCTGTGTCTGACTCTGAACTACTACACGAAGTATTGTCAGCGTTAATATTCCAGCTAAGAATAATTTCATTTTTAGAAATTCGCACGTCATTATTGCGGTGAAATAAGTTGGTTATTGTTCGAAAATCTTCTGTTTCTTCAACACAATCATTCGCAGGCAATTCTTGTTGTAATAATGATAGTGGGATGTTATAATCTGAAGCCCACCTCTGAGAATGAATATGCTTCCAACAAGAATTTATAGAAGAATTTCAACAAGACATTAAGCATACATATGTACTTATAAATAATTACATATATACAATATGAATCATAGAAGGCTCTGCATCTCAATGATGTCCCTCCCGTTAGTTTGAAAATTCCACACATGGTTTTTTAAAAAAAGCAGAAAAATAAAAATAATAAAAAATTCGGTTTAACGAGCTTGCAACCAATTCGGCCTATAGAGGATGTAATACGTCATAAATTTAATTCGGAATAGCGAGCTAGCACTGTATTTGCAAAAATCTCTACATGCAGTTTTTTGTGTTCTTTTAATACGATATTTGTTTTGTTTTTCTTTTTTTATTTTAAACAAAAACGATGTAATAGTCATAAGCCCTAAATATAATCATTGGTACACCAGTGTTCGCTAAACTATTTATATTCCGGTACCCCATTTGTTATTTATACAAAACTTTATATTCCTTTAAATTAAATTAGTATTAAAATGGATTTTTCTTAAGATATCATAGTTAATAGTTAACATTGTAACGGCAAAAAGCGGTAATTTATATATATATATATATATATATATATATATATATATATATATATATATATATATATATATATATATATATATATATATTTACATATATTTTAAATCGGTTAATATTCCACTAAGTTACAGACCTATAAGTGCATAGAGGTAGGAAAAACCGGGTTTTTACCCTTAACTCTAGATTTTGTAGGTGTCGCGGAAATTTCAAATACAGATTCTTTATCTACTCGACAGCACCTACAAGAAAAATAATATCACTTCCGAGGTATTTTTTTGTCGCACTGTGTTACTTACTAACATTGAAATTTTCTGACTTAAAAAAATTTTTGTAATACAGTGTAAAATCGATAATCCGGACTCCAGTAATCCGGAATATTCGGTAATCCGGACAGACTTTTGCAGCTCATTGCGTATTCTATAATCCGGATTGAATAACACCCGGTTTTATTTATTTTTTTTTGTTAAAATCGCAGCATGCTTTGAAAAATACAGTTACAGCCTGTTAATCGAAAACAATTAACTAAAACAACGATTAAATATATCAACGTTTTTCCTGTTTGGGTTCATACAACACGAATGTCAAGTTTTTACACAAAACACGTAACAACTGGCACATTTTTTGGTCTGTGTATCGAGTTTTTAAATAACAAACAGCTGAAAACAAACATTATTCGCTATGTAAAAATATAATTAGACAAACTAAATAAAAATTCAAAAAAATATATAAAAAATTTGTCACAATATTAATTTTAATGTCATACAAAGAACAATTGAAAATGCGTTATACTATCCCTATTTGTTACGTATTCGTTATCGTGTAAGAATAGCGTGATATGAATATGTTTTGGATCGTATTTTTTTTATTTTAACTGAACTGTACAAATTAATATTTATGTTTTTATTTTTAATTTTTATTACAATTTTTAATAAATACATACATGCGTAGTAATCCGGATAATTCGCTACTCCGGATTGGGGTCTGCAATCAATTATCCGGATTATCGAATTTTTACTGTATTTGACACCACAACAAACTAATACATACGCACTCTTGGCTGTCACTTAACGTTGCATGCTATTTGCTACAGATTTGTCCGCAACAGAACAGAACGAAAAAGAAACAACAAACTACAAATACAGATTTTTAATCGAACAGAATCAAACCAGCTGATTTGTAACAGAACAAAACATAGAAACTAATTCTGATTTTAGTGTCAGCAATACATTAGCTGATTGCCACCAAACGCATACATATTTCTGAAGTTGACAGTCAATGTAAAATTAAGCATATTTTGCAGAAAGAGTTAGAAAATAAAGACGTAACTGTTGCGCAACCGTTGAGTGTTTGTCTTAAGCAACCCATAGACGTTGCGACCGTTGGTACAACATGATGAGGTTGTGCACGAGATTGTAACGTTTGTGGGGTGGTTGTATTAAGTTGTGTCTTGGTTGTACGAAAGATCAAAAAGTTTTGATTTTTTAACAAGTTGTACAACACTGTCGCAACGTTTGTGTACCTGTCGCACACTATTTTATGTAGCATATGTGTTTAGTATTGTTGCGGCCATCTTGCAGTAAACATTGAATATTATTATTATTTGCGGACGACAACGATTAACACGAATTGATTTCAACTTACACGGCAGTACAGAAACAACGTTGTTTTTCGGGAGCCGCTGCACTCCCATGCATGAGATCGCAAAGCGGATTGTATCGTTTGTGCAACAAGTATACAACTTGATTACCAACTGTCGCAACGTCAATGGGTTGCTTTAGAAACGCAGAGTTGAGTAGTTCCGCTCCACACAACAGTTGCGTATTTGCTGCCATTTTTTACATCATAAAATTTTTTTCGCTACATTAAAGGCCTCATTAGTTTTTACTTTTCGTTGCCGTTCTGTGCCGTTCGTTTCTGTAGAAAATACTTTTTAATTACTTCTTCTGTGTCTGAACTCTCGGATGTGGACGATATAATTATAAGAATGAATTTTGTAAATGTTTGTAAAATGTTTTTTAATAGACAAAAATATAGAAATCTTTAATAATTTTAATTAAAATAATATATTCTCACTTTTAAAACAAAATTTGTAATATTTCACACCACAAAAAACTAATACAAACAAACTCTTGGCTGTCACTTGACGTTGTATTCTATTTTCTACAGAAAAGTCCGCAACAGAACAGAACGAAAAAGTAACAACAAACCACACACACAGTTTTTCAATTGAATAGAAACAAAACAGCTGATTCGTAACAGAACAGAACGTACAAACTAATTCTGCCTTTAGTCAACATGTTGTGTTCAACCTTCACAGCTGATCTACAGACTTATGCGCTTTAATATTCTACTGCAACGCCGCTTTGTTATGTGGCGGCTAAAAATTAATTTGCTACAATTTTGCATTACAAATGCGATAAAGTAATGACAACAAGGAAAAAAATTGAACTACTAATTTCATTAAATATACGTCGGTTTATTATGGTGTTTATTTATTTTAATTACATTTTAGTTCAATATAAGGTTCAAAGATTTTTTGAACACACTGGCGGTCTAGCGTTCAAATATAAATGCTATCGATACATGTTTTATCATTTAATTTATTTTATTTTGTTATGCATTTTTATGTTGTCAATATTAAATTCTAAAGCAATTGTAAATCCGTTTCCTCGGTGTTGTCTATTATTTATTACATTAATTTGTAATAAATCTTTCAAGATCGGTGAAGAAAAAGTCCATTACAATTTCTGTGTTGTCCATACTTTTTAGCAAAAATAATTAACTTAGCAAATTTAACTTAGTACTTTTACAGCACTTATATTTCTTTTCAATTGTTTGCATTAATCAGCTGTTCATTATCCAATTATTCATCTAAGACGTAACAGTAGGCAACAGTTGAACTCAACAGTTACGTCTTATGAATGCGCCCAATAAAAAATTAGCAATTTTTATCCTGAAATCGATATGTAAATAAAATTTCACCTCTACACGTAGGCATTCCTTTTTGACAAAGTCTTTTCAATCAAGTCAGTACTCATCCCCATTCTTCTTTCCCCTCTTAGCATCAAGCTCAAGACTTTGCAAAGTAAACTTTACCTGTGGCAAAGGGTTATTACTACTGTGACGTAGTTTGGCGGAAAAAGAATGTCTTCAGAAGGTGAATGCTTTGTCTGGTATTCTTTTTTAATTTTTTTTTTATTTGATTCCTTAATTTACTTTTCTATTTTTTTCCTCCTTCTCAACTCATTTAACTTCGTCTTTGTATTCTCCAGTCATTTGTCAAAAACAAAATGTGCTGCCATTTTACTGTCAATCTTTTTGCATCTACGCTTTCAAAATAACTCATGAAACTTTGAAAATTAATTGCTCAAGAAAATGTGCCACAATTCGTGTGCAAATTATACACTTTTAATGGCACCTTTTTTTGGTGATTGTAACAGCTTAACGTTTTTAAATGTGAATTGTACGAATTGTAATTTTCGTAAAAAAAGAAAACTTCAACTCTTAAGACACTTTTTAATAGACGATTTTATTTTTAATTTTAAATGGCCTTAATAAAGTAAATAAATTGTAATAGTCGCAAAAGAAAAACAAAAAATTAATAAAACCATTTTGTTTAGTGTGAATTAGAGAAGGGTACCGCTCACGTGTTTACCGTGAATCATGCATGATCTCACATATACATACAAATATATTCGTTCCTCTTACTCCTGCAAGGAGCATTCGGTTGTAAAAAAATCTTTTTTTGTTTCAATCACGCGAGCGTGCATGAACGTGAGTATTAAAAAAATGTAGGCTGAGTGAGCGTGGAGTAGGGTAGATGAGTAGATTTTTAGGTTGATTGTTTTGCTTTATTATAATTTTTTTCATATAATTTTTAAATTTTCTTTTAAATATTTTATAGTTTTTTTTTTCGTAAGTATTTTGTGAGCGTGAGTTTTCGTGATTATGTGTAACTTTTTTATGCACTCACGTGATCTTGCATGAACGTGAGTATTAAAAAAATTCAGCGTTAATAAACGTAGGTAAATGTGCATGAGCAGATTTTTAGACTGATTGCTTTCGTGAGCGTGCATGATTAGACTTTAAGCGTGATTGGTTTTGCTTTATTATAATTTTTTTCAGTTAATAAATTTTTTTTTAATATTTTATAGTTTTTTTTCGTAAGCATTTTGTGAGAGTGAGTTTTCGTGATTATGTGTAACTTTTTTATCCACTTACGTGAGCGTGCATGAACGTGAGAATAAAAAATTTTAGAGTGAGTAACCATGCATAAGTAAATTGTTAGCGTGGTTGTTGTGCTTTATTATAATTTATTTAAATAATTTAACATTTTTTTTTTAATATTTTTATAGTTTTTTTGTAAGTATTTCGTGAGCGTGAGTTTTCGTGATTAATTATAACTTTTTTGCCACTCTCGTGAGCTTGCATAAACGTAAGTATAAAATAATTGGGCGTAAGTGATCGTGAATAAATATACATGAGCGAATTTTTAGCTTGATTGCTTTCGTGAGCGTGCATGATTAGACTTTTAGCATGATTGGTTTTGCTTTATTATAATTTTTTCCAGTTAATTAAAATTTTTTTTTAATATTTTTATAATTTTTTGTGAGTATTTCGTGGGCGTGAGTTTTCGTGGATAATTTTAACTTTTTTGCCACTCTCGTGAGCGTGCATGAACGTGAGTATAAAAAAAATTAGCGTGAGTGAGCGTATATGAGTAGAATTTTATCGTGATTGTTTTGCTTTTTTATAATTTTTTCAATTAATATTAAAATTTTCCTTTTTAATATTTTGTAGTATTTTGTGAGCGTGAGTTTTTGTGATTATGTTGTTTCAATCATATGAGCGTGCATTAATGTGTGTATAAAAAATGGGGCGTGAGTGAACGTGCGTGAGTAGATTTTTAGCGTGATTATTGCGGATTTATTTTTTGCCGTCTTGTAATTTCATTCAATTAATTTAAAAATGTTTTTTAATATTTTATTTTTTTTTTCATAAGTATTTCGTGAGCGTGAGTTTTCTTGACTATAAATAACTCTATTTTCTTCTCACGTGTGCGTGCATTAACGTTAGTATAGTAAAATTGAGCGTGAGTGAGCGTGCATGACTGGATTTTTAACATGATTGCATCCCGATTTTTTTTTTGCTTTATTGGAATTTTATTTAAATAACTTTTTATGTTTTTTTATATTATATAGTTTTTTTCGTAAGTATTTCGTGAGCGTGAATTTTCCTGATTATGTGTAACTTTGTTTTTTCGCTCACGTGAGTGTTCATAAATGTAACCTTACAATATAAAGTCATGCATGAGTAACATCTTTTTTATCATTATTTTTTTTCAAAAGTTAACTTTGTGTTTTATCGTAATAGCGCATGAGCGCGGGTGAAAAGTTACTCACGATTCCATCTCTAGTGTGAATTATAAAAGGAAGTTTATGAGTTTCTTAGCAAATTGTTACTATTCGTATAAAAGGTTTGCGAAACTTAACTTATTCCGGCTGTCAAAAAGAAAACTTTGCTAAACGTGTATTTGTTATTATAACACTCATGTTTGATTTGGTTTAGACATGTTGTATATTGTCTGATGCGAGGAGCGTTTGCTTCTATTTCATTGCTGGGTTCTTAGTTCGTTTTTTTTTTCTTTTTATTAAAGTTTTATTTAAATTAAGGTTTGTCTAGAAAAAATGGCGTCATTTAGGAAAACAAAGACAACAATGCTGCCTGAAATTTAACAATCTTAAGTTCTTAAAGTGTTTCTTTTTTTGTTTTGCATTTTAATGTCGTTTATGGTGGTTTGTTTGTAAGTATGTATTTTTCTTTGAATTGACCCAGTTTTATTATTATTTTTTTTTTTTTAATATTTTTTCTATTTTTTGAGGTTATAAATCTTTAACAGTTTTTCTTTTACAGTTTCATTGTTTGGGTTTTCGTGCTGCTAAAGAAGAAAAAAATATTTTTTTTCGTATTTCAATTTTATTTTTATTAATCTGTAGTCTGGGAAAAATAACGATTTAGCGAATCATTTATTTTTTTTTCGTTGTTGTTGGTAAGAAATAAAGTGAGTGTGTTTTAATAAATCACAAATTGTTGTGAGAAGATGATTTTCATATAAATTGAATTATGCGGGGGTTGGTTTGATTTGTTTTGCTGCAAATGAGCCTCACAAAATATGTCAACTTTTTCTTAGCAGAAATGTTTAAATGGTTTGCATTTTTTTTTTGCTAATTCAATGACTATTTTATTCGGCTTAAAGAGTGCAGTCCAGTTAGTTGTTTTCACATACAATCAGTGATTCCAAGAGGAGGCAACTCATTGAAAAATTTCAAGGGAAGGGAAAAAGAGGACAAATTTCTCATTTTAAGGAAAATGTAGGGAATTTTTAAAACTTTGTTTTTCCCCTTTTTATATTGCGGTGTAATTGCGTAAAACCCCCCATAAATGTGATAATACATATAAAAATCTAAATTTAAAATTTTTTTACAGTATAACGCGAGATATTTCATACAGAGAGATAATATATTTAGGTAAATAATATTTCTTTATTTATTTATAGATTTATTTATATAATAATAATATAATATTTATTTATATAATATAGAGAAAACGAAAGGCAAAGAAATGTCCGATTTTCTTGGGAATAGAATTTGTATGAAAAATAAAAAGCACACTAGTTTTCCGATTTAACGAAACAAATAGTTGTCAGGCTTGTTCGCTAAAGCGAATTGTTCGTTATATCCAGTACTAAATTAAAAATTAATAGAGTCGCCTATTATATTCAAAACTATAAATATGTATAGTATTATTTTTTTAATATTCTATTAATATTATATTAATTTAAAATAAATTTTTCTTTAAAAATATTTATAAGGAAAGGAAAAATTTTTATAAAAACACCGTAACACAAAAATACTTTATTCAAAAAGTTGGATAAACACAGTCTCTTTTAGAAATTGCGATCTGTCAAACGTCAGCTGTTAAAATTTCACCCACATTCATGGATTAGTTTATATGTTGTAGTCGTTTGAAGTGAGAAACTTTTGTATTTCTTGAAAAATGGAAAAAAGTGAATTTCGTGCAGTGATTAAACACAATTATTTAAAAGGGAAAAAGGGCGAAAGATACAAAAGAAAAGCTCGATAAACATTACGGTGAGTCTGCTTCGTCAGATTACATAGTAAAATATTGGATTGCTGAATTTAAACGCGACCGAAGGAGCACTGCAACAATACCATCAACAGGAAGGCCAAAAGAGGTGGTTACTGAAGAAAATATCAAGAAAATACTCGATATCGTTATGAATGATCGGAGAGTCAAGTTACGTGGGATTGTTGAAATGGTAAACTTACGAGTATCATACGAACGTGTGTTCAACATTTTGCATGAACATTTGCATATGAAAAAGCTATCGGCAAGATGGGTGCCGCGTTTGCTCAGTGTCGAACAAAAACGAGTTCGACAGACCACTTCACAGCGGTGTTTGGACATGATAAAGCGCAATCCTGTTGATTTTTGGCGTCGATTAATAACTGTTGATGAAACGTGGGTCCACCACAACACAATTGAAACCAAAAATCAATCGAAACAATTGGTGGTGCTCCGAAGAAGGCGAAGACAGTAAAATCGCCTGGCAAGGTTATGGCCACTGTATTTTGGGATGCACACGGAATATTGCTCCTCGATTATCTTGAAAAAGGAATCACAATCATAGGAAAGTATTATCGTGCATTATTGGATCAATTGATTGATGCAATCAAGATAAAACGACCACATTTAAAGAAGTGCTCTTTCTTCAAGACAACGCACCGGTTCACACATCATTAGATACGATGCTAAAATTACGTGAAATACACTTCGAATTGGTTGATCATCCACCTTATAGTTCAGATTTAGCTCCTAGTGACTTTTTCCTGTTTCCAAACTTGAAAAAATGGCCCACAGGAAAAAGATTCATCTCAAACAAAGAAGTGATTACCGAAACTAACGCGTATTTTGAGGGTTTCCCAAAATCATATTATTCAGATGGCATAAAAAAAGTTGCAATATCGCCTTACTAAGTGTATTGAGCTAAAAGGAGACTATGTTGAGAAATAAAGGGTTTTTGAAAACAAAACAAAATTTTTTTCCTACTTAGGTAGCTTCAATATCAATCCGCCCTCGTACGTAATGTGGAGCTCCTTGTAAAAATTCCTTTTTATTTTTGTAATCATTTTTTTTTTCTCGCAAAATATATCAAGTTGTTTCTAAATAAAATGCAGCTGCTTTTTGGTAAATCTTTATTGCAGCTCACATTTACACTTCCTTCTCAACAAAGCCGATTAATAACTCATATAAAAAAGTGTTTCCTTTCTAAAGAGCTTTCAAAGTTTGTGTTACTTCAAAGTTTGAACTATTAAAAACGAAAAAAAGTTTTTGCCTTAAGTCTTTTGTTTGTTGTTGTCTTGTTTTCTCGTTTCCAAGTAGTGACCACAACAAATTAAACATGACTGCAATTAAAAGTTAAAGCAATTGAAGAAGCAAAAAAAATACACAGACTACAAATTGATGTAACGTTCGTAAAAGACGAAATTTGAAATAGACAAAAAGTGATAAAAACAAAAAAATTATTTGCAAATTCATGGCGGCGAGAGGAAGTTATGCGGAAGTTTTATTTGATTAAAAAATATCAAATAAACTGATTGTTTTTTATTTTTATTTCGTTATTGTCTGCATACAAATAAAAGATTTGTAAGTTTTCTTTAGCTTTCATTAAGCAAATATTACATGGTGCACAATGGGCAGGTAGAGGCTGCAAAAATAAATAACGTAATGTTGTTTAACATATTAAAAGAGGCCAGAGAAGTTATTGGTTGCAAAAAAAAAAAAAACAAAAATAAATACTGAAAAACTATAAAAAATGAAAGTAGTAAAACAAGAAATTAAATAAAACTATGATGAAAATAATCATGATAGTAATAATAAAAGTAAAGTAATACATAGAAATAAAATGGCAAATTGTAAATAACTTATCAAGAGAAAAGAAAGATAAGCTGACAGATTTTTTTATACAAAAACCAAAAAAAAAAGAAACAAACACTGTCTATTTAAGAGTAACAAGCAAAATAAACTTAACAAATTTAAATGGGATTTTATGTGGCATACTTTGTTTCAGTTTGCATAATCGCCATGAGGTGAGTGACAGTTTATTTCAACAGCAATTGAAAATAATGTGAAATTTATGATCTCAAACAGGGAAATAAAATATTTAGATACATACGAGTAAATTTTTTAAAGCTTAATGCAGTCATTATTTCACTTACCTCATCTTCTATTTTCTTTAAATTCAAACCATGTGTGGCATTCGCTTCATTGTCCACATACCACATGGGCAGACGATGCACTTGACCGTTTTCAAAGAGACCCTGTGTCTGTTTCAGTGTCAAATTCAAATCTTTGCCAAAGGCTTTAAATGACACTTTATGCTGCTCTTTAATGTCTTTGATGCTTTTGTCTGCCTCATAAACACTGTTTGTGCTTAAAGATTTTGCCGTTTTCTCTTTGATTTCACTGTAGTAGGGACTCTTACTCAGATCCTTTTTCACATGCTGCGTATCGACATTCTGTTTGAGATCTTGCTGCTGCTGCTGCTGCTGCTGCTGCTGTTGTTGCAGCGGCTCAACACTACGTTTTCTGCGTCTGTAATGGCTGTGATGCTGGTGAGTGGCGGCTTCTTGAGTGTCGTGATGTAAAAGTTGAACAACTTCGTAATGTGGCACGGCGTCTGGTGTATCGACATGAAATATTGTCTGCAGTTGTTGCGGTGACATTTGTTTGTGAAACTGTAAAGGCACAAAGAGCAATAAAAGTTTTAAATAAAAAATAATCTAGGACAATAAAAATCTTAATTTCATTTTCAGTTTTAATGTTTCCTTTCACGATTTGTGTGTTTTCAGAAAGGCAAACGAAAATGTTGCGCCAGAAGTCAGGCTGTAAAATGAGTTTCGCTTCTGATTGTTTGTGTGAATGTTAGTCGTTCTATTTTATCTGTTACTTCAACACTTTAATATATTATATTTTAAGAAGCCATCATTGCTTTTGCTGCAAATATGGATGTGGCTACGAATTGTTTTTGCAACTTGGCAAAATCAATTTTTTCGTCCCCCAAATAAAAAGAAAAGTTTAAGTTCACTGAACTTTATGTAGGAATTAAATTGTGGGAATTTAAAAAGGATTATAAAGTTTGCATTTCGTTTGAGTAATTAAGCTAGAAGAATGAAGTTTCCGTATGTTTTACTCAAGTCCTCCGGTGGCTGACAATAAAATGGAAACGTTTAATTTGAAAATTCTATTCAATACTGAAGTCAACAATATACAATGGAAACTTTTTTTTTGTAAAAATTCTATTCAAGACTAAAGTCTTCAATATACAGTGGCTCACAAGACAATGGCCCTTTTTTTGGTGAATATTCTATAAAATCTGCAATGACTGGAATTCGATACAAATTCATTTTAAATTATTTTACATGTCCAAACGTAGAGAGAAATATGCCCCTATTTTTGGGAGATTTCAGCACGATGACGGACGCCAACATGAATAGTTAATTACAATCAAACGAGGTATGTGCTTTAAATTGGAATGTCCAGACCCCAGATCTCTATAGCATGGAAAATCTATGGGAACTTCAAATTTTATCAAAAAGAATGATTTATCAGATGCGTTTACAGACGAAAGGCAAAATATGTAAAAGTAAACGATTGACAATTGAATTGGATGTTCTGCATTGATCAAATTCAATTGCCAATCGATGTGAGACGGTGAAGAAAAATCACGAATATCATAGAAAATATTTTATCAATAAAAGATATAGAAAATGTTTGACAAAACGAAACGCAGGTTTCCCCGTTACCAGTTTTTTGTCTCTTTGTCAACACTCTATTCTACAACGACAACTGCACTAGTGAAACTGTCCACATCTTTCCATCTACGCACTAGTAGAAATTAGCTAGAGACAGAAGATCTAGTATATTTCTAGTGACATTGTCAACAAAAATGTTAATAGCTTGATTTTTTTTCTATTATGACCTCTAAAATATTAAAATCAGACTGGGGGTAAATTACGGCATTCGATTTTGAACGAAATTTATATAGAAATTCCAAAAATTTTGTATGGGATTTCGTTCGATATCGAACGCCGTAATTTGCTCCCTGGCTTAAATAACTTATATTTACATAAGGTTCTACTTTAAACTCTGTAATTTAAACTCTTCTTTAATAAAAAATCTCCTTTTTAGTGCATTTACACCAACACGAAACTTAGAAGAAGATTTCAATTGAAATCTTTATCAATCTTTACCTTTTGCAGCGAGTTATTGGTAACATTTTTCAAGATTTCATATTCATTTTTATTTTTAAGTGTCCAACTGCATACAAAAAATTATTAATCAAATGAAAAAGAGCTGGCGAACTTAAATAAAATCATTATTAAGCAGCGTAGTATTTTTCAGCATAATTTGGCAAAAACACAGTTGCATCTATACTGACTAAAATTGATCAGAAAATAATTTTACACGACAAAATAGGTAAATCAATCGACACCAATATTGATAATTTAGTCCAGAAAACAGTATTTAAAAAATATTAATTGAGTCCTTAGAAGTTTTGAAAACACTACTCAAGTGTAATATTTAAATCAGGCTAATGTTTTCTGGCTTTAGCAGGTAGTAGAGTTTTTTTCCCGCAATTTTTCATTTCCCGGGAAAGCGGGAAATTTTTTTTAAATTTCCCGGGATCCCGGGATCCCGCTCCTCGAAATAATAAATAATAAATTTGCTAGGCATTAACAGAAATTGTATTAGAAAGTTTGAAATACACTATCATACACAGTCGTACGATTCATTCACTGGCAAATCTTTTAAGAATCGCATTGAATTTGCCACACTATCACACACAAAAACAGATGCAAACACATACATACTCGTACATGTGTATTTTTCACTGAAGTACTTTTAGATTTTATTGATCTTTTGCGCCTAAATAGTTGCAGATTTATAGAATAAATAGTTTTAATTTAATTTTGCTGTCGTTGCAACTAAATTTCTTAAAAAGATGCATCTCTGATCGCATGAAATCTAACATTTTATGGAAATTTTTATAATTATATGCAAGTCGGACAGACTTGTCAAAAAATCTGCCCCACAAGTGTATTTTATTGCCACAGTATTATACTTTTTGAACACACACGACTTTTTTGGCAGATCGCACGATCAAGTGGGATAGCGTATCACGGCCTTTACTAAAACATACCTTGTGTTTAAATAATACATAAATATGTTAATTTAAATTGGGTATTACCACAGGAACTTTATTTTTTTAACTTTTAGTTTTTAAATTCCTTAAATGTTATTTCCAACACGGAAAACGTATATTTTTGTTATATGAGATCAAAGTAAACTTACAAAATATGGATGAACATAAACAAAAACATAACAATTCAGTTAATAAAAACAAACATAAAATAATATAGAAAAAATAATACAAATGTACTCGTGGTTTGAATTCCAAAACAAAAATATTAAATTCTTAAAATAAGAAAATACTTTAATAATATAATTAATATTTTTTGGTTTAGGAAATATTTCTTTAAAACGCTTAAAGCGTTTATGGATGGAGTCATCAGAAAGCCTATTTCTAATTTTATTAACAAATTGCCCTGCTGCCGAAAACGCCCACTCACTTTCTACCGTTAAGTTGCCAATTATATTTTTTATTATTTCCCGGGATCCCTCATAAAAAATCCCGGGAAAGCGGGAAATTTGTAGATTGAAATTCCCGGGAAATCCCGAGTTAAAGAAAATTATTTTTTTGTTAATTTAATTTAAAAAAATAAATTTTTTTTTAAAGTAGCTTCTTATAATTGGAGCACTTTATAAACTGTATATTTTTAAACATTAAATCGTGTTTTCATTTAGCTTTTGTTTCACCTTAATCAAACATTTGCATGTCTTAAGTGACCATGATTTTGTGTTTTTTTTATTTTAAGCCAGCATAAAGTTGTAACAAGTTTCTTATAAATGTTAAGCTATAAAGCATTACAAATTCTGTTGATTGATTTTATGTTTTATGTTTTGATTAATTCCAATAAATCAAACACTGCAGCATGATTTAAAGCCCTTATTTGAGTTTTTTTTTTTAAACCTTGACCTATTGACCCAAAACATTTTTAGATGATTGAACCCACACATTAAAAATTAATTAATAAATCAATAAGAGGGTGTTGATTTTTTTTGTTGATTATAATTAATTGTTATAAATCTTTGTGTTTTCAACATTCTGGTTATTTGAGTTTCGAAAACACTCACAGATTCCACTGACAGTCTTAACTTTAATTTGATACACTTATATCTAAGATTAACTTTTATTGGTAAATAAAAATTTAATTTGCTGTTGTCTGTTTATTATTATTTCTTGTAAAAAAATCAATTATTTGTTTTGTCTTGTCTGAAATTATATCTTATACTTTCAGACAAGAGTTCACTTTAATTTCATTATTAAGGATTCATTAGTTGTTATATTCATTTCAATTTGTTTGCGGCAATAAAAGTTTTTGCTTATTTATTTTTATTTATATTTTGTTAAAGCAAAAAACAAATGCAAGCAATAAAATTAAATTCATTTAGAAAATGATATTTTAAATAAAAAAAGTTTTACTATTTATAATCAATAAAAAAAAGAGAACGAACTTGTTTGATTAAAAAAAAGATTAGAACATTTTAATGCTATTTTTAAGATGCTGGTGTCACAGATGACAAGAAAAACCAGAATATCTTTATGCATAATAATAACAACAGACGTTTATAATTATTCTCAAATAATTTAACAGCAATTATGCAAGACAAAAAATAATAAATAAAAACAAATCGTTTTGACGTTAACACAGTGAGGCAAGCAGAATTAATAATTTGTTTTGAAATTCGAACTAAAAAGTTGTTATAAATAAACTTAACTAAACTGGTGGTGAAGTCAAAAAAATTATATAAAATTTCTGAAAGAAATAACGCTTTTACTAAAATGTTATTCAAATGTTATCAATATGTTTCTAAGAATGGTTTTCTTCTTAAGAAGTATTTAGTTAACGATTTTAAGTAAAAAAAATTGTTTTTTGAAATAAGTTCATGTTAATTTTTTCCTTATTCCCTGAGAATATTCTCTCATATCCAATTCTTTCGGACTCAAAATTTTACGAAATTCATCCTAATAATTATCATTAATTACATTATCGTTTTATTGTTACTACAATGGAGTGTACTCTAATGAAATAATGGAACTTGTTCCCGATATCCGAACTTTTTTTTTGCGTACCAAACGTTTTTCATTACGAGACCATCCATTTGTGGTCGATTGGTCAGTGATTCGTGCCATGCATTGCAATGAGAATTCGTTTTTCAGTCGCACATTTCGTATGTATAATAAACTTCCTGCAGATGTCTTTCCCGTCACTTTCAGCGTAGGAAGATTCAAATAAAATGTTCACACACACTACTTTCTCTATCCTCCTTCCCATAGCCTATTTTCCTACTTCCAGCACAATGCGTTGAAAATGTAGGGGTCATCCCCTGAGTACTGGACTCAACAAAAAAAAACTCTTTGGCTTAAAATAAGCAAATTAAGCTTCTTAAGAATCTAATACAAACTCAATCATAAAAAGTAAGCAAAAGGAAAATAAAAAGAAAAGAAGTTACCCTCGTAGCTTGTATAATATTTCTTAATTTTATTTCGACTTAATTATTTAAAGTAGAAAAATCAAATTAAAGTGATTAATTAAGTTTTGTTTAGAAAACTTGTATTAGTTTTTTTTAATTTTTTTTTATATCGAGCTTGTTTCTCAGGTCTTTTGTTTTCGTTTTTTTTTTATATATAAACTTTCAATCGTTTTCGTTTCTTCAATTTAATTTTTTTAAGTTATTTTAATCTGTAATCTTTTATTAAAATCACCTTGAAAGCCCAGATATTGAAAATATATTCACTGCCAAATGAAATTTGTTTCTTAAGGCCTCTTTGGACCACAACGTAAATGTGGAATCGTAAATGTAGTCGTGTCGCATCTGTTACATGAAAAAGCAATGAAAATGTTTACCTGACCGAAATGTCACTTGGCCGTAACGTAGCAACCTGTAGAAAATAGAATTTCATTGCGATCTTACGTGAAAAATGTTGACAGTGATGGAATGCACATGTGTGTTGATTATGAATGCGGCTTAGTTGCCCTTTTTTGGTACTTTTTTTGATCTTTTGATATTTGAATCATTTTAGTTGTTAAATTTGTATACATTCATGTTGTATATTGAATAAATTTCGTTCTATTAATCAATTTGTTTGTCTTTATAAAATTTAGCAACAGGCTGCCTGCCAATCGTCTGTAGTTATTTTTTTTTAGAATTTAAGTGTCAATATTGAACAAATCGTCATACGGAACCATCAAAGCCCTAAGTTATTATTATTGAACAAATTTTAGAGGCCAGGCAAAAAACTCTTTAACACTCGAATGAAGATTTAACCAACATTTTTCAAAAATTTTTTCTGCTTAAGCTTATTTCTTATTAAAGAATTAACACAATTTTAATATGTAAAATTTTCCAGGGGCATGTATTTTTATATAGTAGAAATGGTAGAAAAAATTATTTCTAGATAATATATGCCGTATTCATAAAAGTATAATTTATATTTGAAATGTATATTAAGACATATTTTTTTATAAAAATTTTCTTTAAAATACATTTCAAACTTAAATTATATTTTTTTAGGGATACGACCGTAATAATACCAACAACAATAATAATTAAAATAAAGCTAAAATTAAATCTGATAAGTATGAAATAATGTTTTGGTCGTCTATTGCCTAAGTCCTTCGATTTGATGAAGTTAGTTTGCCTAAAGTCAAGGTCACTCCTCCAGTCTTTTCTTTCAAAAAAAGTAAATTTGTTGTATTGGGACCAAACGTTCGGGTTCGTTGTTGCAGTTCTACAATAAAATACATTCGGTTGATGGTCGACATTCGATAGAATTTTTGGCAAATACCGAACTTTGTATACATGTGACCTTTAACAGAATGTCAAACATTATTGTTTGCTGAATTTGTTATCGAAATGGAATTGTTTGGCGTCTTCTCAACAATATGCGGCCAACTTGTCAAAATGAATGATGCAGAAGTTCTTAGTTTTGGAGCTACTTTTACTTGCGATTCTCAGAATTAAGTCCCAAAATTATGTGTTGTAAGACTTGTGTCATATTTTTCAATGGGTGTTTCTTATATTTGTTTCATGAAGTCGTGTTTTTCTAATATTTTTGGTTAAAAAAAAACTAAATTTGTTTAAAATTGAGTTCGTTGCTTCAGTTCTATATTTAATAAAAAAGTAAATTGCAATATTTGGTTTTCGAGTCTTTTGTTTAAATGAAATAAATTTCCATAAAGTGGAGTTGGCCTCTCCAGCATTTCATATTTTTCAGCGTCAATTGGTTTGTTTCATTAGATTAAGTTTTCATAAAGTCGAGTTTGTTTCTCCAATATTTTGGGTTAAAAAATAAATCTACTTAAAGCTGAGTTCGTTGCTTCAGTCCTTTAATTTAAAAAAAGGTAAATTATAATGCCGTGTTCGGTTTTCAAGTCTATAGACTACTAGATAGTACGTTAGCCTATTAGACCGAGTGTCGCAGGTTCGATTCCTGCCAAAACCTTGCCTGTTTTCTGCAGACAAGCTAAAAAGGCTTAAGCAGTTTCTGTTTGTCCTTTAATGTAAATTTGCATAAATTCGAGTTCGCTTTTCAAGTCTTAAGTTTTCTTAGGAGTGAATTTGTATTTTTTCTTTTGTTTATTTTGTTTCATTAGAATAACATTTCATAAAGTCAAGTTTGTTTCCCCAGTCTTTTGTTAAAAAAAATACTTCTGCGTAAAGTTGAGTCCGTTGCTTCATTCATTTGATTAAAGAAAAAGTAAATTTCATTCAATTGGATCTTACTGCTTAATTTTTTGTTTTTTGTTTTGCTAGAATTATTATTTCGTAGTCTAGTTTGTTTGCGCATAGTTTTTTCAATTAAATTTTAGTGAATTAAATTTTATTTCTTAAAACTTTTGTTTAATTAGAATAAAAAGTCATTTTAGCAATATTGTATTTTTAACTAATAATTTTCAGAGCTGCCGCTGGTTTATTAAGGCTTTTGTTTTGTCAAGGAAAATTAGTTTGTTAGCAAATTAAATGAATAACAAGCAGTTTTTTCAAATGTTTCAGTCGCTTTGTTTTCAAAAAAGTAAATATTTTTAATGGAGTTTTTTGGCTTATTGACATTTTCTTTTCTAGGAAAAACTGCAAAATTGGTTTCACTTTTTATTGAAAATTTGCAATATAATGATTTTTTGAAATAGTGAGTTTATTAAAAATAAAAAAAATTTAATCATCAGTTAAGAGCCAAAATTGTTGTCTTAAGAAAATTTTGAACAGCAATTTTTTTATGAAAAGTTAAAGAAAAATGTTAAATGTTTTTAGAAAAGAAAACGTCATAAGTCTTTTGTGTTGTTAAAATAATAATTTCATAGTTAAATTTTATTAAATTAAATCTGATTGCAATAAATTTTATTGAATTAAATCTGATTGCAATAAATTTTTTTGAATTAATTTTTTTTTGAATTAAATTTGATTGAACTAAATTTTATTGAATTAGATTTAATTGAAGTAAATTTTATTGAATTAAATTTATTGAATTAAATATTATTGAATTAAATTTTATTTCTTAAGTCTTTTGTGTTGTTAAAATTAAATTTTCGTAGTCTAGTTTATTTCTGCAGTCTTTTTGTAAATTAAATATTATTGCATTAAATTTTATTGAGTTAAATTTTATTGAATTAAATTATATTGAATTAAATTTTATTGCTTTAAATTTTATTGAGTTAAATTTTATTGAATTAAATATTATTGAATTACATTTGATTGAATTAATTTTTATTAAATTAAATTTTTTTAATTAAATTTTATTGAATTAAATTTTATTGAATTAAATTTTATTGAATTAGATTTGATTGAATTAATTTTTATTGAATTAAATTTATTAAATTAAATTTTATTGAATTAGATTTGATTGAATTAATTTTTATTGAATTGAATTTATTGAATTAAATTTTATTGAATTAGATTTGATTGAATTAAATTTTATTGAATTAAATTTATTGAATTAAATTTTATTGAATTAAATTTTTTGGAATTATATTTTATTGACTTAAATTTTATTGAATTAAATTTATTGAATTAAATTTTATTGAATTAAATTGTATTTCTTAAGTCTTTAGTTTAATTAGAATCAGCATAAGCGTTCATTTAGCAGTCGAGTTTTTAAAAAAGTAATTATTTTAAATTGCAGTTGGTTCATTAAGGCTTTTGTTTTGCCAAAGAAAATTAGCTTGTGGCTAAATTTAAAAAATAACAAATAGTTCTTTTGTTTTAAATATATTTGTAATCTTTTTATAATAATTTTTTTAAAATTTTTTGTTACTTCTTTCTGCCTTCTTCAGAAGGATTCCATAACAGCAAAATAAAATTGCTCCAGTTAACAGCTGGTATCACACATATTTCTTTTCTTTTGTACAGATTATAATATATATAAAAATCACTTTAAAGTAAAAAATAAAAACAAAACATTCAGATAAAACAAAATCAAACGTACGTACATAAATTGTGTATGAAAACAGAAATACAAGAGTTGAAACAAAAAGTTGTCTTCATGATGACAAGGTAAACCGCATTTTGTTGTTGCTGTTATTGTTGTTGTATTTGTTATTAATTTTATTATTGTTGCTCTTATTTATGTGTTTGTTTTTTTTTTGTATAAACCTTTTAGTTGTTGTCTTCGTGCATATTAATGTTTGTTGTTTAACTAAAAAGTATCTTACAGATGAATGTATATTTTTTTTTCTTAAAGTTTTGTTTTATTTGTAGTTCTTTAGTGAACAATATTATGTTTTACTTCTTGGCTGCTCCCATATTGAAGCTTGTTTGTGTATTTGCCTCCTCTGCCCATTTTAACTGTTTTTCGTTAAGATGTATTCTTTGGCGTAATAAATGCAAAAGTGGAAGTAGTATTTATGTGGCAAAGGGTATTCAGCCATTTAAAGCCGGTTTGAAAACAATTTATTTTTAGCAACAGTTTTTTTTATTCTTTTCGCTTTTAGCAGTTGTTTGTGGCCATAATAACGGTCAATTTAACGTGATTCTCAGTGCTCTGACTTGTGGCGAATAATAATTGATTTTATGTGTTTTTAAATCTCGTTGAGACTGAGGAAACGGTTTCGACCCTTTTTATTATTAAATAACTGGTTTTTTTGTGCATGGAAAAGAACGTATGTAAATCAAAAATAATATTAAAATCAAATAAATGCAATAAAAGTAAAACTAGTTAATTTTGGAGAGAATTTAGTGCCTGTCCCATGTCGATGTCAAACGAATTCTTTCTTTCGTTATAGTACATTTAAAACAACAACAAAATTTTAGAATTTTTGGGGACAAAAGAACGAATACTTGTGGCAACGTGGGCCTGGCAGTTAATTAATTAGCAATTTCACGGTCTTTCTGCTAAAGAATATTTTTGTTTTATAAAAGGATTAACAAAAAAAAAGTTATAAAATTTTTTTTTCAAAATAATATAAGTACAAAAATTTGTTTTTATTTTCAATCACACAGAATAAAATCATTGTAAAATTAACTAAAACAAGGTTGATTTAACTAGTTTTGTTAACAATTTTGCTTCATAAGCGTTTCATGTTTATTTAACATGATATTAAAGTAAAATAAAAGTTATAGTTATCCATCCACCTTAAAACAACTAGAAATCATGTTGAATTGATAATGTACACCAATTGAATCAAAGAGATTGTCATGTCAAAATAACGCTAAGATCCTTATTGAAATAATATTAAGAAAATTTATAAACAACATGAATTCCATGTTGAATGAACATAAATTTAATGTCCAATCAACTATTAAGTCATTTAGAATTAATGTCATTGAAATAACATGACAAGATGTTAAAGCTACAGGAAATTCCATGTTAATTTAACTTGTTTGCTGTATTGAAATAACATTTACGCAATGTTGTTTAACAATGGGGCAGGCAGTTAGTAAAACGCATTTAATTAATTTTTTTTGGGTTTACAAATATTTGTTTCTTAAATACTCGTATATTTAACCATTATTAATTAATTATTCAACAGTTCGTCTAATTGGGAAACTTGTGTCGTATTTTGGACAGCTGGAATGTTTACTACATATAATATTTCCGTCTTCGTCACTAACAAGATTAATATTTTCTGGTCCGGTTGCTAAATTTTCAACGAACTTTTTTAAATTCATATTATCGTTGTTAGCTGCAGACATAATAAAGAACAGTGATCAACAAGGTTTTTGCTACACGGATTCTGTATGCTAATTATTACTTTACTATATACCCTCATTGCAAAACACAAACTAATTTGTTTCTCTTACGCACAGATTTGTTGTGACACCCATTTATCATTTTACCTTATTTTCCGTTAATACTACTGTACGTACGGTTTAATTGCATCAAGTTTTCATTTAGAAAAGTGTAATATTTTGAGTTTAGAATAAAAAAGCAAAACGTTGTTATTTTCTCAACATGCAAAGGATGTGGTATTCATTTTGCTACGTATGTGGTGAACAAACTTTCAAAAGACAGCGACGAAATTTAACTGAACTGGTAAAGCAGTGTTATCATGATTATTTTGGCTTCTCTGTAGCTCATCAAGATAAAAATTGAAAAATCACCTCATACATATGTATATGCTGTACGACATGTGTAAAGAATCTTACAGGTTGGGCAAACGGAAAGCGATATACATATGGCTTTTGGAAAGCCCATAATTTGGACAGAGCCTGTAGACCACGTATCTGATTGTTACTTTTGCAAGTAACTCCAAAGATCTGATAGGAGAACTACTTTCGACGTATGAATCATTGGATTGTAATATGTCACTAAAAATACACTTTCTACACTCCCACCTCGATTTCTTTCCCGAGAACCCAGCAGCCGTTAGCGACGAACACGGCGAAAGGTTCCATCAGGATATTTCCAGCATGGAAAAATGATACAAGGACAAATGGAGTCCTCGAATGTTGGCCGAATGTTGTTGGACACTTGTTAAAGAGCAGCCTCAGGTCAAATACTCCAGAAAGTCATAGCTTTTAGTTTTAAAAAATATATTATCAAGAGTAATTGTATGTAAAGAAAGTATCAGTATTTTTTATGAAATATAAAATTCCTGTCCAAAAAAAAAAAAAACTGTGGGTGTCAAATGTTTTCTACCTTAGCAAGTCAAAATAAAGTAAAAAATATCAAAAAAGATCATGTGACAAAAGTTCATTTTTGTCAATCAGTGGAATTTAATGCACTTAAAATTTATAACACTGCACTTCTGATATGTAGTAAAGCTGCGATAGAATGCAAATTGCTGTTTCTTTAATGCTGTAAAGTACTTTTTGATGTTTTTCTCTTTTAGTCGTATCATGAATTAATTTAATTTCAACATGTTTCACGTTGATTCAACATGTTTCAAGTTTTTTTTTAACATACAGCAATTTTATTTTAATATCATACCAGTCATTATTAATATTTAAAGAATTTGATTTAATTTTTTTTACATGTTGATTTAATAACATAAGCCAACGTTTGTTAATATTTAAAATTGGCAAAAGTTTTTTATCAAAAATTTCCATGTAATTTTTAATGTTTATAACAATGTTGATTTTACAATACTCCAACTTGTTTCAACTATCTGCAATGTTAATTTTGCATGAACAACTGTAATTATTACTACAAAAAACGGAATTTACAAAATTAAACATTGATTAATGTTATTTCAACAAAAATTTTAACTGTACAATGTTATTTCAATGTGATTAATTTTAAATCAACATATACAAGGTGGCGCAAAAGTAATCCTCCTATCAGAAAATGCTATAAATTTTGCGATTGGCCCCTAATGTCAGTTCTGTTTTCACATTTGTGTAGTAAACACATGCCAAATACACGTTAATAAACAATGTTACGCTACACTGCTCCAGAACGCGGAATATTGGTGACTATTTATTTGACCAATAATCGGTCGGTGACTTTGGCACAACGTGGATTTCGTCGCAGATTTCCTGGCCGTCCAACGCCTACTGGTGAAACACTGCGACGCACAGTGGCTGAAAATCGTTTTTCATTGGCCAAAACTCTGTAACTTTTGAACCGATCAAAATATTGAAGTAATTTTTTTTTATTGGATAGATATTTAGTTCAGCTTGACTCAGTTTAAATTTTATTAAAATTGATTGAGGACTTTTTAAGGAATTCTAGGTCAAAGTTGAACTTTTGAATTTTTTTTAACTTTTAGAGTGAAATATGGAACTATTATTTTTTTATTTATTAAAAAATTTGAATATTTGGAAATTAATAATAATTATAAATATTTTTTGTAATAATGGAATTTTTTTAATGTTACACTTAAAAAAAATTTTACACTGAAAAAAATAGTAAAATCAACTGGAGATTTTGCTATTACAGAAAAATTAAAAATTTTTTGCTGACAAATTTGCAAATTTGTTTACACTCAAAGAATAGTTACACTTAAAAAAAACGTTAATAATATTATCTAAAAATATTGCTATTACTACAGAAAAATTTATTATTTTTTGCTGTCAAATTTGATAATTTTAAAAACATTTTAAAATAAAAACTGCAATAAATTTTAATAGCATTTGTAACAATGGTAGGTTCGTTTATTATTATTTTTTACTAATACTATGTTTTTCGTACTTAAATAACAATGAAAGGCAATTATAATTATTATTCATTTGACTCAAATATTGATTGCAAATATTCCATATTTTGTTCTGTGCTATCTCTGTTCTTTAGTAGTTTTTTGGCTTCTTCATCTAAATCCCGATGTTCCACTTTCCATTGATTTCGAATACTGGAGATAAACGGATCTGACGTTGCCAATAATATATTAAATAGATCTTCATTTGTTGAATTTCTTGAAATTTTTCTAGTATTGTGCTCTCTATAAAATCTGTAATCCTTGTTCCTTTTTTCCTGAGCCTCCTCTGATAGATCTCCAAGTGGCACCAAATGATATTTAATGACATCTTCTCCATGATAAAGGATTTTGTGAACTGTTGCAGACATATTTCTCCATGGGTAGTTGGTTGTATATATTCCTTAGCATAATCTCCAAATTTTCTAGAGTCAATTTCTTCATTGCACGCAAGTACTTCTAGGATTATTTTAAATCTGAAAATGAGGTTTAAATCCACTCCTGTTATTTCAGATGCTGTTTCTGGATCTGAAAAGAATCTTCTTGCGGTATTGCCATCATTTGCATTACCTGACCCTTGTTTTGGCTGATCTATAATCAATCCTAATTTGCGATATTCATCTTGAACATGTTTCTTTTTTGAACTTCTTAACTCTTTGTTGGTTTCGTTGTTTCTTATTGATCCTGAAGACCCGAAATCCAAATCATAATTGATTTTTAGTATGTGTTCCACGAATTTAAGTTTAATTTTATTTTAACGTAGCTAAGAACATCTTCCTGGTTTTTGTTTCTAAAATACTCTTCGGCCAGTTCTTTATAACTGAAGCTCTCCATATTTTTCTGAATATTTTTATTTAAGTCTGTTATGTTTTATCCGTACACTTAGAGGATTAACTGAGTAATCCCTTATCGAATCCGTAGTTTTATACATTTTTAGATACATGTTATTCACACATTGATCTTTAATTTCATAGCAGGTAGTGCTTAAATTGCACAAAACTGCACATGTTGTCCAGACCTTAATATCAGGTAAAACTGATTAGTATCTCGCCAATATTTGTTGTTGTTGTTGGGTTATTTTTTTTTCTTTAGTGCTTTAATGTCGCGATTATTGTTATAAAATTGCTTATGACTTTGGTTGACCCTAACATTTGATAACAGGTAAATTTAGTAACAGATCATATGTTTACTGTAGAATTTTGTGATAATTTGTGATAATTTTATTACCAATTTTTGGCTGATCAAAACAAAGCCATTAAACCCTTTCGCAGGTATTATATTTAATTTTTTTAGTTTTACGTAGTCTAAAGTAAAAAACATAAACTTTTAGGCAAAAAAGTGAAAATTATATACACCATTGTATACGAGTACTTTGGAGTAATTTCATTAAAATGAAAAAAGTGTTCTACAGGCGGCTCGTGGCGGGTGCAAAAGTATATATAGCGTTAAAGAGGACACTTTCACCTTTCTCCGGGTGGTATACATTTCTTGTTCCCTTTTGTTCCCTAGAAGTTCTATTCCACTAAAGTTTAAATTTGAGAAAAATATAGTAGTTTCATAAATATTCCGTAACGCCCTTAATATTAAACGCTAGAGCTCTGACCACTTACAAAAACTAAAGATATAATCCTACCAACATTATAAAAAAGACCGCAGGCCATTATCGATGATAACTTGCGAGTAGTAACCATTTATTTTTTATAAAAAACAAAAGAAAAACACCTTTTTCTGAAATTAAAAAAACCGTTGAGTTTGACAGCATGCCACGCTCACAATTATCAATAGTTTAACCTAATTTTTTGGCTACCTTAATCTGGATATATTAGCTGCAAAAGGGCGTAAAAATTTTAAAAATCGGTGACAAAAAAAATTTGAGTTTTGGCCAATGAAAAACGATTTTCAGCCACAGTGCGACGCACAGTGGCTGAAAATCGTTTTTCATTGGCCAAAATTCTGTAACTTTTGAACCGATCAAAATATTGAAGTAATTTTTATTTTATTGGATAGATATTTAGTTCAGCTTGGTTCAGCTTAAATTACATTAAAATTGATTGAGGACTTTTTAAGGAATTCTAGGTCAAAGTTGAACTTTTGAATTTTTTTTACTTTTAGAGTGAAATATGGGTTTATTATTTTTTTATTTATTAAAAAATTTAATATTTGGAAATTAATAATAATTATAAATATTTTTTGTAATAATGGAATTTTTTTAATGTTACACTTAAAAAAAATTTTACACTGAAAAAAATAGTAAAATCAACTGGAGATTTTGCTATTACAGAAAAATTAAAAATTTTTTGCTGACAAATTTGCAAATTTGTTTACACTCAAAGAATAGTTACACTTAAAAAAAACGTTAATAATATTATCTAAAAATATTGCTATTACTACAGAAAAATTTATTATTTTTTGCTGTCAAATTTAATGATTTTAAAAAACATTTTAAAAATAAAAACTGCAATAAATTTTAATAGCATTTGCAACAATGGTAGGTTCTATTTATTATTATTTTTTACTAATACTATGTTTTTCGTACTTAAATAACAATGAATATATAATTATTATTCATTTGACTCAAATATTGATTGCAAATATTCCATATTTTGTTCTGTGCTATCTCTGTTCTTTAGTAGTTTTTTGGCTTCTTCATCTAAATCCCGATGTTCCACTTTCCATTGATTTCGAATACTGGAGATAAACGGATCTGACGTTGCCAATAATATATTAAATAGATCTTCATTTGTTGAATTTCGTGAAATTTTTCTAGTATTGTGGTCTCTATAAAATCTGTAATCCTTGTTCCTTTTTTCCTGAGCCTCCTCTGATAGATCTCCAAGTGGCACCAAATGATATTTAATGACATCTTCTCCATGATAAAGGATTTTGTGAACTGTTGCAGACATATTTCTCCATGGGTAGTTGGTTGTATATATTCCTTAGCATAATCTCCAAATTTTCTAGAGTCAATTTCTTCATTGCTCGCAAGTACTTCTAGGATTATTTTAAATCTGAAAATAAGGTTTAAATCCACTCCTGTTATTTCAGATGCTGTTTCTGGATCTGAAAAGAATCTTCTTGCGGTATTGCCATCATTTGTATTGCCTGACCCTTGTTTTGGCTGATCTATAATCAATCCAAATTTGCGATATTTATCTTGAACATGTTTCTTTTTTGAACTTCTTAACTCTTTGTTGGTTTCGTTGTTTCTTATTGATCCTGAAGACCCGAAATCCAAATCATTACTGATTTTTAGTATGTGTTCCATAAGTCGTATTCTTGCATGTAGTGGTGATGATCCAAATTCATATGCATCGGTATTATCTAATGATTTTATCGGTATTTGGTTTAATTGGGTTGATGTTGCTTGGCATATAATGCAGCTGGACGCAGCCTTCGTGTTAGTCAAAGCCTGACCTACTTTTCCATCTATCATTGTCAGCACTAATTGGTAGCTTACTTCAATTTGCTGCCCATCTAACTGTAATTGTAATGGCTGTAGTGTTGCAATTTGGGCCTTGATATCACAAACTTCTTTGTTAATTGCATCATGAGTTTCTTTTTTGAATTCAAATTTGATTGGCCTGCAGTATTTCGTAGAAGATGGTGTCTCATTTTTCCAAATATCCATTGTTTGCGTAGTTCTAGTCGAAAGCTCTGAATCTTATTCAATCGCAATGGTACAAATGATACCATGAACATATCTGAGTCCGAAATATTTTCACATACAACTTGTTTGTATTGCTTTTGTCCCGAAGAACTATCACATCCCCATTTACAAAAAAGAATTAACTTTCTGTTCCCATATTTCTTTAACGCATTTCCTACATCTAGATACATGTTATTCACACATTGATCTTTAATTTCATAGCAGGTAGTGCTTAAATTGAACAAAACTGCACATGTTATCCAGACCTTAATATCAGGTAAAACTCATTAGTATCGCGCCAATATGGGGTTGTTTTTTATCTTTAGTGGTTTAATGTCCCGATTATTGTTATAAAATTGTATATGACTTTGGTTGACCCTAACATTTGATAACAGGTAAATTTAGAAACAGATCATATGTTTACTGTAGAATTTTGTGATAATTTGTGATAATTTGTGATAATTTTATTACCAATTTTTGGCTGTTCAAAACAAAACCATTAAACCCTTTCGCAGATATTATATTTAATTTTTTAGTTTTACGTAGTCTAAAGTAAAAAACATAAACTTTTAGGCAAAAAAGTGAAAATTTAATACACCATTGTATACGAGTACTTTGGAGTAATTTCATTAAAATGAAAAAAGTGTTCTACACACGGCTCGTCACGGGTGCAAAAGTATATATAGCGGTAAAGAGGACACTTTCACCTTTCTCCGGGTGGTATACATTTCTTGTTCCCTTTTGTTCCCTAGAAGTTCTATTCCACTAAATTTTAAATTTGAGAAAAATATAGTAGTTTCATAAATATTCCGTAACGCCCTTAATATTAAACGCTAGAGCTCTGACCACTTACAAAAACTAAAGACTATAATCCTACCAACATTATAAAAAAGACCGCAGGCCATTATCGATGATAACTTGCGAGTAGTAACCATTTATTTTTTATAAAAAACAAAAGAAAAACACCTTTTTCTGAAATTAAAAAAACCGTTGAGTTTGACAGCATGCCACGCTCACAATTATCAATAGTTTAATCTAATTTTTTGGCTACCTTAATCTGGATATATTAGCTGCAAAAGGGCGTAAAAATTTTAAAAATCGGTGACAAAAAAAAAAGACTTTTGGCCAATGAAAAACGATTTTCAGCCACCGTGCGACGTTTAGCCGCTCGCCTCGAAGAGACTGGCACAACACGAGATGCTGCCAGGCGTAGCAGACACCGGAGTAGCCGTTCTGCAGAGAATATTGCTGCTGTAGCCGAGGATGTCATGGAAGCGCCGTCGACATCGACCAGACGACGTGCCACGCAAATGGGTATCAGTCGACGGTCTTTACAGCGAATTTTGGTACAAGATTTGAAGATGTTTCCGTACAAAGTCCAGACGGTGCATCAGCTGTTAGCTGCTGACCGCCAATCGCGTCTAACATACGCTCAAGCCATCCTTAATCACCACCAACAGGAAGATGTTTTTCATCAAAAATAATCATGAGTGATGAGGCCCATTTCCATCTTAGCGGGTACGTAAATAAGCAAAATTTACGCTTCTGGGGCACTGAAAATCCGCGTGTAACCCACGAAGAGCCATTACACCCGCTCAAAGTCACTGTATGGTGTGCTGTTTTCGCTGGAGGAGTCATCGGACCTTTTTTCTTCGAAGACGTCGTGGGCCAAACGGTTACTGTGAATGGTGAGCGCTACAGAGCAATGATTAACGAGTTCTTTTTGCCGTAACTTGATGAATTGGGATTGGAAAACATGTGGTTCCAACAGGACGGTGCAACGGCACACACTGCACGTGCCACAACCGATATGCTGAAGGATGCATTTCCCGGGCGCCTAATCTCCCGTTTTGGCGATTTGCACTGGCCAGCAAGATCGCCTGATTTGACTGCTGCAGACTTCTTTTTGTGGGGCTTTTTGAAGTCGCGGGTTTATGTCAACAAGCCTCAGACTCTTCAAGCTCTTAAAGACAATATCCGTCAAGAATGTGAGGACCTATCGCCGGAAAGTTTGGCCAAAGTGATGGAAAATGCCATAAAAAGGGCTCAAATGACAATCAACTGTGGCGGCGGCCATTTACATGACATCATATTCTCGACTTGATGTAAAAAAATTAAAAGACCAAATAAAAATAATCCACAAGAAGAATCAAAGTTTTTCATTTTTTTTTAAATTACAGCCAAAAAACATCGGAAGGTTATTTTTGCGCCACCTTGTATATATTTTTTAATTATTCTGATTTTTATTAAATTTTATTAGATCCAGAAAATAAATATAAGTGATTTATTTAATCCGATATTTCGCTTTCTCAATGGAAAGCTTCTTCAGGGATATATTTAATTAAAAATTAATAATAACAGTTATTGTTTTCACAACCAATAAAAACTTATTTTTTTATTTATTTATTAAAGTAACCCCAGCCGAGCCCTTAGAGCCTTATATAGCTGGTGGACTACAATATTAAATTAATTTATAGGCAACAAATTATAAACTACTAACCATCATAAATGGCAAATTAAAAATAGTAAAAGGTAAAAAAACAAATAATAAAGGGTCCGCCATCTAACGTTTTTTTTCAACTAGTGCTTATTTCGTGAATGGGAACACTTAGCTCATGTCTGATTTGACAGATAATTAGTTTTATCCTTCCGCTGAACTAATATGGTTGTGTATACGCTTGAACAACGCTGGGAAATTTTGCGACATTACTTGCGACAGAAGATGCCGATTTTGCCAAAAAAATCATCTTTTCAGATGAAGCTCATTTTGATCTTGGCGGGTATGTAAACAAGCAAAATTGTCGCATTTGGGGCACAGAAAACCCGCACGCATACATTGAAAAGCCGACGCACCCAAAACGAATCACTGTTTGGTGCGGATTTTGGTCCAGAGGCATAATTGGGCCATTTTTCTTCGAAAATGAGCAAGGATACAGTCAATGGCGATCGTTATCGGCCCCTGTTGAACGAATTTTTGTTCACAAAAATTGAAGAGGAGGATATTGGCAACATTTGGTTTCAACAGGACGGCGCTACGTGCCACACAGCCGAAGCTACACTCGATGTTTTGCGCCGTGTTTTTGAAGATCGCATTATCAGCCGCAGAGCTGATGTCGTTTGGCCACCTCGGAGCTGCGACTTGACACCGTTTGACTATTATTTGTAGGGGTGCCGTCAAAGATAAGTGTTACGCCGACAAGCCAGAGACAATTGACGCTTTAAAGGACAATATTCGTGAAGTCATTGGTGAAATACAGCTGCACACAATCGATAATGTGCCTTAAAATTGGACCGATCGTGTAGGCTACTGCATGGCCAGCCGAGGCAGCCATTTGAATGAAATTATTTTTCATTATTAACCGGAAAGATTGTACTTTCAAATAAAAAAAGAAATTTGGGAAAATATTCAGCAGTTTTTTTTATAGCATTTAAAAAAAAAAGTTATCTGGCGGACCCTATAATAATACAAATACACAAAGTTTCTATTTTGCGCGTACATTGAGCTGTTTGATCTTGCATTTTGGATCAGTTCAACTGCAAGGAAAAATATTCAACAAGCTTGATCTTGAATGAACTACGATTAAAGTTAAATACTCTTAATGAGTGTGGTAAAGAATTCCAACACTTGGCAACTCGTACATGAAAGGATCTGTCATATATAACGCGATTTCTAGCTGTGGGTTTTTGTCAGTCTGCAAAAATACAAAATGTTTCCGAACATACTCAGGGCAATCAGAGACTATAACTTTGTAAAAGAATAGAAGTGATTTAATGTTTACGAAGCTTTTAAAGCTACAGCCCAAAAAATCATTCACATGTATAAAAAAATGATCATGAATTTTTAAATTGTAAACAAAACGAATTATTCTGTTAAAAAGTAAGATACACCCATGGTGAAATAAAAAGGTGACATTACTACGCCATATGATAATTTTTTGCTCTAGCATTGTTTTTCCAATCTTATGTCAATTTTGTTAATATTAAAGATGGGCACTGCTCACGTCATTAGCGTGGCTCATCGTAATAAATTTTTTGTTTCAATTACGTGAGCGTACATGAACGCGAGTACAAAGAAATTGAGCGTGCATAACTAGATTTTTGACGTGATTGCTTCGTGATGTTTTTGCTATATTGTTATTTTTTCGTATACTTTTGTAATTGATATTTCTACGTAATTACTTGAATTTTTTAAAGTTTATGTTGATAGAAATTGTTTGGCTCAAGTTCAAATCTTACTTTAGTCGATTCTTTATTAATTTTAGATATTTTTTTGATAAACTAAAATTATTTTTATTAAAAAAGTATTATTGGAACAGTCTATTCATCAGACTGGCAGAGTGGATCAGTGATAATAATAATATTTTTTTAATTATTTAAAATTTTTTTCGTGATTATATCGTGAGTTATTTTTCGTGATTGTGCGTAACATTTTTGCCTACTCACGTGAGCATGCATGAACGGGAGCCAAAAATATAAGGACGTGCATGAGTAAAATTTTTTATCGTGAGCGTGAGTGAGAAATCACTCACGTTGCCATCTCTAGTTTATATTTACAAAATATCCAAGCTTTTGTTTGTTCAATTTGTGTTTATTTTTTTTATTAAAATTGTCAATAATTTCTTATAGGTACTTATACATTTGTGCTTGTTTTGAGAGTGGCACTACCTTCTATATGGACCGCAAATACTTTCAAAGTAATCCACACTTCCTTGTCTTGCTCATTTGTAGCGTCCAAAAAATTCAATGGTTTCTGTTAACTTATTTTATTTAATTTTTGTTTACAATAATTTTTGACAAGGTTTTAGAATTTAAACAAACAAAAATTCCATTTTTTTTTGTTGTATTGTTGTAGTTGTAGCCCTAATAATGCCACCTGTTTATATCTTCATGGATACACATATTTAAGTCTTCAGGACTACAACCCGAAAAGACCTCTATACAATACAATAAATTAGACATCAATAATGAGTGAGCTACGATCTTTCTCATATGAAGTGGTAAATATATAAATTCGATGCATATAGTTTCCTCAGGGTGAAATTATATTTTAGAAAATAATCCATTGATATGGTGCACAAATCTGAGATTATTGTCTAATAACACACCAAGACATTTCATACGATCTACAAAGGCAATAACCTGGCCATCGCTGATTACAGATAGATCAATCGTAGTGCTTGGCGGTTTAAAAATTAATGCCTTAGCCTTTGAAGAGTTAATACGAAAATTACAATTTCTCAGCCAACGTGATACATTCTACAATTAAGTATTGATATCATATTCGAATACATCTAGGAGCTGACGATGACCCTTAAATAGGAATTGTATATCGTCTGCACAGACAAAAGACTCACATTTTAATACTAAATTGATAATTTTAACCCTTGATTTAAGTTGAAACAATGTTAAAAGTAAATTCAATTGAATTTTTTCCACATATTAACAATGACTTACATGATTCAACATTTCTTCATGTTGATTTTACGTTGGATTTTTTTCTGTGTGATATAAATTCTCCCTCACACTTGCCTTTTCATTTTCTAAAAATAATCAGTTAAATTCGAAAATGACTCGCCTGACTTTCAAATGAATTTTTCATTTCATGTGATTATTTTTCGAACAATTTTGTTGTTTGTGTTTTTTTAATCCAAAGTGATTATTATTTTCTGGCTAAAGTTCGTAAGATTTTTTAGTCAGAAAGAATTCGACATGAGACAATATTCCAAAGTAACACGGGAAATTTTTAACCCTAATTAATTTCAACTTACAAGGCAGAACAGAAACAACGTTGTTTTTCGGGAGCCGCTACACCACCATCATCAGTGTTCATGTGTGTTTCCATGTATCCGCCACTGTTTATGTGACTCGATTAAGTGTGATTTCAAACTTGTATTTTTCTTTATTAATACGCCAACAAATTAAAATTAAATACAATTATTCTCAGAAGTATGTAAAAAACTCTAAGACTTACTATTGAAAAAAAAAACAATTGTCACAGTCCAAGAAAAATTAAAAACTAAAAAATTAAACAAAAAAAAACAAACCCAACAAATAGTTTCCAATCACCTAAAAAACTAAAAAAAAACTATGTGGTCTATTACTAATCGCAAATGTATGTGAATTTTGTTACACATTCAATTGTTGTGGAATGACATTTACAATACAATCGATTGGCATTAAAAACCACAAAACAATTACCCAATTTAACAAAAAATAAATAAAATAAGTATCTAAAAAAATAAGGAAAAAAAGAGCCAAGTAAAAGTACATATTGGAAACAAGTAAACACTCGTATTCAAGCAACAAATTGTATTCCATTTAAATAATTTAAAAGGAACAAAAACAAAACAAACACAAACATTCGTTTTTATTTCAGCTTCAAGCTTTTTATTCCCAATTTCCTTTTCACTTACAAAAGCAATTGTATTTTTCCAGCTTAAAGCTTTACAAAGTAAAACAATAATTTTCCCATGGACTTTGACTATTTGAAGTTGTAAGAAGTGTGACCAGATTTTCAAATAATATAAAGGAAAATCACATTTGCAATAAACGAACTGCAGAAAATATGAAAGACTCGAAAAAACCAGCAAAAATAGCGAAAATTCGCAATAACTTCGAATCATTGGGAAAATTAAAATGTTTAATATGATTTAAAAGTTGATGAAACAATAAAAAATAGAAAAAGTCACCCACATTTAAAAGAATACTCAAGCAAAGTCATTGTCAGCAAGGAATATAAATTAAAAATAATATTTATTCAAAAAGAAAAAGTTATTAACCAAGTGATGTCTAAGAAAATATATACAGGGTGTCCGCCGGGAAGGTATACTACTCTGTTTGTTTATAATTTTTGATTAAATGAAAGAGAATGAATGGATTTCATATTGATAAATGTTTTATTTAATGTCGGCAATTATGTATGGAATACAATATCAGATAAATGTCCGCCTCTGTCAGCCTCACAAATACGAAACCCTTTTGAGCACATTTTTCATTACATTCTCACACATTACACGCGGTATTTCATTAATTTCATCACGAATATTTTGTTTGAGTTGCTCAAGCGTTTCTAGTTTGTTGGCATAAAACTTGCTTTTCAGATATCCCCACAAAAAGAAGTCCGGAGCAATTAAATCAGGCGACCGTGGAGGCCAATCAACATCACACTTTCTTGAAATAACTTGTTGTGGAAAGAGGTCTCGCAGTAATTCCATTGTAATCCTGGCTGTATGCGATGTGGAACCATCTTATTGATACCACATGGTAATCAAGCCCAAAGTATGCAGTTGTTGCGTTAAAATATTTTCAATCATATCACGATATCGCTCCCCATTCACAGTTATCGTTACGCCGTTTTCATTTTCAAAGAAGTAAAATCCAATGATTCCTCCTGACCAAATTGCACACCAGACTGTCACATTTAATGGCTGCAAAGGTGACTGATGAATAATTTGAGGGTTTTTCATTGCCCGGAACCGACCATTCTGTTCATTTAATTCACACATCCATTCAAATGAAAATGTGTCTCGTCACTCATTATGATTTTTTCATGAAAATCGGGGTTGTCATGGGCGAACTGCAACACCCTATTGGCACAAGTACGGCGCACGGTGGCTGAAAATCGTTTTTCATTGGCCAAAAGTCTTTTTTTTTGTCACCGATTTTTAAAATTTTTACGCCCTTTTGCAGCTAATATATCCAGATTAAGGTATCCAAAAAATTAGGTTAAACTATTGATAATTGTGAGCGTGGCATGCTGTCAAACTCAACTGTTTTTTCTAATTTCAGAAAAAGGTGTTTTTCTTTTGATTTTTATAAAAAATAAATCGTTACTACTCGCAAGCTATCATCGATAATGGCCTGCGGTCTTTTTTATAATGTTGGTAGGATTATAGTCTTTAGTTGTTGTAAGTGGTCAGAGCTCTAGCGTTGAATATTAGGGGCGTTACGGAATATTTATGAAACTGCTATATTTTTCTCAAATTTAAACTTTAGTGGAATAGAACTTCTAGGGAACAAAAGGGAACAAGAAATGTATACCACCCGGAGAAAGGTGAAAGTGTCGTCTTTACCGCTATATATACTTTTGCACCCGTGACGAGCCGTGGGTAGAACACTTTTTTCATTTTAATGAAATTACTCTAAAAAAATTCAAATAACGATAATTTAAACAGCCTTATAAGTACTCGTATACAATGGTGTATTAAATTTTCACTTTGTTGCCTAAAAGTTTATGTTTTTTTACTTTAGACTACGTAAAACTAAAAAAATTAAATATAATACCTACGAAAGGGTTTAATGGCTTTGTTTTGATCAGCCAAAAATTGGTAATAAAATTATCACAAATTATCACAAAATTCTACATTAAACATATGATCTCTTTCTAAATTTACCTGTTATCAAATGTTAGGGTCAACCAAAGTCATAAGCAATTTTATAACAATAATCGGGACATTAAACCCAACAACAACAACAAATAATGGCGAGATACTAATCAGTTTTACCTGATATTAAGCTCTGGACAACATGTGCAGTTTTGTGTAATTTAAGCACTACCTGCTATGAAATTAAAGATCAATGTGTGAATAACATGTATCTAAAAATGTATAAAACTGCGGATTCGATAAGGGATTACGCAGTAATAAGTTAATCCTTTAAGTGTACGGAAAAAACATAACAGACGCAAATAAAAATATTCAGAAAAATATGGAGAGCTTCAGTTATAAAGAACTGGCCGAAGAGTATTTTAAAAACAAAAACCAAGAAGATGTTCTTAGTTACGTTAAAATTAAACTTAAATTTAAGCAACATAAAGCCAATTAAACCAAGTCCCAACAAAATCATTAGATAATACCGATGCATATGAATTTGGATTATCACCAGTACATGCAAGAATACGACTTATGGAACACATACTAAAAATCAATTATGATTTGGATTTCGGGTCTTCAGGATCAATAAGAAACAACGAAACCAACAAAGAGTTAAGAAGTTCAAAAAAGAAACATGTTCAAGATGAATATCGCGAATTTGTATTGATTATAGATCAGCCAAAACAAGGGTCAGGCAATACAAATGATGGCAATACCGCAAGAAGATTCTTTTCAGATTCAGAAACAGCATCTGAAATAACAGGAGTGGATTTAAACCTCATTTTCAGATTTAAAATAATCCTAGAAGTACTTGCGTGCAATGAAGAAATTGACTCTAGAAAATTTGGAGATTATGCAAAGGAAACTGCAAAAATATATACAACCAACTACCCATGGAGAAATATGTCTGCAACAGTTCACAAAATCCTTTATCATGGAGAAGATGTCATTAAATATCATTTGGTGCCACTTGGAGATCTATCAGAGGAGGCTCAGGAAAAAAGGAACAAGGATTACAGATTTTATAGAGAGCACAATACTAGAAAAATTTCACGAAATTCAACAAATGAAGATCTATTTAATATATTATTGGCAACGTCAGATCCGTTTATCTCCAGTATTCGAAATCAATGGAAAGTGGAACATCGGGATTTAGATGAAGAAGCCAAAAAACTAGTAAAGAACAGAGATAGCACAGAACAAAATATGGAATATTTGCAATCAATATTTGAGTCAAATGAATGATAATTATAATTGCCTTTCATTGTTATTTAAGTACGAAAAACATAGTATTAGTAAAAAATAATAATAAACAGAACCTACCATAATTACAAATGATTTTAAAATTTATTGCAGTTTTTATTTTTAAAATGTTTTTAAAATTATCAAATTTGACAGCAAAAAATAATAAATTTTTCTGTAGTAATATCATTATTTTTAGATAATATTATTAACGTTTTTTTAAGTGTAACTATTCTTTGACTAAACAAATTTGCAAATTTGTCAGCAAAAAATTTTTAATTTTTCTGTAATAGCAAAATCTCCAGTTGATTTTACTATTTTTTTCAGTGTAAAATTTTTTTAAGTGTAACATTAAAAAAATTCCATTATTACAAAAATTATTTATAATTATTATTAATTTCCAAATATTCAATTTTTTAATAAATAAAAAATAATCACCCATATTTCACTCTAAAAGTTAAAAAAATTCAAAAGTTCAACTTTGACCTACAATTTCTTAAAAAGTCCTCAATCAATTTTAATGAAATTTAAACTGAGTCAAGCTGAACTAAATATCTATCCAATAAAATAAAAATGACTTCAATATTTTGATCGGTTCCAAAGTTACAGAATTTTGGCCAATGAAAAACGATTTTCAGCCACTGTGCGGCGGCGTCAATGGTCTTGTGGAAGAAGCTCTTGTCTCAACTGAATCTTAAATGGAAATAAATGCAAATCTTTGTGTAAAATTGTGGCCAAAATTGTTCTTTGAAGACCAATCTCCTGAGCACGGCGTCGAATTGAGGGCGATGGATTGTTTTGAACACTTTCTTGAGCAGCAGTAATGTTTTCAGCCGATCTTGCAGTATGTTGTGATCCATGCTTGGGCCTATTACCTACAGACCCTCTTTCTTCGAAATCATTCACTACACGATAAATAGTGCGTTTTGTTGGCACGTTACTGCTCCCAAAAATTTCACGTATCTTTCTCATCGTCACAGTAATCGATGATTCATTTTTATAAAATGTTTTAACGATTAAAACACGTTTATTTATCGAATATTTTTCCATAATAAATTTGCCACGTGTCTACTTTACGACTGCCAAATATGAACTGTCCAGACTAATGTTTGCCAAAATGGCGGCAAAGCAAAGTAGTAGACCTTCCCGGCGGACACCAGGTATTTAATAAGTTACAATCTTTTTTTTAATGTTTTACTTTCTGCCAAAAAACATGTTTATTCAAAAAACAGTGTTTGGTTGCATGTTTTTGTTTGTGGTATTTTCAGAAAATTATTAAATATATTTGATTTTGGAAAATGTTATATGAACATTTTGGTAACCTATTTATTGCTGGGGGGATTTTTTGGACACAAAAGCTGGAGAAACGTTGAACTAAGTGTATTGAGTTAAAAGGAGTTTCTGTTGAAAGATAAATTTTTTGTTTTGCAAAAAAAAAAATTTGTCATTCAAAAAAAAAATAAATCACGGACTTATTGAACCGCCCTCGTATATATTAATTTTCCGTTTTTCTATGATCTTAAAAAGATATTTAAATGCATTAATGTCCCTGGTAGTTACACTAAGAACCAATAAAATTTGTTATATAAAAATAATATAAAAAATTTTTTGCTGTGTCTTAAGCTGCTCCATTTCCATAAATAAAATAAAATCCCAAACTCCTGTCCAGTTTACTAGATTCCTGTGATGAGGTTCTTTCCTCTCTTTTGTTTATTTTCTGCTGAGATGAAACTGCAAATTGGTCCCACTCATTCAACCGATCGATCAATTGATTACTGTTTGCAATAAACGTGCGGAAGCTTTGCGATAAAAGGTGTTTGTGTATGTGTTTATATGTGTGTGTATGTATGTGTGTGCCTGTGGCTTTGTGTAAAACTGTGAAATGTTTTAAAACCTTGTTGCTGCTGTTGTCTGCGGTGTTTGTAGCAACCAAAAATGTGTTGTTGTCTGTATGTCTGTCTGATTGCTGATACTACGTGTTGGTTGTTGAAAACACGTTTCAAATGAAAGTAAAAATTGTCGTTTTTGTGTTTTTTTCTTCTCTTTTTTATTTCTCTGTGTTTCTTTAGAGCATTTATATATATTATTATTTTTTTTGCAGCTCATATTCGTGCACTGAAATGTGAGTAACCGCTTGAAGTGTAAAAGCTAAGAAACACAGAAAAAAACTAAACTTAACTTAATAAGAAATACTTCATAATATTAAAAACTAACGTAATACAAAACCATTTTATAATAGTTACTTTTAATATAAATAAAACACATGCACACACACACACACATACATACAAACACACACTTATGCATATATTAATGTAGTTATTTTTTTTTTTTAAACAAACTAGTACCTGACCATTGACTAAAAGAGAGAAGACTCACTTTACCTCTTCAGATTTTCAAATCAATGACATTGATATAATTACACGCATATGCCAGCTGTTTGAAGCCACTAACTGACTGACTGACTGACTGGTCAGTCGTAAAATAACGTCATCATCATCATAATGATTGCAACTATTTCATTTTATTTTACGTTTATTTTTCTTTTAATGTTTTAATCTTATTTACTCGTGTTAAAACATTTTATTTGCAACCATCTATTTATTGAGGTTTGACTATGCGCGTATGCTTTTTTTATTTATTTATTTCTTGTTACTAATGACGAGACAATTGCGTTTGTTAACCTGGTTTTTGACGAAAAGGGGTAAAAAAAACAAATGTTGCCAATCTACCGATTTTTTTCTTTGCTACACTTTTATTTTGTTTCAACTCTTGTTTCTTTTTTTTTTGTTACACTTAAATTATTTAAATGGCTTGTTTGTTTTAGTTGGGCAATAATATTCTTATCTCGCTAATTAGTTTAAAAGCGGAGCTTAGTAGAAGATTAAGCAAAAGAAAAACGTAATAATACAAATTTGGTTTGAGTAATTTGCCACATTTTATTGGCAAACTTTGAAGCAAAATGGGACTTAAACTTAACAGGGCAACGAAAAACAAAAAACTTAATTTTTATTTTGAGCCACAAAATGATGGACAATTATCTTGTTAACAAATAATGCAAGTTTGCTTATAATAAAAATAGCGCAAGGTACAGCGCAACATATTTAATCGCCAGCACTCGGTTTGGCTGTACTCGAATTTGTAATTACTATAATTTATTATAACTATAATAGTTTGTTGACAAATAATAAATAAAGAGAAAGGAGCCTTATGAAATTCATATGAATCATATAGTTTTAAAATGTTCCCTTAGCAGCGTAATATAAATAGCAAATATTTAAGGGGGGTATGTTTGAGATGGACTCAATTATTGCTTATCACATAATCTGGATTTAAAAAAAGGACAAGAAAATCCGCAGAATTCATACTTAAGTAGAGTCAGTAAGCTTCGTTCTAGGCAAACATATAATAATGGAATAAAAATCCATGTTCGTCATTTTATAACTCGAGAACCACTCAACCGATTTGTAAGACAATAAATGAGTTGGAAATTCATGCTTCCACTGATGTTTAAAATATATATATATAAAATATCGACGAATATGCGTTATACGAACACTTTTATGATGGTCTGTTTCTACCATATAAAACAGGGGACAAATTACTGCATTCGATATCGAACGAAATCTCATACAAAATTTTTTGAATTTGCCCCCACGAACATTTTGATTCTTTCTAGAAGATTTAAGTTTTTGATACAAGCGTATATTTTTTTATTGTCCACCAAGACGGGCAGGATTCCTCTAGTAAATTATAAAGAACATAATAATTAAATCTCGTGCTCTATTGTCATGATGATATGCTGTTCAAGACAATAACTGCTGATAATGTGTACGACAGCAGCGAATGCATTCATTATCTCACCCGATCTGATTTAACTTTTTCTGTCTTCTTTAAGAAGTATGAAAATGTTTGCTTTAAGTTAAAATCTTTTTAATGGTCTTTTTAGATCATAAAAATTTTAATATAAAAGATTATTTATTTTGGCTTTTGAGTCGTACGTTTCGTTGGAAAATCCCAACTAGTGAAAAATTAAATTATTTTATTTTATATTGAGGTCGATATTAAATATTCGAGGCAATGATCGGTAAGAAGAGGCTTCATAGACAAGAAAGAAAAAAAATGGAGAGCAAAACAGGACGAGAGGTGTCGTGAAGGCACAGTCTATCTTATTATTCCATGTAAATAATAACTAGTGCATCCAGTGTGGTCGACTCAATCGGCCGCATTCTAGAAATAAATATTAAACCTTTACATAAATACATACGATAAAATGCAAAAACAAAAAACATTCTAAATAAACAACTTAAAATGCTGCCTCATTTCTATGCAAAAGCAAATTAGACAAACACACATTCAAAATTTGTTTATTTTTTAAGTTGAAGCTGATACATGCTGGTACATCCGTAATAAGTTTCCATGTGTGTTAGTGGCAATTTTGAACGCTTATAGCTCAATAAATATCGAACAGATTTTAATAAAATTAAGATTGTGCACATCTATGTAAGAACCCCTTTAAAACCATTTCAATTTTTCCAAAATCTGTTTAGTATTACGGTTGTAAAAGGGATCTAAAAAAGCGAGTTTGGCTATTAATAATATAGATTCAAATTGTCTTTGAAATTCTCTAGTGCTAAAGATTTTAGCATAATTTTTATTAGCTATTTAGTGATGCACGAATTTAAGTGCCTGGCAACACTGACATCAAGCAGATAAGACAACAAAAACATCCTCATAGCATGCACATTGGAATAACAACCACAGAAATAACAATAACAATGGAAACATGCATTCTTTAATAGTAAAAGTGTCGGTTTTTGATTGTTACGCATGTTTTCTTACGCATCAAAATATGCGAAAAAGATCATAATTCTAAAAAAAATATATTTGCATCTCAAAAAAGAAAAGAAAGTAGCAAACATTATTTTATAAAACAAATCCCAAACATTTATATCTGCATAACACACTCTTTGTGTGTCTCTATGACGTCTAAGCAGACAGCAGCTTCAAATACGTATGACTTCATACAACTTAAAAAAATAAAAGCTTCCTGATTATGTTTCTTATAAATAACTTTGTATTAAAAAAGAACACTTGCAATAATTATATTTAAAAATATTACATTTTATGCACAACAATTGCATTCAATTCAATCAATTAATGCAAAGAAAGAGAGAAAAAATATATTGTATTATTAAATATTTAATATCGATTATCAGAACCAGATAAAGACCAGTTTGAACCTGTAACAAATGTTTATTTAAACTTGATTGAATACTCTGTTTCTGAAGCGAAAAACAAACACAAAATGAAAATTTTTATAAAAAGAAATATTATTAAAATTAATAGTAGAAATTTTTAATATATTTTCATATAATTATATACTATTTCAACTATTAAAAAAAAAACTAAATAAAAAATGTGTAATTACTTCATATAAAAAATAATAGTAGTCAACTAAAAAAATTCAAGTAAATTAAATTATTAAATTTTAAAGAAATAATTGGTAAAATAATGTAAGCAGTGGCATGGAGATAATGATGAAACAGAACAAACTGCAACTTCAGGAAAAAACGCTGATAATAAAAACGACGGCAGTAACTTCAAATTCTCTCTTATTATTGTTAGATTTTCTTTTGTTTGCATTTTTCGTATGAAACATCTATTTGGTTTCATAAAAACACGATAACATTGTTGAGAGAATGAGTGTCTAAAATTGAGAGTATAAGAAAAAACGCTGTCAAAATAAAATAGATTATATTTCCTGATCGCAAAATTGTATGTCAATTTGTATGGAAAACAAACGTCCGCCCCAGTTCTGTTTCATCATTCAGGCTGAACAATATTCTCCATACAGTTTGACATAAAATTATGCCAGAGAATGTGGTCATGAAATAGAATCTATTTTATTTTTACAACGTTTTTTCTTATACTCTCAATTTTAGACACTCATTCTCTTAACAATGTTACCGTGTTTTTATGAAATCACACACATTTTTCATACGAAAAATGCAAACAAAAGAAAATCAAACAATAATAAGAGATAATTTGAATTTACTGCCGGCGATTTTATTATGGGCCATCAGCGTTTGTTCCTGAAGTTGCAGATTTGTTCTGTTTCATCATTTATGCTGCAGATATTTATTATTACTCAACAAATTGTTAAAATCAAAATTAAATTGAAATTAAATACTTTTTAACACAAATCGCAAAGACTTTTCTAAAAAGGTTATTTACAATAATAAGCACAAAGACGCGCTCGTATCGGATTATCACTTTATATAAATAATAATGGAAATGTTATTGAACTATAAAAGCATTATAGTCTTAATGTTCTTATGATGAAAATAAGTAAAATAAATAAATAAATAAATAAATATGTTTGCTGGGTAACTATAATTACAGATTTATTAAATAATAAATTTCACACATGCACTCCAAGGCAGATCTACCCGGTAGTAGCGATTCTACAACAATACAAAAATTGTTGTAAAAAATACCTGGCAACTGTCAAATTTTGTACAAAACCCAAATAACCCAACAAACAAATTACATTCGATGTGAATCTATTTTATTTTCTTTTTTCGAGGCAATCTCGATTAATAAATTTAAGAAAAATAAAAAAAAAAATTATAAAAAAATTAAAAATTTATTTATCTTTTTATAAAAACAAATATTTTTTATTAAATGTAATTAAAAAAAAACCTTATGCTATTTATTGCGTTAAATATTTCCGTAGTCTGACTATGCCCTTTCAAATAATTTTTTCAAAACATTTTTTGAAAACGAAAAATTTAAACCGCTTTAAACTGGAGGTTTTTTTTCTTAATTTTAATTTTAATCAAGACCTTAAATCGAGTTGTCATTGTTTTTTATGTTTTTTTTTTATTTTGAAAAGCTGTCGTTGTATAACAATTTGAATGTCCGCTTCAAAGTAAAACCCAAAATCAAATATTTATATTTTAAAAATTCATGTAAATGGCTTATGGCCCCAAAACTTTAACAATTGTGCACACCCAATTGTTACATTTAACACCTGGGGGGGGGGGTCTCTATTGAAAGTATTAAAATGAAAAGAAAATCGAAGCAAACAGTTTCTAAGTTTAAAGTTATTTAAATGTATGACTCATTGATTATGTTTTGTGTTTCAGCAAATTTGTCTTTAAATTAAAAAATTTATGAATTTAAGAACTCAAGTTAATGTGAATTAATTATGTTTTTGATATGCATTGACGTGCTGGCTGTTGTATTTGCTTTTCTTTTCAGTTTTATTGACCTTGACCACATAGTTTTATTTTTTTTTTTTTTAAATGATTTTTTTCTACATCAACAAAACGTTTTTCACAAATATTTTTAATATTTCATTTTTATTTCAAGTTTGTGTGTTTAATTTGCTTGAGTTTTATTGATCAGCTTTAATATGGCATTCGCAACAAAACAAATTGTGACAAAACTGATTGTGACTAGATTTCCCATACAAAACGAAATCTACTTGATCACTAGTTTTTGACTGAATCTTCTCAAAATCTCGTAGTACTTGGTGATGCAACTATGGTTTTTGCTTGATTGTACTGAAAAATACGACGCTGTTCAATAAAAATTCATATAAATTAGATAAAGAATTATTATTAATATATTAATTTGGGTTATTCTTAATTAGATTGAACATTTTTTTAGAGGTAGATTAATAGATATCTATTAATTAATTAATTTTGAATGATAATTTTTGTATGGAGTTTGACATTTGAAAATGAAAATTCAAATCAAGTGTGTTTTTGGCATGTTTACAAAATTTTGAAAAATGTCACGAATAACCCGATGTAAACGGTATAGATTTTGACAGAGATTTCAATTGAAATCTACTAGAATTTGGTCGGATGGAAATGTCATGTAAATGTCTTCATGTTGAATTTTGCTTGGGCAGAAATATGTTTTATTTAAAATCATTTTGTTAAGTATTTTATTAGCTTATTAAACAGCTTCTTTATGAAACACAACACTCTCAAAAAACGTGGACAGTTTTAATCAAATTTGTTTTTCAGTTTCTGACGAAGAACACCGAAGGTGTTGGAAATATGGAACAAAAAATTACATAAGTACCTCTAATAAAACACAAAAAAAGAGTTTTTTAAAAAATCATTTTGGGCAAAATTTCATGTTTAGTAATCCCAGCATTAGTTTTACTAGACATTGCTCCCGCGTACTTCTTTAAAAGTAGTTTTTTATAAAAAGTACTTTATAAAAGGTAATTTTTTTCGGTGCCCAGATCGTTTAGGAATCAATCGAAAAATTCTAAACTAATTTCGGGGAAAGTTAATTAGTGTGTATTGTAGAAAATGTGGCTCGTGGCAATATAAACTTTTTTTTTTGAAAAGTACTGTCTTGTTTTCAATAAGAAGACTTTTTTCAATTCAAAAATGTATAAAAATTTCTGTGAAATATATAATGTTGGAGTTATTAATTTAGCGTTGGCAAAACAATGGATACTTTTGTGCTTTTCGACAAAAGATTATTTAAACCAAAAAATCAGCCCAAAACATATAACACTTTATTGTTTGTTCAATAATTGTTTGTTTGAAAGTTTCTTTTTTACAGCTTTTGTTGGAAATTTAGTTTTTTCTTAATAGTGCAGAAAAAAGATTAATAATAATTTAGAATTAAATATTAGTGCCCGTATTCATAAAAAATAATTTGTATTTGAAACGTATTTTGAGATACATTTTTTATATGTACAAATTTTCCTTAATAGTCCATTTACACTGCACCGAAATCTAGTGCTTACGAGATTTCGAGCAAAATCTAGTTTTTTTAGTAGATTTCCCATACAAAACAAAATCTACTTCTTTACTAGATTTTGACAAAAACTACTCAAAAAGTACTCAGTGATGCAACTATGTTTTTTCTTAAATTGTGCTAAAAAATATTACGCTGTGCAAGAATAATAACTGACATTTTAAATAAACAAAAAGAAATCAAACAAAAATATATTAAGTGCGTTCGAGTACCCAAAAGTTTTTAAAATTTTTTACTGAAATATAATAAATGAGAACACAAATTGAGAGCGTGTGAGTGACAGTTTATGGCGGAGTATTAACGAATTGTTAATGCAGAAATTTTTGATCGTAAAATTTAGTAAAACAAAAATAACATGATTCAAAAGTTAAAAAAAAGTATACAATTTGTGAAAAATTATATAAATAAATAAAAATTCAAATAATTATATTGATAAAAAATTAATAATTATATTTAAACTATAGGCATTTGCTTGTTAATCAAATATATGCCTTTTAAAAGGAAATAAATGTATAAACCATTCACAACCTAAAACTGGAATGACATAACAACTTTTGAACTTTCTTTTCTTTGTGCTATTTTAATTCTTTGGAGTTGTGAAAGTACTGAGTATATGGTTACTTAGTACTTCACTTGATTTTAAGGTACTCAATATCAAAAACAAATAATCACAAACTTTTGTATAAATTTAATCAGACAGAAATTATCAAAACCAAATAAAATAAAAACCATAATATGGAAAATATTACAGAAAATAATTTGTGTATGTTTTCTTGTAATGTTCGTGATATAATAAATATTGCATCGAGTACCAGCAAGAAAAAGAGTTCAATAGTCAAAAGTTTAAAAATATTTCAGCACTACATTGATTTGCTTCTTTAATCTTATTAATTTTTACAATTTTTCGTTCACGTACTTTTTGGGCAACAGCTTTTTTTTAAGTAAATTTTTCAGTTTACTCAGTAATTCCTCATTTACTGCATTTTACGGTAAAAGTAATCGAACACACCTTTTAATTAACAAAAGGGAAAAAATAAATAAAAGTGAAAATATAACTGAAGTGTAAATGGTCAATAAATGTAATGTCATTTACTAAATGCCTATTTCCTTATAATATCCCATATTACCTTTGTGTTACACAAAAATAAATGAACAAAATACTAATAAATGTCCCATATTTTCCGATATTGTTTGGTATCAAACGCAATTTTCAAATATATCTTTTCAGTATTGGCCAGCTGGTTTTGTTATTCAAATAAAATCTTGCTCATGTAAAAAAAATACAATTTAAACGATCTAGATTTTGAGAAAGATTTCAAATCAAATCTACTAGATTTCGAAGCAATGTAAATGCACCATAAAATACAATTCAAACCCAAACTATTTTTTTATAAACATTTACATAAATACAGACGATAAAATACAAAAACAAAAAACATTCTAAATAAACAACTTAAAACTTATTAGCTCTCTTACTTAACTCGCTATCTCTCTCTCTCTCTCCCTCCCTTATTACAAAGTACATCTAATTTCTATGCAAAATCAAATTGGATAAACACACATGCAAACTTTATTTAATTTTCAACTTGAAGCTGAGATGCATGCATGTGCAATAATTGTGCATGTATTAGTAACAACTTTAAACGCTTATAGCTGCTAAAATACTGAACCGATTTAAATAAAATTAAGATTGTGCACATCTATGTAAAAATACCTTTGAAAATATAGAAAGCTTTACAAAATCGGTTCAATATTTCGGGCGTAAAAGGCATCTAAAAAAAACGTGTTTGTCTATTAATTATATAGATAGAATATAAATAATAAATGATTTTAGTGCTGGTCTGAAGCAAAAACGATTACGATTTTATATGCAATTTATAAATTAGCAGTTTCGAAAATTATAAAAAAAATCATGACACAAGTTCGTAGAAAACCCCATTATTTGAGAGAAGACGTTACAACTTTATAAAATAGCAATAGATTTTAAACAATTTTTATGAAAATTACACCATGGAAGTTTATCAATTATTTTAGTTTAGAAATTAGTTTTCAAACAATTAGCTGCAGGGCAAAAAAGTTTGGCTCTTGCTACTACCGCCCTGCGAAAAAATTTCTTATGTCTGGAAAGAATACGCAGATAAACTGGTCAAAACATGAGTTTTAATATAATTTAGGAGGCAGTGATGGCAAAACAATTCTAAGACGGCCGTAAAGAAATAGATTGGATCCAAAGTGTACGAGAAGGCAGTCAAGTTTGGCAACATTATGATATTGAGTTGCTTTTTGGGTCAAGGCCAGAATTGTACACAAATCCATTTTAAATGATGATGATACTCAGAGGAGTCATCAGCATGAAAAGGACACCCAACACAATGCTGGGGTTATATCTGATTGGTATGATTTTTAAAGTGGCCTACCCAGACGTCAGTTCTCAATGTCATAGGAAATCAATGGGAAATTCTAGAGGGAAGATTAGAAGTGAATGATAAAAATTATCAAAGCGAACGATTGACAATTTTACTTGCTTAATGGAGGAACCGTCAACGTGATGCTGTAATCAAAAACAATGAATTTTCTAAAAAATATTGAATCACTAAAAGGAGAAACAATTTTTATTTTCTTAAAGTGAAGCTCAAGTTTCCCAATACCACACAAAAATTTATATTCCTAAATCTGGAATTTTGTTAATTATGTTGTGAAGACAAGAAAATAAATCTACAAATTACTGAAATGTTAAACATGTTGCAAATTGTTTAAGATTTTTTTTTTGATAAAAAGTTCTCCAAAAAGAAATAAATTAATATTTTGAAATGTTTCCACTGTAAATAAGGTTGGCTATTGTATTTCGAAGTGCTTGCGCATCTAAACAAGCAGCAGTTAATTGATTTTACTGTTTTAGCAATAAAAGCCTCAAAAATCAGTCCCCACCCACTTTTTCACTTTAAGCAATTTAACATTTTTAAGCATAAATCAAAAGTAACAGAATACTAAATTATTTATTTACTCGTATTTTCTGAACTTCTTATTTGCAATACAGAATGCATGCTTACGGAACACGTGAGTTGTTTAAGTTTTATTGCGAAAGTATTTTTTTTTTAAACACAAACAAATTTTTTTGTTGAAGTTAGAAAAAAGAAACAACAGCCATTTTTAAGACGATAATTAACATCGGATACGGAGACACATACAATATTGTTTGTATGTGTATGTGAGGTAACACTACAAACATAAAAATGAAAATCTATTGAGATAAATATTTCTGTATGAATTCATTCATGCATTCATGTCTACTGAGGGAAATAATAATAAATGCAAAAGAGTTTAATCTTTAAAGAGCACATCCGCTTAGAGAACTAGTATGAACATTTGCTGTGGCGCAACACACTTCCTCAGAATTATTTATATCAGCTGCTTTGAGGTTGGCGTTTTCGTCAGACTAACTGCCACTTAATTTTTTTATCAGTCTGCAGGTTTTGGGCTTGAGTTCCATCAAAGTCTCTCGTGTGTTACTAAGAATATGATTTGTTCTCGTATTTGTTCTATTGACTTTTAGTAAATAAATAAAACTTAAAGTTTTAAGCTGGCCGTGTACCTTTCATCATGCCCATTGGTGTCGACGTGCATACCTACATGCAACTTTATGTTTCTATTACAACTTTTTGCTTTGTATTGAATTTTTTTTTCTTTTTCTAATTTATTTATAATTCCTTGTATTTATTATTATAGTTCAAATTCAACAGCCAACAACTACATTTGTCATTATAAGAACAAAATTACTTGTGAAAATCTTTAGAGCAACGAAAAAAATCAGTTTTTTTTGTTTGTTTAATGGTTACACAAGCGCGTGATTTGTCCACTGCTGCTGCTGCTGTAAAGTCTTAAAATTGACTTGCAGCTAAAAAAAAAATATTAAAAAATGTGGAAAACAAATCATTAGTCAATGACGGATGTTGTGAAATATTCATTACAGCGTTTTTATTTCTTTTGGTTTGTTTTAATTTTTTATTATTTTTTTGTTTGTTATTGCTCAAATCAAGCTGCAGTTAGAGTTTGTGCCAAATTCGCTGAATACGCTGCGTTAAAAATGTGTGTGGAAAAACAACAATGCAAATCATGCAAAATATTCCCTTTTTGCCTGGGTTTAATCAAAGTTTTATATTTAGAATGACAAAGTAGCTTTTCAAAAGTTGTTTTGTTAGCTGAACAACTTAATTTGTCTGAATAGTTGAAAACTAAAAAAACTGTATAAGTCATGGTCAGACGGTACAAATGTTTGATAAAATAAAAATAAAGTAAATGTAAATGAAATAAAATGTAAGCAAAATTAAATAAATTCTATCAAAACATAAATAAAGTAAACAAAAAAATAATATATTAAAATAAAAATTAAATAAAATAAAATAATTTGTTGTAAAAAAATAAAAACAGTCAATAAAATAGAATAAAGTAAAAAACTAAAACAAATTTAAACCAAATAAAATAAAAAAACATTTAAATACAAAAAAAATCAAGTGAAACACAGCAAAATAAATTTCAATAAAATAAATTGAAATAACATAAAAAATAAAATAAAATAGAATAAAATAAATTAAATAAAACAAAATAAGCCAAAATAAAATAAAATGGAATTAAATAAACACAATTGAAAATAAAATGCAATTAAATAATAAAATAATTTTGAATAAAATAAAAAATATAAAAAAAATTTTGGCCAAGTAAAATAAATTTTATCAAAAGAAATTCAATTTAAATAAAACAAAAAAAATAAATAAATTTTAATAAATAAAATAAGTTTTGTAGTACAAAATGTAATATACAATAAAATAAATGTCAATAAAATAGAAGAAAGTAAAACAAAACAAAAAAAATAATTTAAATCCAATAAAATAAAATACATTTAAATTAAAAAATAAAGTAAAATGTTAGAAATGAAAAAAAAACAAAAGAAAACACACAGAAAAATTTATTCAAATAATAGAAAAGAAATTTCAATAAAATAATGATAAAAGTAATAAAAAATAAAATATAATAAAATAAATTGAAATAATATAATATAAAATAAAAATAATCCAAAATCAAATGAAATAAAATAATAAAATAAAATAATTTTAAATAAAATAAAAAAGATAACAATTGTAAATTAACAAATAAGATAAAATACATTTTAATAAAATACATTTAAGTAAAATAAAATAAATTGAAATAAAATTAATATAAAACGAATTAAATAAAACAAAACAAAATAAAATAAACTGGAACTAAATAAAAATAATTGAAAATAAAATGCAACGAAATAATTATATAATTTTGAATAAAATAAAAATAATAAATAAATTTAAGCAAAGTTAAATGAATTTTATCAAAAGAAATTAAATTTAAATAAAACAAAAATAAATTTTAATAAATAAAATAAATTTTGTAATAAAAAAATTAATATAAAATAGAATAAAGTAAAACAAAAAAAAAAATAATTTAAATCAAATAAAATAAAATACATTTAAATTAAAACATAAAAATTAAATAAAATGTAAGAAAAATAAATACAATCACAAAAAACATAGAAAAACTAATTTAAAAATAATTATTAAAAATAATAAAAAAATTAAATAGAATAAAATAAATTGAAATAATATAAAATAAAATGAAATAAAATCAAAATAATTCAAAATCAAATAAAACATTTAAAAAAATAAAAATAAAAAATAAAATAAAATGCAACAAAAATTAATAAAAAAAACACAGAAAAATTTATTTAAAAAAAATTAATAAAAATAATAAACAAATAAAATAGAATAAAATAAAATAAATTGAAATAATAAAAAATAAAATAAGATTAAAATAATTCAAAATCAAATTAAATAAAATAATAAAATAAAATAATTTTAAATAAAATAAAAGAGATAAAAAAATGTAAATTAAAAAATAAGGTAAAATAAATTTAATTGAAATAAATTTAAATTAAATAAATACATATATATGCAAAATAAAATATTACATAAAATAATGGCAGAAAAATAAAACTTTTTTTTAAAAACGAAATAATCAGGGTTCTCACAGAATCCAATGTAGTCAGAATTGGATTTGAAGAAATTTTAAAAAGTAGTTTTGTGTGATGAATTGCAATATTATAGGTTTTACGTTGAATCTAGAATTACCATCTGTTTTGAACATAAAACTGATAATATTGAAACTCATCACAAAAAGGTATTTTTGTCGACTTTTCAAATCAAATTCCGACTACATTGCATTCTGTGACAGCCCTGAATAAAATAAATTTCAATAAAAAAATAAGGAAAACAAAAAAATAAAATAAAGTAAATTTAAATTAAATCAAATCAAATCAAATAAAATAAAATAAATTTAAATAATTCAAATATTTAAAATAAAATTATATTTAATGAGATGATACAAAAAATTAAACTAAAAAAATAAAGTAAAACAAATCGAAATAAAATAAAAATAATTGAAAATAAAATGTAAAATAGTTGAAAATAAAATATAAAAAAGTAAATAAAGTAAAATAAATTTTATGAAAAAACTAAAGTAAAACAAATGTAAATAAAATACAAAAGTTAATTCAAATCAAACTAAATACATTTAAATAGAATATATAAATAAAAAATAATACGTAAAATAAAGTTAAGTGAAATAAAATATATTTTATAAAAACAAAATAAAAAAATAAATAAATAAATAAATAAGTTTTTTGATAATATATCAGTAAAAGGGTCGAAAAATTAGAATAATTTTTTATAAAAAAATTTCAATAAAAAATAAAGTAAAACAAAAACCATTAAGTAAATTTAAATCAAATAAAATAAAACAAAGTAAAACAATGAAATGTAATAAAGTAATAAAATGAAATAAAATTAACCAAAACACATTTAAATTTTATAAAATAATCTATGAAATTTATAAAATAAATAAATTAAATAAAAGTTTAACAAAAAAAAAATAAAATATAATAAAATAAAATTAACAAGCAAATGGAAAATAAATATAAATAAAATAAAGTAAAATAAAAAATAGCATTAATTGAAATAAAAAAATAAATCAAACAAAAATAAAAAGCACCAAAAATATTCATATTCAAATTAAAAAAAATAATATAAAATTAAAACAAATTAACGAAACGAAATAGAGTACAATGAAGTTAAATGAAATAAGAAAAAATATAAAAATTAATTAAATAAAATAGAAATAAAAGCAAATACCAATAAAAGAAAATAAAAATAAAAGATAATAAAATGAAAAAAAGTAAATAAAAAATTAAAAAATAAATAAACTAAACTAAAATAAAATACCGGTCCTGTTCTACAAATCGATCTGATTCAAATCGAGAGATTTACAAAAGAAAATAATAGTCCAATTTATTTTTTTTAATCATATACGCGTATGTTACGAAGTTCCCTAAACGGGCTCTGAAAAACAGCGCAAAAACAAATTGGCACTTGTCTACTCGTTATAGAGACTTTTTGGTCTCCTTTGTCAGAATCAGTCGTTTGAAACTTATCATTAATTATTGGTTTTTTTTGTTGTACAGTCTAATTTCTGTTTTATATATAGAATTTGTAATACTTACATCTGGTAGTGCTGTACACGTTGTGACTGCTAAGGACACCAGTGCCAATAAAATGCCAATTAGATGTGACATATTTTTTGGATTTTTATATTTAAATCGAAAATTTACAAAAATATTGAAAATTTCTTTTTTTTTGTAAGACAAAAAATGCCAACGTAAAAATACACAACTGAAAAGAAACAACAAAAGCAAAAAAAGAAAAATAAAATTAATAATAATAATAAAAAAAAAATTATAATAAAAATGATTTTAAATAAAAAATAAAAACATAAAATGCAAAGCAATAAAAATTTTTCAGCAAGTTCGAGTTCATATTTCAGTTCAGAATGAAAATTGTTTTATTTAATATGACGATTTTTCCCAGAAAGCTTTAAAAAGTAAAAATATAATTATGTTCCTATCACCCTGAAGATTTGTGTCCTTCCCATATTTCCTTGAATTAAAAAATGTCACAATAACTGAAATAAGAACTGTAGCTTCACGAACTAACCATAACCGTCGAGATAACCATAGTGTTTTGGGCCAATCTTGTCCGATTCGGAGCAAAAATACACATTTTTCAAAAATGTCCTTTAAAAAGGAAACACACAATATAAACTATACAAAAATTGATGGTTGCTTAATCAGTTTTCTAGGTGAAATAATAAGAACGCTTGACTAAGCTCAATGAGTATAAAATATGTTAAATTTGCAAATATCGCCAGAAGAATTTATGTCCTTTCCATATACCCTTAAAATTAATAACTGCATAATATTTGAAATAGCAAATGTTGTTTAGTGAAACTTTGCACCCTTTAGTATTTTAGAAAATTGTTTAAGTTGGAGCCTTGCTCCGCAAAAGTATTCGTGTCCTTCCATATGTCCTTAAGTTAATAAATTTCATAAAAATTATAATAATAAATTTTGCAGGCATGAAATTTCGCACCCGCACTACGTATAATTTCTGTGGTGTTTTTGGGAAAATTTTGTTTAAGTTGCAGCCTTACCACGGAAAAGAATTCATGTCCTTCCATATATCCTTAAGAAAAAAAATTTCATAAAAATTTGTAAGCACGAAATTTCGCACAAACATTAAGCATAATATCTTCAGTATTGGAGTTGGAGTTGGCGCCTGTCTGCATAAAGGAATTCATGTCCTTCCGTATATTCTTCAATTTAAAAATTTCATAAAAATTAAAATAAAAAAATTTTGGGCATGAAATTTCGCACCCGCAATACGTATGTCTTTAGTATTCTAGAAAATTGTTGTTTAAGTTGGAGCCTTGCTCCACAAAAAAAATTCATGTCCTTCGTTATGTCCTTAACTTCATAAATTTCATAAAAATTTAAATGAAAAATTTTTGTAGACATGAAATTTTGCACAAACATTACGTATAGTATCTTCGATGTCTTGGAAAAATTTTGTTCAAGTTGAAGCATCGTCGCGCAAAGGAATTCATGTCCTTCCATATATTCTTCAATTGAAAAATTTCATAACAATTAAAATAAAAAATGTGGCTTCATGAAATTTCGCACACACACATTACGAATACTATTTTATTTCAAGTAGTGGAAAGAATACGCTCTGCTTGGACACGTCCTTGAACTACAAATGTCCTTAAAATAAATATTTTCATTTAATTATAAACCAAATAGGTTTAAAAAAATAATAAAAAATTTTTTTCATCAACTATCATTTTCTTCAACTCCATCATCAACTTCGAATAGATCGATGAGTGAATGGCATCAGGCGATCGCAGGGTATTTCTGCAGACAAGTCAAAACGGCTTAATGGGTGTGAAGTTAGCTGCGTCAGTTAACTCCGTTTGTACCTGTTGCTGTTAAGTTAACATTGCTTTAACTAAGAGACTGTTAAGTTAACAGAATTAAGTGTAAGTCGAGATTTGTTCGCAAAAGTACTAAAAATTCCGCACATTATTTAAAGAAAAAGAAAATTAGTAAAAAAAATAGATATTTAAAAAAAATCAAAAATTGTTTTTAAATCTAAAAATTTGCACAATTATTTTTTTTTAATAGTTATAAGTTCGCATAATCAAATAAAATGGTTATGTTTTTAAAGGAGGAAAGTTCCGAAAACCCAAAACCCAATTTAACATATATTTACGATGTTAAAAAATGCGAAATTTAGAATTTTTATAGATAGACATTTTTTGAAAAATCGAAAATCGGTAAAAATCGGCGTTTAGAAAGAACTTGGACTATTACGGCAGAAAGCGAAGCCATATTAGATTTCAGAACAGTTAGCGTTATATTCAGAATGAGTATAGTATTTGAGAAATCGGATGTTGAAAAACGCGAAATTTGAAATTTTCATAGATAGACAAGTCAATACGGCTTAAGCAGTTTGTGTTTGTGCAAATATGCTTTTAAGATTGCAAAGGGAAAAATATGCTTAAAAAAATCGATGCCAAATCTTACAAAAATATTTTGAAATTCTAGCTGCGCCTCCACAGGTTGTACAAGAAAAATTCCATTCTTTTGCGGTTTCCCCGTTTATAAGTCATTGAAGACATCCACTATCTTCTGCCTTAAAAACAAATATGTTTTTAACTATCTCCAAAAGTAAAACAAAATTAATTTTTCATATCAAGTGATAAATTGTTCTTAATATTGATTGGTCCGTCAATTTCAAAACTACTTCAAATGTTTTGTTTTCAAACAAACAAAATTTATTGTGAATGATTTTAATGGTGGCATCATTAAAACATTTCGAGAGTCTTTGCGTGCAATAAGAAACAAGTTTGTAGCTTAAGTCTTTTGTTTTACTAACAATTTCTTGCACCATTTAAAAATGTTAACGAAAAAAAACTTGTTGTTTATTATATTTCTTTATTATATAATACTATTTATTTTTATTTTTATTTTTTTCTTAACAAAATAGTTAATAATTTACATAGAAAAATGGTTTAAATAAAATTTGAAAAAAAGAAAAAAAAATACGACGACCACGAAGAAATCAAAAATAAACGAATAAAATGTTGTGTGATTTTTTTTTGTTCAAAAGCAAAAGAAGTTCAATTGAGTGTAGATTTTCTATTGAAAAAAATATGTAATAAAATACAAAATATCTAAAAGGTTACATTTAAAGTGTAAAAATAACAGCGGTGTAATAATGTTGGGAAATTTACCAAAAAAAAATTTATTTAAAATTTAAAGTTTCAATTAATATTTAGGGCTGGCGATAACCTTGAAATAGTTTTTATTGATTAGCTTGAAAAGAAAAACTATAATCAGCGTAACTTCGAAAAGAGAGCGTTTGAGCTATGAACTTCAAATTAATATTAAGGCAACAGTATGACATGCAATTTAACAAACAAATTTAAGATTAAGTGAAGATATAAAATCTACACAAGTAATCTTTCAAATCTGAAAGAAGAATGCTAATAATGAAAGAAGGAAACTAATTTTATATTTAGTATTTTCGTTTTTATTTTATGTAACTCTAGTACCGTTTTTCTAGCATTTTGTATTTAAATAAAAATGTCTGCTACCGAAACTTTTGCGCACACCTGCCGCACGAGAGAATTAAATTTGCATTTCATTTAAATAAAATTTTTAATGTAAATCACAAACCCTTTCATGTCAAAGGACCGCTAATTATTGTTTAGTTTCAACTTGAATTATGAATAATTTTTATTTCCATTTTTAATAGAGATGAATTTTAAATTACTTAATAATTTTGCTTATTTGCTGTAAAAGAAGAAAAAACTCAACTGATCGCAACCTTGATCTTTTAAATCAAATTAGAAAAAAATGTAAATAATATTAATTAATTACTAAATCAGAAATACATAAGAAAAAACATTAATGAGTTGTTAGTTGCACAATGGGGTCAAAAAACTTCTCTGCTAATGATGTGATTAAAAAATAATTTAGTCAAAAATCAAGCAGCAGAGTTTCAACTTTCAGAAAGTGAAAATCTCGATCACTCTGTTGAAATATGTCATGTGCTAAAGATTGCTAAAGTTCACCCAAGATATCGTTTGATGGACTAAGAAATTTACTATTACTTCTTATTGATACGAGTGATGCAATCGTGAGTGACTTTTCACTCACGCTCATTCACGCTCACGATAAAAAAATTTTACTTATATTTTTTGCTCACGTTCGTGCACGCTTACGAGAGTGGAAAAAAACTTTAGTCACATTCACGAAAACTCACGCTCACGAAACACTAACGCAAAAAAAATATATAAAAATTATTTAAAAAAATTAAAAAATTAAATGAAAAAAATTACCATAAAGAAAAAGAAATCATGAAACAATCACGCCAAAAATCTAAAAAATTTTTTCATACTGAAGTTTATGCACGATCACGTGATTGAAACAGAAAACTAAGCACGATCATGCGTGATCACGCATGTTGCACACAAATCACATTAGCGGTGCGCATCTCTAATCAATATAAAAGACCTTACAAAATAAATAAGAAGTCGCATTAAAAAATATGCTGTTCGTTTTTTTTCACAAAAAAAATTTCTCCTGCAAGACTTTTTCTTAAATCATTTTGTACTGCAATCAATAGAATACACATTCATTGCTAATACTTTTATGTTCAGTCCCACTATGCACAGCTTACATATCTAGCATATCTATAGCTTTTAGGTAAAGCAAAATCAACACCTAAGTTACTGCTGCTTATCTGTTTGTAAGTCTTGCTCATCCTCTGCGATTAACAAATAAATTGCAAAACGTGAGAATTTTTAATTTAGAAAATTCCAAAAAAAAAATCCATAAATTATTTTTATCAATTGATTATTTAAATTGTATTTCACAAGTAACCATTCAAATGGTTAGATTTTTCGCAGAATACTTAAACATGCTAATTAAGTATTGAATTTATTATTCGAGACAGGTCTCGATATCTTTTTTAAAAGAATTTCAAAAAGTTTTGTTAGTTGAGGGTTTTTTTATCTAGTCTGTATTCATGCATTTCATTGGTGCTAATGCCAAATCATCAGTAGACCTTAAATCATATTTTTGAATAGTTAAAAAAAATAATTTCATAAATAAAAACATTTATTAATGAAATAAAAACAAAAATTATCATATCTGGCAACACTGATTACGAACATATAAAAAATAATAAACATTTCCTAAAGTATGCTTTGAAAGTTTTTACGCACAAAAAAATAGAATAATTAAAAATAACAACAATAGAAATAACAATTTGTAACAGTCAAAGTGTCGGTTTTTTATTGTTACGCGTTTTTTTATACACTTACATAACAACAGTGCTGGGAAAGGCTTTAGTGGCACATGTATATTCCATTCCTGTTTTATCCACAAACACTGATTTGGTACCATCTAAACGTTACTTAGTCGGAGACATTATATGAGATCAAAGGGCGGTTGGCTATTTAGCTTTTAATGAAAAAAAATGTAAATAGCAAAGAAAAAGGTGTCTTGAGGACACTCGCTTAGAACTATATCATTTAGCTATATGCATACATTTTTATTTCATTTATTAAATTTAATTTACCAATTATCTATTCTACTGCAAAACATTTTTGGCATGATTTGTTTTACCAACTAAGATTTCGTATTCTGGAAACACTGATAACGTACACCGAAAATAAAAATAAACGCCCCTTATGATTTGAAATTTTTCACACTCAATTTTAATAAATAAGAACAACAGCAGCAACAAAAATGCATCACTACAAGCATTACTCTAAGACTAAAAGTGTCGGGTTTTCAATTGTTACACATGTTTGTCTAAACCCTCATTTACAACGTCACATAAAGAGAACAAATCTAAACAAAAACAAATTGTAATTTTTTTTTCTCTCAACATTTAATAAATAAAACAGAACCAAAATGTTAAACAAAAAACTGAATTGTTTTTTCTAAAGTATCAATTGCTTAAAGTTTAAATTATTTATGATCTATTATATAAATTATTTCTTTAATGTGAGTTTTTGTAAGCTAATGAAAAATACTGCTGGTGTCGACAGTTTTAGTGACAACTTTATTTCACTGATTTTGGACATTGAAATTCATATTGTTTTTTGTTTAGATTTTTTTATTTTATTATATAAAATTTTTATATAAATTTTTTTTTGTAATTGACATTGACAGTTGGTGTGAAAATTTAGCTGATGTTTGTAAATCCAAGAGAAACACAAAAAGAAGAAAATATTTAGTAAATAAATTACAATGACTTTGATTAAATTAACATCTGTTTGAGGGCTTTATTCAACTTGGAAACTTTCGTGATCATGCTCAACGAAACCAACTAAAAAAAGTGTTGCGGTAAAAATGGGTGGGTGGTAACAACAAAAAATCTCTTAAACTTAAGTTCAAATAAATAAAATTTAATTATGTTTATATAAATATTTCAATAGTTAAGCAAAACCTTTAACATACGAAATTAAATTTGAGTCTTTGTAAAAGCTTAACAAAAAAAGAAAAGAATATTTGATTTTGCACCGCACATTGGCCCTGATGCGAAATAAAGGTTAACAACTTTATAGCAATCTAACTTAAACTGCCACAAATTGTTTTTATTATAACCATTTTCATTATTCAAGCTAAATTTAAAATTTTTTAAATTCTATAATTAAATTTAAAATAAATTTCGAATTTTCGAAATAAATCCCGAATTTTCGATATAAATTCAGTTTTTTCTAAATAAATTTGGGACTTTCGAAATAAATTCCGCTTTCGTCATGAATTACGAATTTTCAAAATAAATTCCTGATTCCAAATAAACTCCTAATTTATCAAAATAAATTTCTAATTTTCGAAACAAATCCATTTTTTTGAACTAAATATTTAATGTTTAAAATAAATTCCGGTTTTCGAAATAAATTTCATACTTTCGTATAAATATCGAATAAATAAATACCGAATTTTCGAAATAAATTCCGAATATTCGAACGATATTCCGAATTTTTAAAATGAATTCCGAGTTTTTGAAATCAATTAGGTATTACGAAACATACTCACAGTTTTTCAAAATAACTTTCAAATCTTCGAAATGAATATCGTTTTTTCTAAATAAATTTGGTACTTTCGAAATAAATTCTGCCTTTATCGAAATCAATTCCGAATTTTCGAAATAAATTACGAATTTTTAAAATAAATTCCGAATTTTCCAAATAAACTCCGAATTTTAAAAACAAATATCTAATTTTTGAAGCATTTTTTGAATTTTTCAAAATAAATTTGTAATATTTCAAACTTTCGTATAAATTCCGAATTTTTGAAATAAATACTGAATTTTCGAAAAAAATTCCAAATTTTCGAACTATATTCCGAATTTTCAAAATAAATTCCGAGTTTTTGAAATAAATTCCGAATTTTTATAATAAAGTCCCCATTTTGTGAATAAATTCCGAATTTTAAAAATAACTTCTGAACTTTCATAATAGGATCTAAATTTACAAACTAAATTTCGAATATTCGAAATCAATTCCGTACTTTCGAAATAAATTTTGTATTTTCGAAATAATTTCCGAATTTTGAAATTAATTTCAAATTATTAAATAAATTCCGAAATTTCAAAATAAATTCCGAATTTTCGAATTAAATTCCAAAATATAAAAATAAAATCTGAATAGGCAAAAAAAAATTCAAAATAAATTCCGAGCTGTATACTTAATTCCGAATTATGAAATAAACTCCGAATTTTCGAAATAAATTAGGAATTTTCAAAATAAATTTAGAAATTTTCAAATAAATTTCGAATATTCGAATTAAGTTCTGCATTTCCTAGATTTTCTTCGAAATATAGAAAAAACTTAGAAAACAGAAGTTTCTTATGTTAAATTTGTCTTGGTGTTGCTTATACATATCGCTCCTTTATTGCAACGTAGTCATATCTCAAAAAACGTGATTTTTGAGTTAAGAATGCAGAAATATTCTGCGTATCGCTTTTCATTTTGTGTGAAAAATGTATATAAATAACCTTATTTATTTTTCCACTGATGTGTGTGTAAATTAAAAACTTTAAGCTCCTTTTCTGACGAACGAGTTTTTTTTTTTGCCATGAAGGAGCGATATGTATTTATGTTTGACCATGCACCCACCCAGCCTCTCCCTGCTATTATTTTTTTATTTGTTTATATCTTCAATAAAAATATGGTCTGACTGTAAAAGTTTCCTCAACATACGGCCGATGCCTAATTTGTTCTCTGCGCAAGAAATTTGTACATTTGCTTATGTTGTCTTTGTAGGGTCATGTGTATTCGGAACCGCCCTCGTAAAAAATTTTAATGAAATATTGCGTAAATCGGCAATGTTTCATTGTTTGTTAGCTTAGATTTTTATACATATTTTAATGATTATTTTAAAAACTTCCATAATGTTCAAACACAAAATAAATCGAAGTGCAAAAAAGAAAAGACATAACTCCCATTCACAATTTTATTACAAAGCATATTTTGTTTAAAGACAACAAAAAACTCCAATAGCTTTTGAACTTTGCAGGAAAAATATAAAATCTAAATGAAAAAAAAAACGATGAAAAAATCAGTAAGAAATATAAAGATTTTTTGCAAATGCCATCAAGCATCATCTTTGTTGCCGGTGTTTGGCCTTGTAAGCAACAGAAGAAAAATACTTAAATAACAGAAACAGAAGTGGAAAAAACTTGATGTGTTGAGCAAGGAAATCTTCAAAAACATTTCGCTGTTTAGATGAATTTTCAATGAAGAATTTGTGGAAAATGTATACGAATAATTTGCATAATTTCGTAGTTTATTGTTTAAAGCAATTTCAAAAGTGTCAGTTAAGCCCAATTAAAAAAAAGAGCCCAGTTACAGTGTACAGTTACTTGGGTAATTGTTGTTCATCTACCTTATCGGTTGACAACGGGCGGACCGCTGTACAAACACACACGGACTGCGGTATGTCGGACCGGCAAACATTTTTAGAATTACGAGTACCTACACATTCAATTTAAATAAAATTTTTCTATATTTAGACCTCGCCACTGTGGGTTTGACACTTTTTCTTTTATTTAAAGAAAAACAATAATTTAAACTTCTATTTTTTTAATTTATGTAAGTGTAATTTCAAATATAAATCAATATGGATTCTTAAAAGTCAAAAGTTGACAGTGAGAACAGGAAGTTTCTGCCTGAGTGAACTTTTCACCAATTATTTTATCTTTGTGGGGTTCCGTCAGGGGATGTATGCGCTGTACGCGTGGGCTTATTGTCATACGTTACAAATTGATTTCCAAAAATTTACCTTTCGCATTTTTTATAATTACTTTAAATTTTGTTGCTGTATAAGCGTGTATGTAAATGTTGAAGTTTGTTTTTAAACTTTAAGGCAAACGTCTTATTTAATAGTTATTTTTTATTGTAAGTTTTATATTTTTTTTAACATAATACTTTTTTTATTTATTTATTTATTTTTTTGGTTTCTTCATTAAGTCAATCAAATGTTTAATTTGCCCTAAAAGTATTAAAATTCCATTGAGAGACTTTAAGAGACGGAAAAACTTGAAAATTTAAATTTAAAATGTTCAATCGTAAATTTTTTTTACAAGTCTCTACAAGTCTTTACAACTCTTTAAAAGTCTATAATAGTAGTTTGTATGCTCTCCACATATTGCAACACATAATTAATTAGTTACTTAATTATATAATTTGAAAAAAATAAATAAATAAAAATAGAATAAACAGAAAAAGACAAAAATCATTAATTATATCACAAAAGTGGAAAATCGTATTTCATCAAAACAGGTTGTTCAAGTGGTTCATTCATTGCAAAGTAGTTGGGCCAGTAGTTGGTGATATTAGGCCACAGATCGCAACGTTTTATTAGGAATGAATTTAGACATGAGGCAATTTCTAAAGAACAACGAAAAAGATCGCTTAAAATCTGTGATTTTATAGAAAATTTTTTTCAATAGTTTAAATTTAAATTCAGCAATAAAAACATATTTGGAAATCACACTCATTGAAATGGCAATTAAAAATCACTCTCGTGCTAAAGAAAAGTCCATCGAAAACCACTTTAAAAAATGTGCTAATTTAACAACATGGATGAGAGACTCTGGTGGAGGAGGAGAAGGAGGTTTCGTTCACAATTTATGAACATTTTCACTTTGGTTTTAATTTTTCAAATGTAACAAAATTTAATATGTAATAATCAAGTGTAAAAAAGTGTGAGTAAGTGTAAATTACCAAAGAAAAAAGGCAAATGGCAAATTTATACAAAAAAAAAAGTCTGGTAAAAAATTCTGCCGATTTTTATTCAAATTTATACAAATTTTAAAGTTTCCTCAAATACAATAATTTTTTGCACGCACTTTTTGCAAAAGGTATTTTTTACAAAAGTACTTTAACAGAAGATACTTTTTAATAAAGGTTCTTTTTACAAAAGGCACATAAAAAAGCTACTTTTTACAATGGGTACTTTTTACAATAAGGTACTTTTTACAAAAGGTATTTTTACAAAAGGCACATAAAAAAGCTACTTTTTACAAAAGGCACATAAAAAAACTACTTTTTACAATTTGTATTTTTTCTCGGAGGTACTTTTTACCAAAGGTACTTTTTACAAAATGTAGTTTCTACAAAAAAAAAGTTTTTTATAAAAGGTGATTTCTTGAAACCTACTTTTCACAAAGTTACTTTTATTAAAAAGTATTTTTTTTAAAAGGTACTTTGCTGAAACGTACTTTTTATAAAATGCACTTTTTATAAAAAGTATTTTTAATTAAAGGTACTTTTTTTAAAATTTACTTTTTATCAAAAGTACTTTTTATAAAAGTTACTTTTTATACAAAGTACTTTTTATAAAATGTACTTTTCCTCAAAGGTACTTTTTACGAGAAACACTTTTTTTAAAAGGTAATTTTTATGAAACGTACTTTTTACAAAATGTAGTTTTTCTCGAAGGTACTTTTTATAAGAAGTACTTATTATAGAAGATAATTTTTATAAATGTTACTTTTATAAGAGACACTTTTGTAAATGATACATCTATTTTTATAAGAAGTACTTTTTATAAAGCTGCTTTTATACAAATAAATATTTTATGAAAGATATTAAAAAAAACAAGCTTTTTGAATAAAATATACTTTTTATAAAATACAACATAAAATGATAATCCAGGCGAATTCGTTTTACAAGATGACCGAAGCAGGCAACCTGTGCAGATTAGAGTAAAGGCGAATTCATAACAGGAGGTCTCGACAGCTCAGCTGATTATTTTTTGCTCCTCGCATTTCGATCTGTTTTGTTTGTCAAAAATTGTTTATGTTTGATTTACATATATAATGTTTGACGTTGATTTTGACAAAGAAAGCAGGTATTTTTCAAAGCGACTTGAGGCGAGTCTTCCTGTTATGAATTTGCCTTGGATTAGAGTGTGTTATTTCTGTGGCTTTTTTCATTGTGTTTTTTGTTTTTTTCTGCTGCGTCTCTACAACTTTGTGTATAAATTCGCTTTGATGCTAAGATTACTTTGGCTCGCAGCTTATTTTAAATCAAAGTAATTGTAAATCAGATTCAAAATCAAATGTAAAATATCCATCCTGCCAAAGACCAGTCAAAAACATTCACTTCATGATAATTTTATTAGATAATCCAAGAAAAATGTGTCGTTTCCCACAGCACACTCTGTTACAATGTTTTCTTTATCTTTCTCTGTCTCTCTGTCTCTCTTTCGCGGCTTGCCCTCTTGCCACAGCTGTTGCAAAAAGCTATGAGTGAAAAAAAGCTCTAAAAAAATCATACACATTGATATTTTGTAAAATTTGCAAAAATAGCAAAAAATGGAAAATCATAAAAAAGCAACAACAACAAAAAAATATAGACTGGAAAAGCTTTATGAGAAAAATTACAACAAACTTAAAAGTAAAGTAAAAACATATTACAGAAAAAATGCAACATGTTAAGTCATATTACAAAATCTTAACTTGGGCCTTTAATTACATGGCTAAACGAATAGAAAGACTGACAGACAGACACACAGATACACAGATAGACAGATATTAAGTCAGACATCCAAACAGACTTCCAAAAAACTACAACAGCGAACTCTTGTTTAATGTGAAACCAGAAATTATTGAGGGAAATCTTTTTTCTTTTCATTAATAGCAAAAAAAAACCAGAAAGCAAAAAGGAAATTCATATAAAAAACTTTAAATTTTTTTACCAAGTTTAAGAAGATCGTTTTTCTTTTGTTTCATTTCCAATTAATCTACTAGTTATATTTGTTAAATAACAAATTTTTTATTTACTCGGGGCAGTTTGTCTCTATTGAAAATAGTCGTATGTTTAAATTTTTAGTTATAAAATAATAGAAAATTTAAACAAAAATTTCAAATATCTGTCAAGTGGAACGACAAATAAAAATTATAACATTTGTTTTTCAAGTGAAGAATATAAAAGACAATTGTTCAATTCAAAAATAAAAGATAATTGTTTAATTTAACGTTTCCATTTGCATAATTATCGCAAAAGTCTACTTTTTTCATGGTACCACGAAATAACTCTTCAAGAAATACGACCCAACGGAAATGAAATAATTTGCAATTCAAATTGTTTACACCCTTTTCTTAACAGAGAATATGCGAGGCAAAAAAGTGTTCTTGAGAATATATCGCAAACAGTTAAAGCTTTACTTTTCCCCTCTGAAGTATAAAGAAAACTAAGTTCCTTTTCTCCTTTGTGGTAATTCGAACTCCGGCTTAACTGACAAAGTACTTTCTGCAGAATAAAATAACTCCCACTTAAATCAAATTAAATAAGTTCCAACATATTCCCTTTCCAAAGTTATTCCCTTTGACACACTTTATCGCAATTAGAAAGCTGGCGATTGTCAAGAATAACATTGTAAATCCATTGCTGTTGATATTGAGTAATTGCTGACAAATTGGTTTTTTGAAAACAGTCTTTACATGGCTCTAACTTAATTTTAATAACTCTTATCAATTCTAACTTCTCTTATGAAACAAATTAAATTGCATATTTTTTGAATAAGAAGATCATTTTTTTTTTCAAATAATTTTTGGCAATCTATCCCACTGTGCATCCTATATGTATTTTGCCACGAGTTTTATCAAGAAGGTAATTGTACAAGTTTTTTAATGGGATGGTACATAGTGTCCTTGTGTCTCATAAATAAGGATTTACTACTCCCTTTTACCGCTGTTAAGCGTTTAAAAAAACGAGTTTATTTTCTCATAAAAGTATTTTCAAAAAGTTTTTTTTTTTTATTAAAAAAAATGTCTGGCAGATTCCTTTAATAGTATTTCTTTTATTGAAAAAAATTTCTAGCAGATTTCTTTAAAAAACACACTGATTAAATTTATTAAGACAACTTTTTCAAGTCTTTTCTATTATAAAAGATTTTTTCTATAGTTTTATTAATAATTCCCTATTTACACTGCGCAATTTTGTTGCTCTCACTTCAAGTGAGAGTGTTAAAATAGAAATGTGTACATTTTGTACTTCTGTCTTTGTTACTGAAGAGAAAAATTTAGTGCAACAAAGTTGTGTAGTGTAAATAGGGAATAATAAACAAAAACTTGTAAAGGATTGTTTAACAGAAGTGGTTGCTCATGTTTTCTAAAAAAAGGACATCTCGACATCTTTTAGTTGAAGATTATAAAAGTGTTCTTAAAAAAAAACATGCCGCCTTTAGATTTTCGGTTTAATGATTTTGTACCTTTTTTGGCGAGTGTCAAATATTTCGACGATTAGGCTAAAGAAAGTTTTTAAGGACGTGTTTTTATTTATGAAATATTTTTCAATATTTGTTTTTGGAAAAATGTTGCACACTTTTCGACGAGTTTTCTGTGGACACTTTTAAGGTGAGTTTTCTTTAAAAACATTTTTTTGGAAACCTGTGTAACAACATTTTTTCGGAAGCTTCATCGACAAAAATTTTGTCGAAACTTTTTCGATGACTTTTCTTTGGAAAACATTTCGGCAATTTTGCAATACAAAAAAATTTAACTAAATTTTTAAGACCAGTTTTTCTAAATTAAATTTGAGGATTGTTTCGTAGTACATTTTTATGCAGAAAAATTTTCGAAGTGATTTTTTTTTTTAGATTTCGAAAATTTTATGAAAAATTTTCATACAAAATTTTTCGATTAAATATATTTTTATTATTGCTGTCGATTTTTTCTTAGAAACTTTTTCCACGAGTTTCTTCGAGATATTTTTAACCACATTGTTTGCAATTGTTTCTCAGAACATTTTTTTGCAAGATTTCTAAAGAAAGAATATTTAGTTTTTCTAAAAATATTGTAGTTGTTAGATGAGCAACATTTCGACAAGTTCTTTTTTATAAAACTTTTCGGCTAAATTTTGCAAAAAATATATATTTTCGATGAATTTATTTTGAAAAATATTTAGAAAATAAAAAAAAATTCTATGGTTTTTAAAAATATGTAATAAATTCCTTTTTTTAATTTTGACGATTGTTTTATGTCAAATTTTTATGCAAGTTCTCTGGCAAAAATAAAAAAACAAATTTCGACAAGTTTCCTGCAGATGAATTTCTTTAATATCGATGAGGTTCATAAAAAAACCTTTCCACTTTTTTGGGTATTTGTTACAAAAAAATTTTCGACGAGTTTTCCAAAAAGCTTTTTTTAAACCAATATTGTTTTTATATTTAATATTCGTTAAGACATTTTTAAAATATAAAGAACTAGAAGATTATTGTGTAGTAATTTTTAGGCAAGTTTTCTAAAGAACAACGACGAGTGTTTTATAGAATATTTTTAGACGAGTTCTTTTTAACATTAAATTTTTTTTTATATAAAAATGCTCTGTAATTTATAAGATATCTTATCTTGTTGTATTAGAAAGTCTACACTTTAATAAAGATAATCGATTACTTCTTCTTTAATGTTTTTGTACAACGTACGTTTCAACGATATTCTTAAAGGAAAATTTTCGGCGAGTTTTCTAAAGAAATTTATTAATTAAATTTTGTAAAGACAAGTTTTTTCAAATAATTTAAGAGACAATGCTGTACATAGAAACATTTCACGCACGTTTTTAAAAAATTCGACAACTTTTCTGCAGATACTTCTGAAATGAGTGTTTTCTAATTTTTCTAGAAGTTTTTTTTGTAAATTTTTTACCAAATATTTGAGAAACCTTTTTGATTATTTTGTTTTGAAGAACATTTCAACGATTTTGTCATAGAAGATTTTTCGACGAAATTTTTTTTTAAAAACTTAAAAAATAATTAAAAATCGAGTTGATAAATTGGAAAAAATTTTTGCGCCACCTCTGTAAAGAAAAATGTTCGACCAGTGTCTTTTGTAGATGGTTTTTAGCTGAGTTTCTCAGGTAATATTTCGACATGCTTTTAAGCCACTTTTCGATTATTTTTTCGTACTACTTGAAGCAACCTCTTAGATTTTATATTCCAATCTTTCGTGTATATTTGCACACTTTTAATCAATAATTTTATACATATATTTTTTACAATTGTTTTTTTTTTCTCCAATAAATTACTCAATACATTTTTTTGCTAAACATTTTTTTGTATAAATTAAAAATAATAAATAAAATA